>CM052888.1:3145098-3179391 GCA_028534135.1 Potos flavus | reverse complement strand
GTGACCTAGGCCCAGAGTACAGCCGCGGAGAGGGGGTTTCGAGGTTGGCCACTGGAAGAGTCCAGCTGTTTCCTTGTTGGGCTGGACCTGTGGCCTCGGGCTACCCCGGCAGCTGTCCTCCAGAATGGCCCCGGGGGAGTCAGCTCTGTGTGTGTGTGTGTGTGTGTGTGTGTGTGTGTGTCCCCAGGGGGCTCACTCATAGAGCGAGAACAGCATGGCGGGGCTCCCTTTGGAACCCGGATACCCTCCCGCTCCCATGAGCAGAGAGCGCACAGACCCCGGCAGGGATGCGGGGGAGGGGACCGCTGTCTCCAGTCTGAGCTTCCTGCTGAGCTTTGTCCCCAGAGAGCCTGGAGACCAATGCCGGATCTAGGTCCCTGATAAGAAAATCGGGGAGATCATACCGTCCGCAGCACTTAGGGCGGCAAACACCTAAGTTCTGTGGGCGTGTCGAGTGGTCGCCTATCGCTGCGTGATCACGAATCCCGAGTTCCCCCGAGGAGGTAAGGGTGAAGAGCGCGGCCACGCTTCCCCCGTGTGGATTATCACGCCCACACTGTGTTTGTGGACGGTGCTGAGAGTGTTGGCATCCATTCCATCCAGGGTGCATGTTCAGAGTGCGTGCTCTCTGGATGGAGAGAGTGGTTCCCAGAGGCACCGTGACCGGAGGGAGGGCAGAGGGTGGCACGGGGGCGGCACGTGGTGCCACGGGGCGGGAGGGGGTATGTGTATGTGTGTGCAGACAGGGAGGCTTCCTGGAGGAGGAGTCTGGTCTAGATCCCAGGAGCCATGAGCCACAGCCATTGAAGCTTTAATTTGGGGGGTTTGGGGGGGGGGTGATGTGATCAAATTTGCATTTTGAAAGCATGTTCCAGGGACAGTGTGGAGAGAGGATGGTTGGGGTCTGGAATGGAAGCCAGAGACCAGGCAGGCGGCCATCACTCAGCCCAGGGGAGAGGCCGCCAGCCAAGTATTACCCAGGCACGTCCCTCTGTGTCCGAGCCGGGCAGCGGGCAGCTCGGGCTGGCAGCCGTGAGGGTGCGGAGAAGTGGGTGTATTGAGAGAGATTGGGGCGCCAGTGAGACAGGACTCAGGGTCACAGGGTTTGGGGAGTGGAGGAAGCAGGGTCAAAGCCGCCTCTGGCGTGTCTGCCTTAATTAGCTGAGCTGGACCGATGGCCGTGGCTGTCAGTCCAGGTAACTCTAGGTTGGGGAGGGAGAGAAAAAAAACCCCACCTGTGTCACCATAAGTTAAAAAAAGCAGCGTGATCTGCAGCGCAGTATTATTTTCCTTTACGCTGCGTAGAAAGAACATGGAAAGCAACTTCCCGAGTGGCTGACGGGTTCTCTCTGAACAGCAGATCGTCCTCTTTCACTCCCCTCGGCTTCCCGAGTAGTCGTTGATGGTCGCGTGCTCATACCGTGATTAGGGAAGAACCGCACGAAAATACACATATTTTCCATGAAATCCATGCTGCCGATGGAGGCCGTGTGTCCGTTTCTCCCCCTGCGAGTAACTGGCCAGTGGGAGCCAGGAGAGGGGCTCCGAGAGCAGGGACGCGGGGGCTCTTGGTGACACCTCGCCCCTGTCCCCCGGACGTGCCCGCCAGGCTCGGTCCCCACGGTGCAGAGCCTCTCTGGAGGGGGCTCTCTGCTCCAGCCCTTCAATCCGGGGCCTCGGACCGTGTTCCGAATTCCCAAAGTTCAGTGTAAATGTAGCACTTTAACTTCTCCTTACGTTTCCTTCCTTTCCCCCAAAGAAACGCGCAGAGCCAACCACGGCTTGACGCGGAGGACGTTTTCCGGCAGCTCTTGGGCCTTTGGAAAAGCGAGAGGAGTTCCCTGCCCTGGCTTCCGAAGCCGGGAGACAGCTCTGTTTTGTTTCACTCCTGGCCCCGACAAGACAGGGTCTGGGCAGGAAGAGCCACTTGGAGGAAACCTCCACCTAGACGCCCCGTGTTTGCTGGGGAGGGACACGAGATTGCCGGGGTGCTTGGAAAGCGCGGGCCTGAGATGGGGCCTGGTGCCCCGATGCCCTGACCTTTGGGAACCTTCTGGGGGAGCCCTCGCTGCGCTCTGAGGAGAGGGACCACGCAGAGGGGACAAAGGGCCCCCCTCTGCCTCTGTGCCAGCGGCCCCTGCTCCTCGGGGTGCAGGGCTGTGAGCCGGGTTCCTGCCCCAGGAGCCCCGAACTCAGTGCTGGTGGTCGTGGTGATTCATGACGGGAGTGGTAGGAGTGCGTGCCTCTCACACACATCACTGAGCGCCTGCTGTATGCGGTTCCCTGTGCTGAGCACCTGCTGTGTGCTGCTCCCGGTGCTGAGCTCTAACTGTGTGCCGCGTCCCATGCTGAGCGCCCGCTGTGTGCCCCGTCCCGTGCTGAGCGCCTGCTGTATGCCGCGCCCCATGCTGAGCGCCTACTGTGTGCCGCTGTGCTGAGCGCCTACTGTGTCCCGTGCCCCGTGCTAAACACCATGGGGGACAATGCAAACAGATGCCCCGCCGTCACAGAGCTTAAATTGCTTCTGTCCGCCCTTGCCGACGTGGAGCACTTCGTGGGGGTCGAGGGGTCGAGGACTAAGGGAAGGTCCTTGTTGCCAGGCCTGGACTGGAGGTGCCACCCCGCTGCCCCCTGGCCCGCTGTGTGGAACACTCCGTTCGTCCTTGGCCCCAGGCTAAACCATCGTCCAAACTTTCCCCCTGAACCAGTTACATAAGTGTTCCCTGAGGCCTGGAAGCTTCCAGATGGCCCGGCGGCCCACCCTCCCAGTTGCTCCCGGGATGTCGGCCCTGGCCACTTTCCTGGCCCCGGAATCCCTGGAGCGGCCTGACACTGGGGGGCCAGGCGTGCTGAGTGCGCACATCAGCCCCCCGAAGCCTCTGTGTGCGCCCCGCCCTTCCCGAGAGCAGCTGTGCCCGGGGCGGAGCTGGGTCCCCGTGACCCCGGACATCTGGGCCCACGGCACGGACCAGCCTCGAGGCTGGTGACCAGCGCACGCTGGTGACCGCCCCTCAGCCAGAACAGTCCGCCCTTGTCCCTCCTGTTTTGCTTGGACACGTTCCTGATCCCTCTCGTGCGACGAGCTTCCTTCGACCTACACTCAAGTCATTCTCACGGCCACGGCCAGGGACCAAGGGTTCCCAGACCCCCGGGTCCTTCAGAATCCCTGGAAAGCTGATTTAAAATGCCCACTTGGGGGGCGCCTAGGTGGCTCAGTCGGTGAAGCATCTGCCTTCAGCTCAGGTCGTGAACTCAGGGTCCTGGGATCGAGCCCCGTGTCCTGCTCCCTGCTTGGCGAGGAGTCTGCTTCTCCCTCTCCCTCTGCCTCTGCTCGTGTTCTCTCTCACCCTCTCTCTCAAATAAATGAATAAGATCTTCTAAAGAAAATAATAAAATAATAAAATGCCCATTCAGGCGCCCCACCCAGGGAGTCCGATCCCGTAGGTCTGGGAGTGGGCTTGGATCTTCATTTTGGACAAGGGCCCCAGGCTGTTTCAAAGCGAGTCTAGATACAGGGCGTGGGGGGGTGGTATCTATTTTCTCTCTCTCTCTCTCTAGGTATATTTCTGTGGTTAGCCATATATAGATACATTGATACGTATTATGTGAGTTTCAAGGGTCAAACCACATAGGCTAAAACAACAGAAGGATACTCTCCTACCCTCAGCAGGCCGCCAGTCCAAATCGAGGTGTCACAGGGTCACCTCCCTCTGAAAGTTCTAGGGGAGGGTCCTTCCTGCCTATTCCGGCTCCTGGGGGCTCCAGGCGTCCCGTGGCCTGTGGCCGGCCATCCAGTCCCTGCCTGTCTTCACACGGCCTCTCCCTTGACCACCTTACCTGTGTCTTAGGAAGACACGCGTCCTTGGGTTTAGAGCCCACCCAGATGATCTCATCTCGAGATCCTTAATTATGACAAAGACCCTATTGCCAAATCAGGCACCTTCCCAGACTCTGGGGGCCAGGATGTGATCCCTACAAATTACAACGTGTCTCACAAATCGGCCGTCAAGCAGAAAGACAGGAAAGGCACCTGAGGTCGGGTCCACCCCCGGACTGGAGCCTCCGGCTCTGCCCCAGGCCCCCACCTCGGACAGGCCAGGCAGCGCACTACAGTTGGCTACGTGGCGCATCCAATAGTGGATTTTCCTTAAAGACCCCAACTTCCCGCTGCTGGCTGCCTGTCGGCACCTCCGTCTCCACGCTCACGGTCTCCCTGCCTCCCCAGCCTCTCCTCCTACTCCTTTGCTGTCCCTGCTGACAGCTGACCCTGGGTCCCTTCCCTCCTCGGTGGGTCCGCCCTCCCTAGGAGAGCTCATCGCAGCCCTGCCTTCGGGTGCCCTTGGCGCGAGGCACCCCTATGCCATCTTCAGCTCTTGTCTCTTCTGAGGTCTGTAGCCTTCTAGGGCCGGCGGGCCATGGGCCTGTCTCCTTGGACACCTTCCTGACCCTTCAGCTTGCCAGGTGTCAAGGGAGCAAATCTCCCAGCCTGTCTGCACGGCCATGGCCGTGTCTGTGAGATAAGGGTTAGCGGTAACTCTGACCTTGGGGGGCTGCACAGGAAGATACAGCAGGGAAGCTGAGCACGGGGCGTCTTACCGGGCAGCTGCAAAGGCACACCCCACACCTCCAGGTCAGGAGCCCAGGGCAGCTGGGAGGCAGGACCTCGGCCAGGTTCCCTCACATTCCGGGCTCAGAGGAGACAGTAGCTCTCCAGGGGTCTGGAAAGATGCCCCCGCCCCTTCCCACTCCAGTCCACGAAACAAAGCCAAGGGGGAGCCTTCCTGCCCTTCAGTGATGAGCTCTGGGATTAAGGAGAAATCTCCCCGGAGAAGACAATCAAGGACTTGAACTTACTCTTACTAAAGTACAAATGACTGATAGCAGATCAGTTACCGAGAAAAAGCAATTACGAGGAGGCTGGCCTGGGGACCTCTGGAGCAGGTCCCCCTGCTTCAGTCAGTAATCAAGGGGCACCTCCCAAAGGAGGGGGTGCAGAATTGCCCACCACCAGGGGGCAGCAGAGCACCAGGGATCAATTTATAAATCTAAACCCAGGGGTCTGAATGAATACTCGGATAAGTTACAAAACTCCTCCCCGACCCCTGTCTAGGTAGCCCCCCTTCCTCCTTCCAGATGCCTGTGTGCTTCATTAGCGTATCCGCCATAGCCCGCAGGGCAGAGGTCCAGAAAGTTCCGAAGCACCTCCCTTGTGATTCAAGGAAGCTTCCTGCGGACCAGCTGCAGGACTGCAGACCTTCTCAAAGTGGGAAACCCTGGCCGGCGGCACCGACCTCACCTGGGAGCCTGTTGGAAATGCAGATTCTCCGGCCACCCCCCAGACCGTCAGCTTCAGAATCTCTGGAGGCTGGGGCCTGGCCATGGGGGTGTAAACAGGCCCTCCCCGGGCCCTCTCAGGGTGTAGCTCAGCCTTGAGAACTACTGCTTTCAATGAACCAGACAAGTGGGGAGCAGCGATTTCTTTGCAGACATACGCCGATGTGGCTTTGGGGAAGAAAAGGGAGAACACGGTGGGATGCAGGGTGGTCTAGAAGGGGGTCGGTCTAGAGCAGGGGAGCCACCGGGGGCGGGCGCGGTGATGGAGGAGTGAGTCACGTAGGGTCGCACAGCATCGGACTCACCCCAAACAATTTCCGGGAGGAGGAGGGAGACGGCGGCCACAGCATTCTCCATGATGAGCATGGATGCGGCCAGAACGGAGTAAAAAGGAGCCGCGGAACCTTTTCCAGGCGCTAGAACGAACAGAGACCACCCTTCGGGAGGCATCGGAAAGCGAGGGTTCAAATCCCTGCCCTGGGCTTACGAGCTGGGCCACGCTGCTCGGTGACTCAACCTCTCTGATTCATCCGTTCCTGTCCCTGAACAGCGAGGCACAACAACAGTGCCCACCGCCAAATAAGCTGGCTGGGAGGATAAGCTAAGACGGTTCCTGGGACCCCCCGCTCAGAGTCCACACTTAGCAAGTGTCCGTGAATCTTCTTAATAGACGGGTCTTTATGTCGGAAGCACTCGTGTTTTCCCCGTCCGGCTGTTCCCAAGGCGAAACGGATTCTCTGTGTGACCCAGCCATTCTGCACGTAAGGAGACATCCACCTCGGTCCCCACGGAAACCTGCCTCGGGATGCGCCCGGCAGCTCTTCCCAGCAGCCAGAAGGGGACCCCCCCGCTAGAAGCGTACCTGGGCCGTGGGTCACAAAGCCCAGGCCTCCATTTATGCGGAGTGTCCGGAATGGACAGATCCACAGACACGGAAAGCAGATTCGTGACTGCGGGGGGCCGGGCTGGAGGTCGGGACATCGAAGGGGACGGCTAAGGGTACAGGCTGATGACAGGTTCAAGAACGGACCGTATCGATCGTGTGACTCTGAATATGCCCCAAACTATTGAGTTGTCCTCTTTAAACGGCTGAACTGTGTCATGTGCGAATTAAATCTCACAAGAGCTGTAAAAAAAAAAACAAAAAACCCAACATTTCCCCATGAGATGTCTTAACGCTATTTTTGTTCTTAATTGGGGGTGGGGGGTAGGTAACCTGTGAACATTGTAATTTTTCCCAAATGGACTGCTGAGCAAAAAAGTTTAGCAAAGGGACTTGAGCTCAGTTTTGTCTCCAAGGGAGAAGGGCGCTGTCATGGGCCCCTCGTTCAAGGTCAGGCCCCCCTACCAGCAAAGCAAAGCAGCCCCTCAAATTGTACATTGTTTTGAAAGGCTGCAGGCTATCCGTTGGCATTTTGTCCGTAAACGCTGTGCAGACCGAGGTGGGTTAAGCCCCTAGGATCTTTAGAGTCTCGGGGTTAACTTATCAGAAAAATTCCAGCGTGTCCCGGCCCAGGGAGGCAAGTCCAGATCCACAGCTGTTCGTGAAGGCCCCTGCCAGGGAGGCCTGCGCAGACCTTATCTCCAGAAGGAAATGTCCCCACCCTGTTCCAAATGTTTGTCCAGAAGGAGACCGCTGCGGGCCAGAGGGAACATCACCAGGGAAAGGAGGGGCTCCTGGCACGGGGGCTGAAGGGTGCTTGCTCCCCTGCCTCGTCTGCTGCTCAGAGCCCCCCCTGGCTTCCCATCACCCTCCTGTGGCCTCAGGCTGCGGGGTGGGGTGCCCTCAGGTCCTGCAACTTACCCCCGTCTGCCTGTGCAGACTCTCCTCAGCCCTGACGCTCCTCCCCGCTCCCCAGACCCCGGGCCTTTGCACGGGCTGGCATGGGAAGGCTCCACCAGGTCCTGGCTTCATGCCCTTGGGCAAGTGACTCCCTCCAGGGCCTCGGTCCCCACTGTCGGCTGAGGGGTCTCTTTGGTCACAGCAACCACCCCCGGAGGGCTGGGCTCCTGTTGCAGTCCCCCCAGCACGCCCTGCCTCCCCGCGCCTGGCCTGTTGCGGGCTTTCTGCAAAGGCGTTCCATGGAGTGAGTCTCCAGAATACTCTCTCTGCCATTATCTTTCTGCGTCTTCACTGGTCTCTCGGAGCAGGAAACAGGCTATCGGTCCGTGTGGACAGCTGAGAAACTGAGCCTCAGGGGATCGGGCTGAAGGCTGGCCTCCTCCATCTCCCCAGCCTCCTGGGGGGAATGGGGCAGTAAGAGAGGTTTTGGGAGGGTCTGGGGGAGTCACTGAGAGCAAGCTGCTCTGGATGGCTGAGCCCATCCTATGGGAGAACAGGACGGAAGCGTGCGTCGTGCACTGGTACAGTGGTGGATGGGACGCTCTCAAAGCTCCCAGGCAGCTGCAGGGAAGGTCTGTTTCTTTGAGCAGGGGAGCAACTTGGGGAGCCCCAGTGGTCCTCGGGATTTATCTGGTTACATATCGCTGTCCCTAGCTAACGGCGGGGAAAGCCAAGTCTGTGCTTGGTGGAGGGTGATTCCAGAAAGGGCCTGGTCCAAGTCTGTGCTCGGCCCGCACACGGTTTCTGGGTCACCGTTGCTGGGGACTGGAATGTGGACATCTTCGGGGGCCATTAGTCCACCTTCCACATACTCTCTACCCACGTGGTCTATACCTAATAAAGCCATCGGAATATCATTCACACAACTCAAGTTTAGGGTTTGAACATAACAACTTTTCTCCCTCTAGATGCCACCAATATCCATCCCTTTCTTCCTTGAATGGTAGAACGCCTCTGCTTAACTGGGCCGAAGACCGCTCATTTCTCAGCCTTGTCTGCGGCGAGGAATGACCCCATGTCTGTGTCTGGCCCTCGGAGTGGGGGCAAGGGTGGTTTGTGGCACTGCCAGGTGGTGCCTTTAAAAAGAAGGAGCATGGCTCCCTCTGCCTTTTCCTCTCTCCCACTCTCTGGGATGTAGACACGATGGCAGGATCTGCAGCAACCACTTTGGATCCAGAGACAAAAACCATGTGCTGAAGCTAGCAGAGCTGCCCTCCTAGCCCCGGACCCCCCCGCCTCTGGACAGTGAGAGAACTACTGTCTTGTCTAAGTCAAGGAATTAGGGGGCCTCTTTGTCACAGCAGACAACGCTGTGGGTATGCAGTACCCTCAGACACATGGACCTATGTGTCTGAGAAGCTGCCTTGACCCTCACATTGCCAGTGACCCCAAGGGCCTCTGCCTCCTCTGTCCTACATACCGCCGCTGAGCCTGTGGAAACTACAGGCAAGATCATCAAACCTTCCTGATTCTGGCAGAGAGGGGATGTTGCCGAATGTTCATTGCATGTTCAAAGCCCTGGCCACAGGCCATTGACATCACCTGGGAGCTTGTTAGACATGCTCACACCTTCTGCATCCGCCTCTGCACTTCAGGAGACCCTCACCTGGGATGTCTGATCTCAGCTTTACGGGGCCGTGTGGTCAAGCTGCCTCTGAGTCCCCTAGGGCTGTTCTTGGGGCTCCTCATGAGGGAAATGGGAAGCAGATGGGTCTAGGTTCCCCACCCCTGCTTTAAAAAAGTCAGTAGACATTTTTTGTTTCATTTGACGAGGTTCTGCATGGTATAATTTGCTCAAGTGGAGGAATCTGGAAGTCCTGGTCCTGGGCTGGGTCCCCTCCGGAGACCATGGCGGGGATTGCTAGAGGTAGAGGCCACTGCAGTGGAGTCCGGAATCCCCGGTCTCTCTTGGACCTCCCTTGACCGTTCCCCCATTTCCTTTGATGGAGGAGGCCGTCTCCGTGGGTGGAAAGGCCCGGAGTCTCATCTCCAGGTGCATTTGAGATTCTTATTTCTATTACTGTTGTTTTTAGATCATTTTTGTTCATTCGTTTAGTGGATAAATGTTTACTGTGTGTTAGACACCGTGCCTTGGGAATAATGCACTGTTCATATCCAGCAAACTTCTCTCGTGGAGGTTACATTTTCCTACGTGTGCGTCCAGGAAAGAGACTTCAAGTCAAAGGGAGTAGCCAGTGCAAAGGCCCTGAGGTCAGAGGAGCCAGGAAAGTGTGTGGAGCGTGGCGGCCGGCTGGAGTGCTGTGGCTAGGGAGTGAGGAGAGGCAGCAAGAAGGATGCACGGGGGTGGGGCAGTCACAGGGATATGGGGGTGGTTAGACTGGTGTAGCAGATCTGCTGGATACCCCCCATCTGTGTCCCCTCTGAACTCGCCATGACGGTTCATGCCAACAGCTTCTTACCTGCAGTGCGTGGTAAGAAGGAGGCATTCTCTGGCTGTAGGAGCAAGCTCACCATGCATCAGGGGGCCCGGAAGAACCAGTTTGCCCAGGACACTCCTGTCGCTAATGCTCAAAGTCCCAGGGCCCAGGAAACGCCTTGGTCCCAGGCAGAGTGAGATGGTTGGTCTCCCTCTAGAGGAGTTAACGTCCCAGGAGCAGCCTTCTAGCAAGGAAGGACAAGCGTGGGTGTATGCCTCCCTGCCCTTCACGCGGGACACTCCGAGTCATCCCCTGGGGTCCCCAGCAGGATGCCCACTCGGGATGCCTCATCCCCCTGCCCCAACTCCCTTCTACTTTCCCTCACTTGTGCTTCCTGGGAACACATACCCCATAAACCGTTTGTACCAAATCCTTGTCTCAAGCTCTGCGTCTGGACGATGCAACCTGAAGCATAAGGCAGAGAGGCTAATGAATACTGGGGGGAGACTAAGCCACCTGTTTGAGCTGCCCCTGTCTTATGGGGAAGGGTCTTGGAATTTGGGGGCGTCCTTGTCCTGGGTCCCCTCCCGGCCCGTGCTAAGCTTGGCCTTGAGTCAGGGCGCACATTACGGCTGAGAAGCCGGAACCACAGGCTGCCTCCCCAGACACTTAGGTCATCCCAGCTGCTCTGCCATCTCGGCCTCCCCAACAGCCCTTCATCAGCCCCTTCCCAGCAGGAGGCAGCCAAGGTCACAGCCAAGGGTGAGTGTTCTTTGCCCTCAGGCAGCAGCAGGGTCACTGCCAGGAACCCCTGGGCTGAGAGGCAGCTCCCTGCGACTGCCAGGCTCTCTGAGGCCCAGTCAGCACCTCCGTGCTGACTCGGGCCTGTGTGCTCAGCCGCGGCTTGGTTTGGAGCCCGCGAGCGGACGTTGGCCTGCTGACCTGGCCTGCCCTTGCTTCCTCGCTCCTTTACTTGGCTCTGCTAGTGCTGACCTCGAAGCCCTTTCTTGGCCTCCGGCCCCGGCCTCTCTAGTCTTCTTGCCATGGGCCGCCCAGATGTGCCGATGGCCTGCTCCCTCCCCGTGCTCTGACCTGCGGGGGCCTGGCCTGAGCCCGCACACTTGGGCCAGCGGGACCCTCTCGGGCCAGCCAGGTGGCTGCTCTGAACCAAGGCCCGGGGACTCCCCTCGCACCGCCTCTCACGGGATGGCAGCCCGCCGGACAGAGCGTGAGCGTGTCCCCTGGACGTGTGTCAGGTGGCGCGCTGCCCCGCCCCCCCGCAGCCCCTTCCCCTCGCTCATGGCAAAACCCACGCCCTCCGACTGCCCCAGTCTGGGTCCGCGATGCTGGTGGCTGCAAGGAAACCCAGCCTTTCCGCTGTAATGACCACTCCGGAAACCCCCTGCCCCCAACACCTGAGTCGCGTCCTGCCTTAATATCAACCCCTGGAAAGTTCTTTTGTTCTCCAACTAGCTTCACAGACTTGGCCAAATCAAGATTTTTTTCCTGTCATAGCAATCACTCTAGGCAAGAGTGATTGTGAGGTCTCCGAACTGCTTTCTTTGAAAGGGGAGGCCCCCCTTCCTATCAAGTGAAAAGGTTCTTTTAGATTCAAAGACAGCTTTGCCTTTAGTGGACCGTTTGCCCTGGAGCCAGTGGGCCCCTTCGTTTTCCTGCAGCCTCTCTCGTTATGTAATAAGTCACTTCTGTGTCCGAGACTGGAAATCAGGTCTCGCCCGGGACCCTCCGGGGCCCTTGCGGTCGGGGCCGAGGTGTTAAAGGCCCGCGAGGAGTCCTTCGTGGCTCAGAATGTTTCCGTTTTACAAGAGTAATAACGGTGACCATTTTTAAGTGTTTACGAAGTGCCACGCCTGATCTCCGTGCTGCTCTCCCCATTTTATGGATCAGGAAACAGAGGCTCAGAAAGCCTAAGTAATTTGCCCAAAGACGCACAGCGGGACTCAGGCCTGGATCCATCCGAGAGGGCCCCGGGGGCCCCGGGTGACTCATTCCGGAGTGTCTTAAGATTGCTTTTGGAATCAGCATTTATTTCACTCTTCCGTCTTCTTGTGGGTTTTGTTTTTCCAAATCAAAACCAGTTGTCGTTGTTTCTGATTCAGTTGGGTCCTAGTAGGACCTCCTCAAAGCAGGAGGAGATGCCTTTCCAGAATAAATGGAAACCGTTTACACAATAGTTGTCAAATGCGTTAGCAGGAAATAAATCATATAGAATAACGCTTGAAAAGCTGAAATAAATCTGTGTGGGCAGCTGGTTTAACCCCAAAATTGGTTCCAGCCTTCAAAAAAAAAAAACAAAACTTTTCCCCTCTTTTTCTTGTTTATTTCAGCTTTTTTTTTTTTTTCTTACACACATTTTCCAGACCTGGCTCTCCGCGATGTGTTGTCGATGTGTCCAACCATTCTGCTTATCTGAATGCTAATAAGGGCCACCCCGGTTCCTGTGTATCTTGGTTCAGGCACACGCACCGAGGTGGCCGGGAGGGGTGTCCCCTCCCCAGAGGGGTCGTGGGTCGCCGCACCCGCTGAGCTCCGCCAAACCCCTTCCTGTCGGGGGTCCCGACCCGGCCCTCCCGGGAATCTGCATTCTGACGCATGCCCCGCGTTGGACCTGCTGCTCCCCAAGCAGGAAGCCGGGGCAGACAGAATGTTCTGCTGGGGCTCCTGGAGCACAGTGGGGACCTGAGGGCTCAGCCTAGGTTCGCTTACCCGAGGGATAGCTCTTTGGAACGATGGAGAGGGTTCCAGCACCCCGGCCATGCCCGGCCATGCCCACCCAGGGCAAACCTCTGCCGGTTGGAGGGTGAAGGAGAGGCTCAGGGGCCGCGGAGAATATTCCAAATAGCCCACAACCACCTTCACCACCGCCTCAGCGTGGACAAGGCACTTCTGCCCGTTTTCACTTCCTTTTCCTTCAAAACGTCACAAATAATGCCGAAGAAAAGTTGGGAACCCTGTCATCCCTTCTCCGAGCACACGGGCAACAGGAGGAGCCGTTGGAGCCCAGACCAGCGCTTTCTCTGGGGCTCCCGGGGTTCATCCACTCGTCCAACAAACCCTTCTCTGAGCTTCTACCACGTACGAAGTGCAGACCCGGCTGGAGGGGAGCCAGCCGCGCCCCTGCCCTCCCGGGGCCGACAGCCGGGAGACATAATGTGATAAATTATGGAAGCAGGGACTCCGAGGGCTCACAGTGGGCTGTGACCCAGTTTAGGGAGCCGGGGACTGTGTCCCCCGAGAGCTGAAGGGGGCAGCGGGGGGGTGAAGGGGGCTCGGCCGGCATTCCTGACGCAGGAACAGCGCAGGGAAGGCCCCACGCTGGGACGGGGTGCGGGACATACTAGGGTACGAAGCCAGTGGAGGGTCTGGTGAGATAGCCTCGTGCACCGCGTGAAGTTTCCAGAAAATCCTGCCCATCCCACTCGTCCCCGGCCGAATGCGGGACAGGATCCAAGTGGAATCTGCCTCTCGGCTGCCCCTCTGGCCATCAGATGTGACATCCCTCAGGTGCCCTGGCCCCATCCGCTTGGCCCCAGTCCCGAGTTAGCCGGGGGCCGCCCGCAGAGATTGGGAAATCGGGTAAGGTTTTCCAGATGTCCAAGGCAAATCCGGGCCTGGCTTCTAAGAAGGACACTTTGTTTGGCTCTCTGAGGTTTACAAACAGCGGGATAAGGTTCCCTTCCTCTCCCTCGTGAGATCTGCACGTGAGGCGGCCAGGGGCCGGGGACTGCCCACCCCGCCATCGCCGGGGCTCCTGGGCTGGAGGGGCCCGTCCCGGCCGGCGATGCTGGCCTTTGAGGACACGAGGCTTGTTCCGAAGGCTGCTGCTCACCTGCGTCCATCCTGCACCCCGTGCCTCCTGGGGCCCACCCGTAGGGACCAGCCGCCCTTGGGGTCCCGTGGGGTTTGGCCAGTGGGAGACAGCGGCAGGAGCTGGAGGAGATAAGCGGGTATTTGCTCCTCCAATTTCCTCCCTGTGGGTCTTGGGGGCTGGCCAACCGTAGGCCTGGGCATAGCACGCGGACCTCCCAGCCTCCTCCCTCCGGCCCCATGCTGCCCGCCTGAGCACGGGCGGCTCCCGGGCCCTCCCTCTCTGCCGCTCTCGCGCCCAGAGCTGTTCCCGCAGCCGAGGCTTGGCTCTAAGTTCCCAGACCCCGTGGCCATGTTAAGAGGGGCCCCTTCTAAAATGTATTTCTGGAAGGTACGGATGTAGGTTGTAAGACGCTAAGCATGAAATAAAGAAAAGCGTGTGCGATTTGAAATCGTGCGGGTGCAACCCACCCCAGCCCATCCCTCATGTCCCCCCCATCAAACGGGGAGAATCGTCATGATGCCGCCAGGTGACGGGGAAGGAGGGTCCGATAAAGCTTGGCCAGCACCTCGGGCGTATCGCAGTGATATGAAGATAAAGGTCGATGATCGCCGGGGCCCTGTGCTCAGCGCCCAGCTCATCGCACGCATTTCCACTGCGCTCTCTGCCGGGGCCTGCTGTCACCCCATTCCGCGGGAGGGCACGTCGAGGCACAGAGAGGTCGGGTTACACTGCTAGTGGGTGGTGGCACAGCTGGTCTTGACTCCGGGTCCATCCGACCCTGAGCCCGAGTTTGTAACCCTGCGACAATCCCCCGAAACCCGCCACGGGGATTCCCGGGGTCCACTCGCCCACCTGCTTAAACAGAGACTGGGGGTTCACCTAACCGTGACTGTCGCCTTAGGGAGGCTCGTGACCTCCCAGGCTCGGTGTTGAATAAAATATCGTCCACTCTGATCCCCAAAGGTCTCTCCAAGCCTTGGGTATCCTCTGTAGCATTTCTGCTTCCCATTCGGGGCGTAAGGAATGAGTTCTGGTCTGCGCCCCGGGGCCCGGAGTCCGGCCCCCAACGAGAACTCGCCAGGCAAACCCCACAAACTCGAGGGAAGTCGTGCTGCCCTTGGAGCAGGTGCAGGGACTCCGGGACACGCCTTTGACGGGAGCGCGGCCCCCTGCTGCCCACGAGACCCCCCGGCCCCCCGTGGCGCCACCGCATGCCGTCACATCCACCCGTCTGCCGCCGGGCTGAGCGGAGGCGCCGGCCGCTCCGACGTCGGGGCTCAGCCCCGGGATGTGGTGGGGAGGGCTGGTTTCGGATGACAAGACACGTCGCCTGTTTTCCCAGATAGACGTGGAGCGAGCCGTCCCTCTGACTCACTCAGCGGCAGACGCGCCCGTGAGCAGCCCCGCGGGAGGCGCCCCCAGCACCACAAACCCAACTCACAAACAGCTTGTTGCTCTTCTTCTAGAAGCTTCCGGAGGCCTTTGTGCTCTGGACCCTGATGATCCTCCCTGTCCCCGGCCTCCCCACCCCCCCAGTCCTCCAGAAGCTAGGGCACCTCTATCCCCCCTTGTCCGTGTCTCTCTGCACAGCCCCGTCCCTTCCCAGCCTCCCTCTGCCCGCATCCCTACCCCAAAGACGGCACAGCTCTAGCCCGTCTCCCCAGAGTTCAGGCTTGCTCAGTGTGGGGCTTTTGTTTTGTTTTGTTTTCTTTTAATAATTAACCCAGGTGAACTCACACCTCGGGCCCATCACCCCAGAGTCAAACCCCGTAAAACGAAGCGATTGCTTCTCCGCTCTCCCCCCAGGCCCCGTCTCTGGGTTTTTCTGCTTCGGCCGTCTCGTACAAACGGAATCACATGCTACGTGGCCGCTCGCGTCTGGCTTCTTTCATGTGGGGCGTCGGGTGTTCAAGGTTGGGCCCTGCCGCCGCCTCTGTCAGCGCCTCCTCCTTCTTTACGACAAAATGAAATTGCATCGTCGGCCAGACCGTGTGTGGTTTATTCGTCATCGGTTGGTGGGACCCTTGGGCGGTTTCCGACTTTCGCTCTTGTGAAATCCACGTGCAAGCCCTTGTTCCGGTCCCTGCTTTCGTAATTCTGGGTATGTACCTAGGAGGGGGATGGCAGGGCCATGAGGTGACACCGCGTGTAACTTTCCGAGGAGCCCGTGTATGTCTGTGCGCTCTCTGATCTCCTTCCTTGAAAGGCGGGGGCTAATTCCTCTCCCCTCAGTGTGGACCGGCTCGCTAAGTCTCACTTCTAACCGGTAGAATGTGCTGGAGGTGATGCCGTCTCACCTCCCAGGCCAGCTCCTAGGAAGGACCCCCTCTGCCTGCCTCCCGCTCCCTTGGGTCACTTGCTCTGGGGGAAGCCAGTCGCCACGCCGTGAGCTCACTCGAGCAGCCTGTGCAGGGCCCTCGCGGAGAGAGACCGGCATGGCGGCCATGAGTGGCTCCTCTCTCTGCATCGTTGACCCTAAGAAACCCCAAGCCAGAACTATCCCACTGAGCCGTTCCCAAATGCTTGGTCCTCAGAAACTGTGAGAGACCATAAATGTTCACAGATTAGCGCTGGGGTGATTTGTTAGACAGCAATGGCTAGCTAATACACCCACATCATGCATTCCCCCCCACCCCACAGCAGCTAGAATGGAGGAGACACGCGCGCCGCCTGGATAGAAACAAAAGGAAAGAATAAATGAATAAGCAAGGGGGAAGAGAAAGCTCTCTGGAAAAAAAGCATCTCTCTGACAACCATTTATCGGCCAGGTAGTCTATCTGACAACAAATAAATGCATGAGGAACGGTGGAATTAGGTCCCTCACGAGAGACCACGTTTGGAGAAATAGGGTATTTAGAGTCTCAAAGTATTTCCCCACAAATTATTTATAATTTACGAAGGGGAAAATGGTAACTTTTCAGTGGACAAAACAGGTACACACAAGCCTAACCAAGTGGTCGAAACGAACATCAGCAACCCGCCAGCCCCCCGCCACCCCTGGCAGGTGGGGTCCGAGCCCAGGGGCCCTCACGCGGCTCCGCAGCGGGACCCCCCCCCCCCCAAGGCAGAGGAGAGCACCAGCTGTGGAATGGGGAGCACAGGCCACAGGGCATGTGGCCATTCTTTCTAGAAGGTTCACCTGGGCTTAAAGTTGGCCCTAGTCGAGAATGGAACGTGAGTCTTCTGTTCAATGCTTCTGTATTTATGTTGACATTTGGGGGCATTCACGTTGGCCCAGATCCAGCTGCGTCCATCTGTTTGTCATCGTAGAAGGAAAAAAAAAAAAATACAACATATCTTGGACCCGAAGCAGTGTGATTTTCTGTTCACGAGAGAGACATTTTCTGTACGCTTACAGTTTTGTGGGGAGCTTAAGAATTGATTTGGAGGAATCTATTTTCTCCCGGAACAAATTAATTTTTAACTTTATTTATTTTTTTTGAAAAACACGAACGTCGTCCGTATTAGACCGAACCGACATCACATCTCCAGAGGAGACGCGCTCAGGGCACTAGAGCGTCGCTTCTGCGGGATTCCTGCCCCAAACACAGAACCGGGGTCTAAGTGTGAGACGAACCCAAACTGTGAGGTTCTACAAAATAACGGGCCCATGGACTCCAGAACTGTCGCCATGAAGACGAAAAGAAGAAGGAGGAGGAGCGGGAGGGGGAGAAAAGACCAAGTACTCCATTCACAAGGAAAGGACACTCAAGAGATCTGGCAGGTAAATGCAGTGCGGGGTCCTGAGTCGTGTTCTAGAAAAAGCAGACACAGCCACAGAAGGCCAACAGGACAGTGGGCGAGATTCAAATACGAACCACAAGTGAAATGGATTGATACGAGAGGGCATCCGTGTGAATTTCCTGACTTCGACCTGGTTAAGTAAGAGAACGTCCTTGTTCTCGGGAATTGCTCACTGAGTATTTTTTTCACCACTTTACCGGGGCACGGTTGGCACCCAGAAAGCTCTCCGTGTTCAGTGCACACGACTTGATGTGTTTGGAGATCAGGCTACGCCCACGAAACCATGCCCATGATCTATGCCATGAACACACGCATCACCTCCAAAGTTCCATCCATTCATTCATTCGGTGATAAGCACGCTTGACGTGGGATCCACGCTCCCAGCACACGGCTCCCCATTTTTGACGACGGGCTCTATGCCCTCCAACGACCCTCTCTGCTCCTACGAGTCTGACTGTTGGATTCATCCTGGAAGACTTCGCCTGCAACGTTTGTCCTTCTTCGTCTGGCTTATTTCTTAGCATCACGTCCTCGGGTTCAGCCACGTGGCTGCAGATGCAGGATCTCCTTCATTCTTCGGGCTCTGGAATCGTCCGTGGCATGTATTTGCACATTTTCGTTTTGAGGGACAGGTCGGTTGCTTCTGTCACACTGCAGCGTGGACGGGCGGCGGTGTCTGCTGGCTGTGACTTACAGTCACATGGCTCAGGGAGGGGACAAGCCTGCACACCCACCCAGAGCAACACGTGGGTGTGAAGCAAATGGGACAAAACCCTAACAGTTGGTGAGTCTGCGTGAAGAACACACAGGAGGTCCGTGGCACTGTTCTTGCAACTTTTCTGTGAGTTTGAAATCATACCCAATTTAAAAGTTGCCAATTAAAAAAAATACTCAGGGCCGGCCAAGGCAAACAAGCTGTTCGGGCCAGGCGAACCCATGAGCTGCCAGGTTTCGAGATGGGGACTAGGCTGGAGCAATGCGAGGGCAGACCTGTCTCCGCTTCCTCGCCCAAGTCCCCAGGACAGAGAACAGCATCACACACAAAATGGGTGCTCGGAACTAGTCGTTGGGTCGGAGAGATAGAGCCCAGGAGCAAGTGGGACAAAGAGAAGGTTCTAGGAGAGTCCAGGGAAGGAACTGGGTGAATTGAGCCTCCTTGCTATTCCTCAAACATGCCAGACACAGTGCTGCCCCAGGACCTTTGCACTTGCTGTGCCCTCTCCCTGGAATGCCCTCCCCCGGTGACCTTACTTCCTCACCACCCTCTGTGAGACCTTCCTTCTCTGGGCTGCCCCAGCCAAGGGTCCTGCAGCTGTCCCCCAGCCCCACCAACAAAGTGTGTTTCCCTTCCTTATTTTTTTTGAAATTTATTTTTGGAGCTTATTTTCTTTTAGAAAGGGAGAGGGAGATAGAGAATCTCAGGCAGGCTCCACGTCCAGTGCAGAGCCTGATGCAGGGCTCAATCTCACGATCCTGAGATTATGCTCTGAGCTGAAATCAAGAGTCGGACGCTTCGCCGACTGAGCCACCCAGGCGCCCCTTGAAACTTATTTTTATTTATTTCTTGTCCCTCTCCCACTAAAATGTAAACTCCATGGAGACAGGATTTTTTGTTCCTTTCATTTGCTGCTGAATCCCCAGCACCTAGCCGAGTATCTGGGACATAGTAGGCATTTCACAAATATTTGGCAAAATCAAAAAAACAGGAAGAGAGGGAGGGAGGGACGGAAGGAGGGAGAGGAAAGAAGGAAGGAAGGGAGGGAAGAGGGAAGGGAATAATCACACATCTCCCCTTCTCCTCAGCCAGAATGCTTCTTCAGCCCCATTTGAGGGCCCCCCCAAGTCCCCCCAACTTCCTACTGCCACATAGGAGAGCTGGTCTCCAATTTGGGTCAGCCCACGCTCAGCCCGAGGCTGTTGGCCCGGGAAAGACCTGGCCTCTCTCCAAGGACTGAGTCTTCTTCTGAAAGCTGGTTGACATTTCCACTTAAAAAGAGATTGTCCAGCCCATTGCATACTTCCTGTCTACACGGCCTGCTTGGCTGGGGCCCGGGCTGGCCAGCGCTGGCTTTGCATGCTCTCTGAGCATTTCGGTGACCCCCTGCTCTGGCCCAGTTTGGCTGCTTGCCTCTCGTTAACAAGAGGCAGAGTGGGGATCCAGGCTGCTGGGCAGATCTTCAGTGGGACCGGCTCCGTGGATGGGCCCAGCCAGAGACTAGCTCTTTGTCTTGATCATACCTTAATCCTCCCTCATCTTGGTCGGAAAGGGATGTGGTTAATGTGACACTGTGGACGGGCCCGGGAACCAGCCAGAAAGAAGGTGCATACCTTCTGCCTGGGGTCCCGGGTGTGGATTAATACGAACCGCTCGTGGACGACCCCGGCCTGCTCCTGTCCGCGTGAGGCCCCCAGCCGGCCTCGCAGGCCAGGCCTCTGGGTCATCACACATTTTATAAAGGGGGAAACTGAGGCTCCCGGGGCTCTCTTCTGATGCTAACGGAGGCCCCCAGGTAATCCCCTCTCTTTTCTCCTTCCTTATTCGGGACACACTTGTTTAGGGGTCTTCCCTCCAGTGACGGAGGCCCCTGTTTTCTCCACGTCCTCAAGGGCGTGGGGCTGGCGGCTGTCCTTACAGGTGTCTGAGCATCAGGACCAAACCCTTAAACCATCTTCAGCGGGATCGTGGCGGGTGAGACGCACCCTGCCTTCAGAATGGGGAGGAGTGGAATGGGGGAGGAGTGGAATGGGGAGGAGTTGGGGACAAATGCACATGGCTTGGGCCATGGCACCTGCGTGGTGACCGCTGCCTGGGGGACAGTGATGTAAAATTTGCAAACCCACGCAGAGACCTTAGGATGTGGGCCATGCCTCTCTGATGGGAGAAAGCGTGGCCTCCCGTGCCCGCAGGGGGGAAGGCTGCGTGCTCAGCCTGGGAGGGCTGCTTGTCCAGGTCGGGGTGGATTTGGACCAGGCTTCTCACCGCCGGGGCTGCGGACGTGACCCCGCGCTGGTCCAGGAGAGCGGGAACCGTGGGAATAGTGGGAATGAAGGGTCGGGTTTGAAAGAAACAGATTCTACCGCGTTTGGTTTGAATGGGCGAACCAGGGCTCTCTTTCACTTTGGAAAGGGAAGAGGCATTTAAATGAAGGGATGTGAAAGGGGGTCCCCTCCCCATTAAATGTCTTGGGCTGTGAATGAAGAGGGTCAGGGGAAGTCAGCCCAGCCCAGCCAAGCCCGAGCCAAGGTCATGTGTTTCTCGTGGTTTGGGGACCACATTTCTGGCGTGGATGTGTGGACGTGGCCCCCGCCATCCTCCTCACCATTCCGGAGCCTCTGTGTTGCTCCAGAGCCCCACGGTCGGAGCCTGCTCAGGCCTGAGGACCCTCCTCCAGGCCCAGCTTCCGTTTTCGGGAGCAGAGGCTACTGTCTGTCTGGAGCCTCCGGCTTTGGGATTCTGGGCCCCGTCTCCCAAGTCAGAAGCAGGCAGGGCTGGGTAAAATCCAGAACATCTGACGGGATTGCCACCCGTGGGCCAGGCATGTGGCCTATGGCCTAGGCCACCGCTTGCTCACAGCTGGATTCCAGTCCCCGCTGTCCCTGACAGGTGCTTTTGTTCAGTGCACAAACTACACAGCTGTACGGCTGGAGAGGTGGCTGCAGTCAGCAGACGTTAGGAACAAGCAGCGCCATGCATCTTTAAGCCAGTACTAACCAAGCTCCTAACGCACGTGCCGAGCGCCATGCCGCCCCAGCAGGTCAGACGAAACAGCCAGAGATCCCCTTGCAGCCTCCGCCTGATTAGTGATGCCTGTTTGGAGAGCTGTGATCCATTCGTTATGTCTGCCGTGGCCCGAGGAGGGGCCAGGGGAGCACCGTGTGTGAGCAACCTTACTGGTTCTCTTGTGGGCACCCAGACAGGAGGCATCGACGGCTTTCAAGGGCAAGTTCACAGGCAGAAACACAACAATGAATTAACGGTTCCAGGGTTCCAATTCGTGTGTGGCTAGATAGTGTTCGGAGGCATTTGTTTATGTGGAATTTTTCTCGCTGGGTCCCCCCTCCCCTCCTCCATCCAGGCAGCAGCACGGCTGGCCTCGCTGCCTGGGGAAGGTGCTTGGAAGCCCAAGTAGGGGACAGGCCGCCGGCCTTCCTGACCTGGCTTCCCAGCATCCCAACCCCACGGGGTAGGCAGAGCCGAAGCTGAGTCACGGGCTGGCAGGAAAGAACCAGCACGACTCCCACAGGAAAGAGATTCAAATGCCACCTCAGGGCCACCAAGCTGCACAACCCCAGGGGTGCTGTTCCCATCGTCCTTCACCACACAGCTCCTGCTGGGCCCCATGGCCCCCAAGCCAAAGAAATGACACTCTTAACTGTGAAATTTCAGGCCAGGTGGGAAAATAAATCTTGTGAGTATGAGGGGGGGCGGAATAAAAGGTCCTCTCTGAGCCATTAAGTTACTTTATTTATATTTATTAATGTATTTTATTAAATGAATAAATACAAATCCGGTCGCTACGTTGTGAAATTAACATAAAAGTTATATGTTCATATAAATGTACTATCGATTTATTAATTACTACTTAATGAACAGCTGCTTGACTGCCATCAAGCATTCCCAGATCCGGCCCCTGGGCCGTCTTGGCGCAGCCAGCTGACCACGTGTCCTGCATCTGGGCCCGAGGCGGGGTACCAGTCGGGATGGCTGACCCCGGCAGAACACACTAACACACTAAGCCGCTGCTCCCTGCTTGTCGTCCATGCCCACGACAGGTGAGCAGGGGAGATGGGCTCCTCAGACAGCAGGGACGCCAGCGAAAGGAGCCGCTGTCACCTGACTTGCGACACCGTGGAGAGCAGAGCATGGAGGGTGAAGAGAAGCGAGGAAGGCTGGCGGTCACATCATCCGTGGCCTAGGAAGCCGGCTCTATGAATCTGGCCTTTCTTCGGAGAGCCACGGGGAGCCATGGACGGTGTCGGAAGGGGAGTGGTGATGTGGCAATGGACAGCGCCCTCTGGTGGCTGTGTGAGGAATGGCATCTTCAATGCTTGCAGGCAGCCCCAGGCTGTAGAAACTGCAGCCAGGGCTTGGTTCTAAGTCTTCCTTGCAGTCCTTCTGAGATGTCCGCCCTGTCGGTGCTGGTGGACACAGCTCGCAGGGGCCAGCCTCCCAAGGCGTGCCACCAAGCCATGCTCTTCAGGGGACACCAGCTGGACCTGCCTGCCACCATGGCAAGAAACACGCATACAGCGGGTCTGGCTGGCCCGGCTTTCCTCCGACGTCTGGGTCTGACTGCAGACAGGGAAGGGAGGGGTCCTGCTCACCGTCCTCTTAGTCATCTCTGACCTTTGATCCCAGACCTCAGAGGAGTGTGTGCCTGTGAGTGCTCAGACAGACAGAGGGCCAGTGAGCAAAGACGGAATGATGGCGACTGTAATCCTCCCCATTACCGAAGGTCGATAAGCCCCAAGCAGCCAGAAGACGGGGATCTGGTGTCTGCTGCCCTCGCCGTCCCTTGCACACTTCTGGCCTGTTCCTACATGATCCCACAGATGCTTATCGCAAATGGCAGGCAAGGGGTCAGTCTGGCTTGGGTATTTCTGCAGAGCACAGCCTCAAGCTGGAGACTTTAAGCAGCTGTTTTTCTTCATTTTTTTTTTTTCTGTATTTCAGACAGGATGACTTGAGCCAACTGGACTTTTTGGAAAGTGGGATGAGATGTTTTTCCTCCTGCATTTTCAGGAGGTAACGCCCATGCCTGGCATAGCAGAGCCAAAAGGATGGTCAGGGACCCCGCCTTCCTCTCACCCAAAGCCCCATTGCCCTCCCAGTTAACAGCATCTTCTTTCTTTCCAGGGAGATCAGGCTTGTAGGGGTAAGCACGTATCACTAGTTACTGGGAAAATTTGCTCCTATGAATACGTCGTGTCGCTTGCTGGCGGCTGGCTTTGCTTCTATAGAGGAAGCGTATTATAAAAGAGCTCAGAGGTCTTCTTTTGGGGTGTCCCCCATCAGCCCCCCTACTGCTGTCACAAACCAGCCACAAAATGCGGCTTATTGCTTGGGAAGGAGGAGAAGAGATACAAGGGGAGAAACACTCAACTTTGAGCTTCAAAATAACTTCCTGAGGTTTTCTTAAGTCCTTAGTGTTCTTGGAAGTTGGACGCCTAAGCGTACATAATGTTTCTGGAATTCCCAGACCTGGGTGTTTTCCCCACACGTGGAGGACCGGGCCTCGGCCTGAATCCGAGAGCAAGCTGCAAGACGCAGCCGAGGGAAGGAAAAAAATCCCTGGAGGAGAAGAGCAGGAGAGGCGAGCGGCCGGGTGCGGCAGCGCCGTGGGAAGTGGAGGTCCAAGTAGCCATCAGGGTCCAGCCCGGGAAACACGCTCCCCTGAGCACTTTGACGGAAGTCACTGAATGCAGGGAGCTGGACGTGCGGGCCACACAACGCTGAGAAGTCACACGGCTGTGCCGTGACCTGAGTTCAGCTAGCGCAAGAGGCCACCAGAGCCACAGAGGAGGAGGGGGCAGCTGGCTTCTCCTCCAGTGCCCCCCACTGGCCTCTATCGGCAGACCAGGTCTCTGGGAAACACAGCCGCTGGGGATCCAGAGGACGGAAAGGCCCAGGCTCCCAGCCCAGGACCGCTTCCACGTGGGCCTGGATGCTAGAGCAGAAAGGGGGCAGGTGGGGTCCCGGGAAGGAGCCTGACCCGAGAGCCCTGCTTCCCACAGCTCGTGCGTAGCGTGTCGGGCTTTAGTAGTTCCGTGGACCCCAGAGAGGAAAGTGGGATATGCCCAAGCAGGCAGGTTGGTGCACTCCTGCGGGGGCAGGGAGAGGGGTCACCAATCCAAGGAGCAGAGTGACCCGATTCAGGATCCCAGAACATCCAAGCTGGGGAGCGACCAATGCAGTATCTGCGTTCAGAGTTCCGCGGCTCAAGTCATGGAACACAAGTGACCGAACACCAGCGTGGCCCTTCGGCCACCAAAGTCCTGCCTCGGGGGCCGTTTGAAGAGGTTTCTTGAAATGTGAGAGTAGCAAGTACTTCTGAAGAGCCAATGTGATTTTAATTATGTGTAAATACTATAGTTTAAAAAAAAAAAAGCAAAGAATAGTTGACTCGTGTTTGCACATCTGAATGCCCGTCCGAGGGTTTCGACAACCCGACCCCAGGGGCGGAGAAATGGCCTCCCGAGGACACCGCCTTCGCCGCCCCGCATTTACACGTTATCCTGCGTGTCTTTGGCACCTGTGTGTTTTTCTGCAAACTCCTCCTCATCCTGCATTATAAGTCCTTTTTGGCGTGAGGAGTCGCTTCTTACCAGGAGTGGAGTTGGAGCCGTATCCCCCAGTTTGGAGAAGCACGGGCTACAAGGCCATGCAAGCAGCGAAAACAAAGGCCGTCTCCACGTCTCAGTGACTGGATTTGTTTTCCGCTCAGTGGTGCAAAGCAGGTGTTAGGTGGGTGACTTTTCCACCGGGGCACTTAGGGACCAGGCTCCTCCTGTCTTGGGCTCGGGCCCCCCACTGGCAGCCCTCAGCTTCAGGCTCCTGGGGGGCGCGCAGAGCAAGGAGGAGCAGGGGTGGGAGGCTTTTAAGACGAGCTCGGGGCTTCACCTGCCTCAGTCCCAGGGCCGCACCCGCCTGCAAGGGATGCTGGGAAATGTAGTCCAGCGGGCCCAGGGGGAAGAGGAAATGGGAGTGGCCAACAGCCAGCCAATGGCCCCCACACTGGCGCAGAGGCCCCCTGAGAGTGCCTGGACGAGGCCATAAGCCACCCCCGCAGACGGAGCTGGTTGGAAGCCCACTGCCTAGACCTTTGTTCCCGAGGCCCGTGGGCACCGCGCCACCCTCACTCGGGCTCTCCCTGGGCCACGCTCCGGGACGTGCCGCTGGACCGTCGTCCAGGCGCTGAGCACAGACCTGCCGCGTGGCTCGGACCGGTCCCTCCCGCCGCCCCCCTGAGGGCTTTCCGGGTCTCCAGAGCCAGCAGCCCCAGGAAGGCACTGCAGGACACGGGCGCGAGGCCGCAACTCCTCTGTGCGCCTGCCTGTGCGGCGGGAGGTTGCCCCCGGAGCTCCGGCTAGCAACCCCCAGCTGAGGTCAGCCCGAGGAAGGACGCCACGTGCTGGGCACGCAGCCTGCCCTGTCCCCCGCGGCGCGGACCCTCGCCACTGGCCGCCGGTGCGCCTCTCGGAACAGGAACGGGCCCCGGGAGCTGCCGCGTCTGTGCAGGTGGGTTACGCGGGCACGGGGTCGTGACTCGTCCGTGGCCACGGGGCCAGAGAATTCATGGCCACGGGTGGGGGGAGGGGAGCTCCGCTGCGTACGGTAGGAGGTTTATTTCGCAGCATCCCGACCTCTGTCCGCGGGAGACCATCAGCGCCCCCCAGTCCGAGTTGTAACAACCAGAAACGTCTCCAGACGTGGCCAGATGCCCGCTGGGGAGCAGCGGCGGCCTCCGTTGAGAGCCGTTGGCCCAGAGCCGTGGTCCTAGCACCTGATTACGCATTTGGGTCACCTGCGAAGCTGCGGGGATTGGCTGCTCCGGATCCAGCTCGTCCGCCCCTAGGCATGTGCCCGGCGCGGGTGGACGGATGCGCCCCCAGAAGACCGCAGGCCACTGCGCCCGGCCGCTTGGTCGATAATAGCGGATAACTGAGAGCAGGTCCGGTGCCCATCCCCGGAGCCGGGATGAACTGTGATTGTTGCCCAATCCCGTGTGTGTGGAGCCCCACAACAGGCACAGCGAAGCTCTGGTGCCAGCGGCTGGGAGAGCGGTTATTTCTGGGTCGCCTTCCGGGGTGCTGGGGGTGTTCCATCGTGGCCTGCAGGGGGCCGCGTGGGGGAAGCTGCACATAACCGTCCGTGGGGCTGGGCCCGAGGGGAGCCCTGTGTGAGCCGGGCCCCGTGGGCGTGGGCTGCGACCACTGTCCTCAGTTACCGTAAACTTGGGGTGGAAAAGGACGGGATTGATTCTGTTTTGGGGGCCAGAATGGTGAGATCGAGGTGTTAAGGCCTGAAAGCTCTGGTCGCTTCTGGCTTCTGGCGGCTGCTGGCAGTCCTTGCTTTGGCTACATCCCCCCGTCTCTGCTCCTGGGGTCATGCCATCTTCCCCTCTGTGTGTCACACCTCCCTCTGCCTCCCTGTGGGGACACAAGTGCTTTAGGGCCCACCAGATAACCCAGGATCCCGCTTATCCATCTCAAGAGCCTTCGTCGTAGCTGCAAAGTCTTTGCCACGGAAGGAAACATTTACAGGTTTCCGGGATTAGGACCTGGCATCTTTGGGGACCGTTGTTCAGCCTGCCACATGCCTAAATTAAAAAGAAATTTAAAAAATTCGCAGAGCGATGGGCCCACCCCTCACCGGTTGAACCAGAGCCTCTGCCGTTTTTGTTCGTGAGTTCCGCAGTGGTCCTGGTGTGCAAGGTCCTGGGGCTTCCCTTCCCCTTGGTGCGCCGTGGGGCACAGGGAACGCACATTTCTTCTCCATCACTTGATGGCCAGCACACAGCTGACCTGATGAACTTACCAGACTCCGAACGAGAGAATGCACAAACGAATATAGACACGACTAAGATCTGTTTTTCGCTCCTAACGCTTCTGACACCAAATGTGTGGGTCTTTGCACACCCAGCGATTCTCCGGTTCCCTGCGGACACCAGCCGGGTGTCCCACAACTTACTTCAATCGTCACACTCCCTGGAGTGAGCACAGACCCACAAGACTGCCCCCACTAGAGCGGCCAGTCCAAGTAGTGGGTCCCCAGACTGCCCGCACTTCTGTCCGACTTGGCTACACGTCGAGGGTCCCCCCTCCCGCCCCGTCAGGTTTGATAAGCGGTGGTACCAGCTCACGGCACGCGGGGAAACACTCGCCTCGTGTTTACTGGTTTATAAAGGAGAGAAATCGATAGCCAGGTGCAGAGGTACGTCGGGGGAGGTCCAGAAGGAACGTCTGTCCCCTTGGAGCTTGGGGTATGTCATCCTCCTGGCACGCGAGCGCCTTCATCAAGCCAGACGCTTTCCAAACCCCCTCATTTAGAATGTTCGTAGAGGTTCCATTGCGTACGCGGGATGGGCTCAGTTCTTGGCCGCTGGTGATTAACTCTGTCCCCAGCCCCTCTCCCTTCCCTGGAGGTCGGGGATGGGGCTGCAAATTCCAAGTCTTTCATCACACAGTTGGTTCCTCTGGCCACCAGCCCCATGCTGAAGCTACCTGGGGGCCACCAAGGGTCACCTCATTGGCATCAGCTCAGGTGTGGTGGAAGGGGTCTTGCTCGGAATAAACAAAGACGCCCCCCCCCCAACCCGTATGAGGAAGTTACCCGGGTTTGAGGGGGCAAAGACCACATACGTATTTCCTATCACAATAGAGAGTGCGTGTTGCCACCGTAAACTGGAAAGATTTTTAAAGTCTGAAGCCTCAGCTTCAAACTCCAGCCCTGCCACTTAGCAGCTGAGTGACCGTGACCCAGTCCCCTCCCCTGTCCCACCCTGTTTCCTCATCGGGGAAAGTGGGGACGCCAGCATCGTGGGGAGGATTCATGAGATGACGTCTGTCCTTACGAGCTGTTTGAAATCCAAAAAAAATGCCCTTCCTCCATGCCGAAGCGTCCGACGCTGAGCCCGTGTGCAAATACTTCTGGGTAAATCAAGGTCACAAGATGCCGGGTGTTAGGCCGGGGGCGTGTGTGCCTGCATCCGTGTGGCATAAGATATGCTCCCTGCAGATGTGCAAGAGCTTGCGAGGTGGCAGAGCCCCCCTTGAAGACCGGAGGAGGAGGGACCCCCGACGAATTTAAGCGGGGATGGTCGAGGCCCTAGTGAGGACGAGGGCTGCAGAACCCTTTCCAAGTTGGCGATGTCCTGAATCAGGTTCGCTTTGCCTGCATGGCGACACACATGGGGCCATTTAGCTGATGGGGGAAGACTCACAAAAGCAAAGAAATGCAAGCCCCTCTGGGAGAGCCTGAGGCTGAGGGCTTTTCCACAAGGAGCCCTGCTCGGTCTGGGATTCCAGGCAGGTCTGGGTGGGGAAGAAAAGGGCCCGATCTCATGGAAATTTCCTAGTAGGGTTTATTTTGAAGCAAAGTTTTGGCAGCCCTGACCCAGTCTCCTTGGCTAGACAGTACCTCTTTGAAGAGAGTCAAAAACAGCAGAACGATGGGAAATGGCTCTGGAACGAGCTGGGGTTAGTGGAATCCTCTGCGTCCAGAAAGAACTGCCAGAGACCAGGCCAGGCTTCCCTCGCTTGATGGGGTTCAACTGGGCTCACCTGTGGTCAGCAAACTACCCCCCCCCCCCCGCCCCGACATCCTGGCCCTAATTCCCGGAACCTGTGCGTACGTGACCTCGCATGGCAAAAGGGACTTTGCGGATGGGATTGCACTCGGGGCATCGTGATATGGAGGCTATCCTGGGTTGCCCAGATGGGCTCAATTTCTCCAGCTGTGATCAGAGAGAGGGGAAGGCTCAGAGAGATACGGTGTTGCTGGCTCTGAGCTCTGGGGGAGGGCTGTGAGCCCAGGAACACCCCCTCTAGAAGCGGGAAGGGCAGGGAGTAGATTGTCCCCCAGGAGCCCCAGGAGGAGCTCAGCCCCAGCAACACCTTGATTGAGCCCAGGGAGGCCCGTGTTGCACTTCTAACCTCTAGGCTGGAGACTAAGTCCGTGCTGCGTAAGCGGCTGAGTTTGTGGAAATTGATTACAGCTGCAACAGAAATCGGAGATGGGGCCTTTGTCGGGCACCCGCCATGTGCCGGTGCTGGCGGAGGGAGTCCCGAGTGCTTGTGACTGCCGATGACCCTGAACTTGGGATCCCGTCACAGCTCTGGAAGCTGAGGCTTGGTGACATGACAGGACACTTGAGAGGCCTGCTGGGGACAGAACCCTTGGCTGAGTCTGGTGGCTCACAGGGAGGATGGGCGTGCGTGGGTGAGCCTTCCTTCCCGACGGCCACCAGGGCGCCCTTACCAAGGCCACCCCGGCTTCCCCTGTGCGGAGAGCTCCCCGACAGATGCCATCTCGGTGGACGAAGGCTGCCAGGCTCCCCCTGGCAGAACGGGTGGCAAGGTCCCTGGCCCCTCCCGTAGGCCCTGACTGACGGCTGTGAGACCTCAGGCGGGTCCCCACACCTCCCTGGGAAGTGTGTTGATGGGGTTGGCAAGCATTCCCCCGCAGAGCCAGCCTCTGGGGAGTCTGTGAGCCAACTCGGTCCCGGTCCCCACCTAGAGGACTGGTCGGGATGGCGCCTGCTGGGGGCTCTGTGCATGTGGCCTGGGAAATGACACGGGGCCCTTACGACAAGGCCCAACAGGCAAAGGTATTGGTTTCTCTCCACCATGAATTCCCGCTCTTGCCGCCCATCGCCCCCAGGGCCTGTGTGCAGGGCTGGGGCTGAGACGCCGAGCTTCCCTCCCCAGGTCACGGCCCAGCCAGGGCCTAGAACCTGAGCTCTGCATTCTGGCGTGACTTTGCCCGCAAGCACCTGGCCGACCTCAGGCAGCTGCCCCTTGCAAGGGGGACATGAGGAACCTACATCTGTGAGGGCAGGTGGGACAGCCCGGGGGTCCCCAGCTGTGCCTGGCTGTCCCCCTCTCCCAGACACAGGAGGGAATCGTCCCTCCACCCCGCCTTTCTGACTCCTCACCGTCAGCTTGGGAAGGACGAGCCCTTTGAAAAGATCCGTTACCCCCAAAGCTGTGACTGACCTCGCTTAGAAATAGGGTCTTTGCCAGTGTCAAGTTAAATGGGGTCATGCTGGGTGACGGTGGGCCTGAAGCCAGTGACAGGGGTCCTCATCAGAAGAGAGGAACTTGGACACCCTGGGAGAGGGCCATGTGGTGATAGACGGAGGTTGGAGGGACGGGTCCGGAAGCCAAGGGCCACCAAGATGGCTGGTGGCCCCAGAAGCCAGGACAGCAGGCGAGGGTCCTTGAGAGAGAGCGCGGCCCACCCACACCTTGACCTTGGACTTCCAGCCTCCAGAACTACACGTCCACGGTGCTCAGCTCCCGGTCTGTAGCACTTTGTCACAATGGCCCCGGGACACGCACACACTCACGGCCTCTGTCTCCCGTTTCCCACAGTCAGCGCTCGGCAGGAACCCGAGCGAATGGGCTGGCGTCCCCCCAGCAGAGCGTGTCCAGGTTCAAGGGCAGGCCTTTCTTCACAGCCTGTGCACCTCCTTCGTTATTGGGGGTTAAGTTGCCCTTTGGTGCCGGGAAGGCGGCCAGCGATAGCCCATCTCGCAGATGGGTAAACCGAGGCTCCGAGCGCTGCCCACGCCCACGCCGTCGCCCCGCACCTCCCCGTCGCGTCTCTCGCCGCCGGCCAGTCCGGCGCATGGAAGCAGGTCAGCCTCCTTCCTGCCCAGATGTTGGAGCAGGTTCTCCGAATTCCCGGCAGAAGGGAGAGGTCTGCAAGAAATTTCAGAGCTCAAATTAGGACAGTTGCCTGGCTCTGAGACCAGCTTCGTGGAGAGCTTGGGAGGGGACTCCGGCCTGGGCAGCACGACCCGTTTCCATGGGTGCAAACCACCCAGAGCCCTGTCGAAACAGAAGCAGGCTCCAGGCCTGAGGTTGTGGCCGCCGGACTCCTCGAGCCCCGCTGGGCAGCCCAGCCCAAGCCGCACGGCCACCGAAAGCCACCAGGAGCCACAGGCGTCTCCCCACCCGGGAGACCTCGCCTGCACTGTGCAGGGCCTGTTGTCTGCTCGAGCACCCACAGGGCGCCCGCTCCAGGGAGGGTGAGACCGGGTCCGACCTTCCCTCCCTCGGACGCGCCGGGCACACACGCCGGCTGCCGGGAAGGCCCGCGGGCATCGGGCGTGTGGGCAGGGCGCGGTTTCCGCAGAGCCACGGGGGCTGGGAGGCCACTGCCAAATGGCCCCCTTCGAGCCCTGGAACCCCGTATCTCAGAAGAGGACACCAGGGCCCTGAGAGGAGCGGCTCGCTCAAGGTCCCGGTATTTTCAGCCTCCCATGGTGACGGGGAGCAAGCATGTCCTGCAGGGCACGTGGCGGGTCACGGAAAGTTGGGGTGTGGGAGAAGCGTGGGCCCTAGGGGCAGGACATTGGAGATGACTCGAGGCTGGGGGGCGGGGCGTTGAGGCCAGTGTATGAAAGGTGTCGTGGACCATTCAGGGAGTCGGAACTCTCTGGAAACACGGGCAGACCGTAGCTGGGGTCAGCTCAGTACATAGCTCTGAGCTCCACCAAGGGACCTGTCCTTCCCTGCTGGTGCACCCCACGCTCCCTGAGACTCCGTCTGGTCACCAGCTGGCTCTCGCCATTGACGGCACCGCTGTCATTCCGGTTTCTCAGATCCCTGGATGCCTCATTTCCTTGAGTCACACATTCAAATGCTGGGTCACTACCTGTTACTCTGCCTTCAAACTGCAGTGGCCCGAGGCCAGCCACCTGCCGCTACCTGCTCTCCTCCACCTGGCCTGAGCCGTGCGTCCTCTCGCCCGGACCTTGCAGGGAGCTCCTTGCCGCTGTCCTTGTGCCTGGCCTCCCGTCTGTGGTCTGGTGGAGGGATGCTCGCGTGCCTCCCCTGCTTGGAAGCCTCCGAGGGCTTTCCATCTGTGCTGCGATAAACAGTGTCCCCCCCCCCCCCCCCCGATTCACGTCCATCTGGAACCTGTGCGCGCGCACCTCTTTGGAAATAGAATCTTGGCAGAGGTCAAGTTTAGATGAGGTCCTACTAGAGCAGGTATGGGCGTGATGACTGGGGTCCTCGTAAGAAGAGGAAATTTGGACACAGACACGGAGGGCAGACAAGTGTGTGAAGGCAGCCAAGGGATGCCTGGAACCATCAGAAACCATAAGAGCAAGGAAGGATCCTTCCCTGGAGCTGTCAGAGGGAGCTTGGCCCTGCTGATACCTCACTCTTGGGCCTCCAGCCGCCAAAACTATCCAGAAACATCCAGAAAGGATGTCTTTTATTTTATGCCACCCAGGTCTTGATTCTTTGTTACAACAGCCCCAGAAGATGAATGCAGTGGCCAAACATGCCGCAGAAACACCCCCTCTATCTGCCTGGTAGAGATTTGGAATGCCTGGCATATAGCAAAGGCCCTGAGAAGTCCTGCAGGGAAGAGTATGTTCCATTTTCCTGAATGCATTCCAACGCAAAAGCATTCATTCCCATCTATAGTTGAACCTCTTATGTGATACCTTTTGGTAAACATTGGACTCGAAAAGCCAAAAGGTCCTCTCCAGCCTGAAAATCCTGTGGCTTTTGGAACTGGAAGCCAGGCCGTGAAATCAATAGAAATTTATATGCATAATTAAGTGCTACTTTTAAAAATAGCCAAAATGCTCTTCCATTGTGGGGGGAAACAAAATCAGCCCGTGGAAGAACGGGCTGTTCCAGTTAAGCGATCAGACGTGAGCTCCACTGAGCACACAGGACCCTCCATCTGAGCTCCAACCATGTGTGAATGAGAACAATTACACTGTGCAGGATTATTTCCTTGGGCTACGTTCCTAGAAGTGGAGCGGCTGAGTCAAAGATGTATTTTTAAAGACATCAGATTCGTAGTGTCGAGTTGCCCTCCAAAAAGTTGTACGGATTTGACCTTCCAGCAGCAGAGACCGGAGGAGCCCACGTCCGTGCCCGCAGTGGGCATTCGCCTACTTGACACCTTTAAACGGTCCTGTGTGTTTTGACCGCAAAGGTAAATAAGAGCTTTTATTGGGTTATCTGAGTTTCTGTTGACTCATGTCCACAGCAGCCGGCCCGCGAGCCCATCCCCGCCAGCGGACGACTTCTGCCAGGGACCAGGCAGCGGTGCCCTGAGGTCAGGCCAAGCTTTTCAGAGGAAACAGCAAACCTCACTCAGATTTGGCCCGAAATACTAAACTCTGAAAAAGAGACGATTCAGTGTCATTGGATCCTTCCCCGGGGGCAGAGCTGGGTAGAGAAAAGAGGTCAGGATTTGGAGGCAGGGGAACCCGGGGTTTGTCCCCGCGTGGCCCTCTCTGGCTCCGTGACCTTGGGCAACTCACATGACCTCTCTGTGCCTCTGTTCTGTCATCTTCGATGTGGGATAATGGCAGCCCCAGCCCCTGCGAGCCGCGACGAGGATTAAATTACATCCTTGTTGTGAGATGGGCTTCGTGGCTGTAGCCCTACTACGAGCCACCGTTTCCAGACGGCACAGTCAAGAGAGCGTTGCAGGGAAGTGTGATCCAGCCACCCGCTGGCAAGAGGAAGGAGTTTGGATTTTTACTTGCAATTCCCTAAAACATGAAAGGCATCTCCTTCATCCACAAATTTGTTTCCCAAATCTTGCACCGATCCTGGGATGCCTCCCTCATTCACTCACCCCAGACCTCACCCCCCAAAATCCTGCTTTTGTGTTTGCCTCTCGCGCCCTCCCAGCCTCAGCCCTGCTTTCTGATGACGATGAGCTTCCGGTCCCTTTCCAAACAAATGCTTGTTTCCTCATCCCTTTCTCTAAGACCTAGGTTCTCTGCAATAAGGGGGAGAGCCCTCACCTGCGTTCTCCTGCCTCTGGAGGTCCTGGTTCCCTCCCTCCCTCCCCAGTCCCGCCTAGAACCTGGAACCAGCCTGGGAAAAACAGAATTCTGTTTGCAAAGCAAGGAGGAAGCCGAGTGGGTGAAGACAGGAGAGCCCGTAATTGGTGGGGGGCCCATTCGAGTGCGTGCGTCCCCATCTCACCAGCCCCGGGCTCCTCTCAGCTTTTCTCCCCTTTTAACCGAAGCCCTTGACATCTTCAGAGTCTCCCCTGAGAGAACGTGGGTCTCCCTCCCTCTCCCCAAGGCGGAGGTGAGGGGGGCAGATCATAACCTGGGCTTTGCAGCCAGCGTGGCCGTCCTGGCCTCAAGAGGGACTGGGGGTGGGGGCTAGCCCTCTGCTTTGGGGAGGGTGCAGTGGGGGTCTCTTCCCTCCCATTGACGGAGGGCCTTGTGTGTGCAGATCGGACCCTGCCTCAGGGTCCCCTGCCGCTCGTCCTCACCCTCCCTGCCGGCATCTCTGAGGGCCAGGACACCGGCCACGTCTCTCACTTCCTCCGGAACCTCAGCATCTCCCCCATGTCCATGGGGCCCCGTGGCCGCCAGCGCTGTCAGGTGTTGGCTCTGGGAGGTCGGAGGCCAGGAAACCAGAGGCCGTCTCTGACCTCCCTT
>CM052888.1:3130561-3144598 GCA_028534135.1 Potos flavus | reverse complement strand
GAGACCTACAGACTCATTTACGATCGCCCAGGGGACAGGCAGCGTGTGAAAACGGGCAAGGGGGTGTAAGCTGTGATCTCCAGAGCGCAACAAAAGCCCTGAGACAAAAGGCCCGTGTTTCTTCCACGAAAAAATCCCAAGAGACATAGAGACCGAGAGGCGTAAGACACGCGTCCCCCAGCGTCCGAGCGCAGGCCTTACTGGAGGCCCGCTCCCGGCGAGGGGACCTCGACCCCGAGGCTACCGGCGCGCAGGCACACGCGCACACAGAGGGGTCGCCCAGCCGGTCTGCGGGAGCCGCCGCACAGAAGAGCCCTTCCCCTCGCAACGTCCACGCGGAGATTTACAAATCAAGCTTTTCCATGTCTGCGATTTACCTCCTGGTGCTCTGGGGAGGGGAAGGGAGGGAGCCGGGAGGGTATCGCCGACGCAAGACTGGCCAGGAGCGGCTACCAGGGCCCCCGCCCCACTGCTGTGTGCTGGAAACCTTCCACAAGAAGTGAAGAGAAAGGCAGGGACTCTGGTGACAGGCGAACCTTGTTCAAAGCCTCGCTTTGCTCCCTGTCCGGCTGAGGGGTCTTGTTTTCTGGTGTGGACTGACCACCCACCTCTGCGAGCTGGCGGCAGGCTGCCAGAGGAGGACCCTCCGTCGGGTGCCTGGGACAGGACCTCGGGCGCCACAAAGGCTCTGTCACCACGAGGCGCTTGGCCGACGCCCGCCGAGAAGGTGGACGTTCGTGAACACGGACTAGGGTCTGGGACAGCGGGCTCTGAGTCGTGGGTGGCCCTTCTCAGTTTTCAGTCCTCAGCGTGTTCCCGGATGTTAGGATCGGTGAGAGTCTCACCTCCTGACAGTAAGACCTGTCACCTCTCAAGGACCCCGTCTTCCTGCTCCGCAGAGCAGGGGCCTGTTCTCGAGGGACGACGTGACCCACAGCCAGTCGTGGCACGGATTAACCGGTGCTGCTCCCTCGTCAAATGCCGTGCCGTCCCAGCGGGGTCTGTGCCCTGCCCTCACGTGGCATCTCGGTTCAAGTCCAGCCGAGCCTGGACACTGGGACAGTAAAGTCATGACCGGCAAAGACAGCAGACTCCTCATGCTGAAGGACAGAGGACGGACGTGAGACTCCACGGGGCCATGCGCTCGCTCCTTCGGCAGTGGGATTTGGGCCCTGAGGATGCCAGCCCGCTCTGGTCTGCGGGGCTCCCCTTCCTCACACGACGGCGGGGAGAGACAGACGCCCGAGGGACAGAGGAGGCACGAGGAGCCTGTCCCACTGCCCCGCCGGTCCGCCCTGACAACAGGCCTGTCGGGAGCCACGTGTGTCCTTGCCCTTGGGCTCCTCAGGCTCCCTGGGATGTCCCCAGTTTTACCCACACTGACTCCAGCAGCGCCTGCGGCCTCTAGCAGAGTCCTGACACGTGGCACGGCCGAAACAGCGACCTCAGAGGGACGAGGGGTTTGAATGGACAGTTCTCCAAAGGAGACACACAGACGGCCAATAAGCTCAGGGCAAGATGCTCGACATCGTCAGTCACTAGGGGAACGCAGACCAAAACCACGGCGAGACTCGGCTTCACGGCCGCCAGAGCTGCAGTCGTCGGAGAGGTGAACACGGGCCTGGGGCTGCGGACGGCCTGCAGCCCCTCACGCCGCTGCAGGGAACGTACTCGCCGCAGCGGAACACAGTCCGGAAGCTCTCCCAACCGTCAAACGTGGAGTTCGCACGGGACCCAGCAGTCCCACTCCGAGCCATCTCCCCGAGGGACACGAAGCCACACCTGCAGGACACCCGCACGGGAGTGTTCACGGCAGCATCGCCCCGAAGAGCCAGAAAGTGAGAGCGACCCCAGTGTCCCTCGGTGGATCACGCCTGGAAACAGAACGTGGCGTATCCAGACGTGGAACATCCTCCTGCCGTGAGAAGGAGCACAGTTCTGATGCGGGCTACGATGCGGACGGTCCAGCAGGGAAAGCCCCATCTGATAGGGTTCCGTGTGGCTGACACGTCCAGCACGGGCCCGTCCACAGACACAAAGCGGGCTGGCACGTGTCAAGGGCTGGGGGCAGAGGGTCCTGGGCAGTGACGGCTAAGGGGGTGCAGGGTTTCTCCGCCGGGTGACGAAAATGTCCTAAAATTGGGGTGGTGGATGCACAACTCGGAATCCATAAAACCCACTTACCGTGCATTTTAAAAGCCTAAGTTTGGTGGTGTATGAATTCAATTTCAGTTCAAACACTGATATCCAGGACCCCAAACTCCTCCTCGACCTTGGATCTCCCTCCCTCCCGCCGCTCCGCCCAGCGTTCTCTGTAGTGACCCGGCAAGGAGAATCAGCGTGCCCTCGAGGGACAGGCACAGCGTCGTGCACGCGCCTTCTCCCCGCCCCCCGTGCGGCTTGCCCAGCTCTGGGGTCCTCCACTAAGTGTGAGACCTTCTCCCACGGAAGGGGGGTGGGGGGGCAGGAGCTGGACTGCGGGGTGAGGAGCGGGGTTTCGCTCCTGGAGGCTCTGTTGCGTGAAAGGAAAGGAGGAGAGGGCCCCTGAGAAGTGTGCGAGGCGACATCGGACTGGGCTGTGGCCGGAGATGGCACAGTCTTTGTGAGGTGAGGCTACGGAGCCGCTGGCAGACCGCATCCGAGTCTGTCCCGCGGCGCTGCTCCCCGCCGCCCCCCGGCCGGGCCTGTAACACTGTCCTCTGCCCGAGAACCCCACTCGGCAAGGGACAGAGTGAAGAGCGTGGGGAGAGCCCCTGGGATACGAACCCAGACAGCACAAGCCAGAGAAATGTGCGTGTAAAGCACACCGTGTGGGCCGGTCACTATCAGTCCACCCTCCGACAGACCCCTAATCTGATTTATAAAAAAATCTATACCAACAAGATGTTAACTTCTCAGTGTTTTCTGTAGAGAAAGCTACCAACAGACATGAACCAGGTAGATGCTAATTCGCCCGTCAGGAGCCCCTGTGTCAGTAGCTGGAAACCGCGGTTTTAATGCCGTGGAAGGAAGTTTTTCTCAAACGCCGCTCCACAGGGACCACCGGCGGTGCCGCCCGTCGCACGGCCCCTCCTCCGGGCTCTGCGGCGAGCCTGGAACCCGCCGTCTGGGGGCGACCCCTGGCTGAGCTGCCACGGTCTGTACCGCTCTGCCGACCCCGAGGAGGTCTCGGAGCTCAGGGAACGGGCCTGAAACCCAACCCAGAGGTTCTGAATCCAGTAGCCTTCAAGACATCAGGGACCAAGGGCAAGCTCACGGTGTTAGGTCTGGCCCCTCCTGGCTCTCAGGGAAACTGCTCCCAGAAGGAGCCCGATACCTGGCCCACCTGGCCTCAGACTTGAGCTGATACAGAATGATCAGAGAACTGTAGAGCTACAAAGAGCTTAAGATTAGTTAAGTGGTGAAATCTAGAATCCACATCTCTGGTTGTGAGTCTGTGCTTTAAAGGAACACAGTATCTGAGCCAGAAGATACTGTGTTACTAGTTACAATCTCTCCATCGTACAAGCTGCCCAATGGGATATTTTCCGTGCGTGCCCTGTGACATCATTTGTGTCTGAGCGAGGTTTATTCTCCAGCTAAGACATGAAAAACATGGGGCGCCCGGGTGGCTCAGCCGGTCGAGTGTGTGACTCTGGGTTTCAGTTCAGGTTAGGATCTCAGGGTCGTGATGATCGAGTCCTGCATCAGGCTCCGTGCTCAGTGGGGAGCCAGCTGGAGATTCTCTCCCTCTGCTTCTCCCCCCATTTGTGCACGGGCCCTCTCTCTCGCTTGCGTGCTCTCTCTCTCTCTCAAATAAATCTTAAAATAAAATAAAATAAAAAAGACATGAAAAATGTGGGACGCCTGGCTGGCTGAGTCAGTGGAGCAGCGACTCTTGATCTTGGGGTCCTGAGTTCAAGCCCCGTGTTGGGTGTAGAGGTTACTTTAAATAAATAAACTTAAAAAAAGAAAACATGAAAAACGCCACAAGCCTGTACCCAGGAATCAATAAAAGCCCGAGGCCACACGAGCAGATGTGAGCGGCGGCGCGGCGACACGGAGTACTCACAGGGTCGGTGAGCATGGTTCGCAGGTGGGACGACAGGGCCAGCACCGCTAGGCAGTTAAACAGGACTCCGTTGACCACAGAGTACCAGAAGTCTTTGGAAGGCAGCAGCATGACGAATGTCACCACGAAGTCCGCATAGACGACCAGCAGCCACGTCATGACGGCACAGATCATGCCGCAGCCGTCACGGATGAACCAGACCCTGTCTGCCACGTCGGCCTCCGAGGAAGAGGAGGACGAAGAGTCGTAACTGTCATTTTCGGTCAGGAGAGGGTGATGCTCGACATCCCGGAGCCGGTGTCCTGATGACGGCATGATTTCCCGGCGCACCCTACAGGGGGACAGAGAGCCGGTGAGGCTCGGGGGACACACGCACGCTTGCTCACGTGCCACCGGAAACCTGATGGGTTCCTCTGCTCTGGGCCATCCCAGGAAGACTGTCTAAATACACATGGCAGAAAAGACGACGACTGAATAAGATCCGAACCTTAAGATCTTCCACCTTAGTCTAGTTGACAGCCGGCGACACTATCGGCCCCACCGTGTGGGTGATGCCGAGCCGCACGCACACTGTCCCCTATGGCCAGTCACAGGGGACCCACGACGATGGAAGGACAGGCCAGATGCAGACTCCCAGCCCAGGGGGAGACGGAGTGAGTGGCACCGCGGCCGCCCTCCTCGCCACCGAGCCCGCGCCACCCCGTGTGTGCGGAGCCCCGGCCCTCGAGCCACCCTCTGCTGGCACGTGGACCCCAGAGCTCGGAGCTCCTGCCTGCCTTCCCCTGCCAGCCGCGCTGGACCGGGCTCCCCCACCGGGCCCGGGCTGTAGCGCCGAGGCTGGGGCCGCGGCTGACGGTGCTCTTGCCCTCAACTCTGCGCTTTCTGGAATGCCTTCCCTTCTGCTTTCGTCTCTGACAAGTTTTCTTCGCTTGCTGATCCATCCCTTCAGCTCTCCTTCCGGCACCTTTCCTCTATTTCCTACAGTCCCTGATACCCGAGCGCGCACAGGGGCTGAAGGAACTCACGAGAAACTTTCCCTGAGCTGGTTTTGACGGCTGCTCGAATGCCCGCCCTTCTGTTACCAGCGTGGGACCGAAGAGCGGCTGGACCTTCTAAGGAAGGGGACATAGGAGTCCGTTCGTCGGGCCTCGAGGCGTTCGTACAGGGAGAAGCACCGACGGCATCTATCAAACGACCCGAGTGCCTGCTCGGCACCGGAGCTCAGGCCAGCGCCCTCCGGGCTCTCTCCGGCCGTGGAGCGGGGCGAGGAGGGTGCCCTCGGGCCACCGCGCGCCCTCCACGCACCACCGTTCCACCTCCAAGTTCCAGCTTCCTTTCCTCCCGCAGCCGCAGCACCGCGATGACAACACGGAAAGCACAAACCTGTGGGGGGTCATGCGGCAAAACCTTTGTGGAATTCCCTCTCGATGTGCGAATACTCACTGTACGAGACAGACCTGAGACCGTTTCCCAGTCAGTAAAATAACCCTGCTCTTAGGTCTGACAAAAACAGCTTTAAGGTGTTTTGTAGGGGAAACAGAAGAAACTAAAGATAAAAAGAACGTGTGCGGGTCACAGGCGGCCGTCCTTGGTCCCAGCTCGCCTGCCCGCCTTCCCCGGCAGCAGCGGGCCGTCTGCTCCTTCCGCATCGACCCTCCTCGCCCCACGGGGCCTGACCTCCCTCCCTCCCAAGCAAGCCCTCCTGACGGTTCTTCTCCTCTCAAGAGCACGCTCTGGGGCCGGGGTTCTGAACAGCAGACGTGACTACCTGAAGAGGACAGCCGACCCTGGCTGTGCCCACACCCGCTTCTGGCAGGGGCCGAGACAGCAACGGAAGTGTCCCCCTTCCCCGGAACTCCCAGGCCCCGCTCCCCAGTGCTGCCTGCAGCGTACAGACCCCTCGTGGGTCTCACCTCCTGACTCACATGGAGGGTCTGGTCTTCTCTCCCCGAGCTCCCTTCGCTGCATGCACGCCGTGGGGCCCCCAGCAAGTGCCTGTCTGTTATCAGGCGGAAGTGACCCCAAGAACCTGGTCCCCTTCTCAGATTCAGGGAGTCTCCCAGTGATTTCGGTAAGAGGCTCTGAGTGAATCCCAACTACACACCGCCAAGCACCGAAGCTGGAAAACTCCGACCAGAATTCATTTTGCTTTATGGCTCCTCTGCCAGCGGGACAGTGGCCGTGACAAGTGCCCGCTGCGCAGGAAGTCGGGAAGCGACAGGCTAGGTTCCTGTCCCAGCATGTCTGCGCAGACTGAGTTCCATCCAGAAAGCCAGAGCCCGCGAGTCCTCTAGAGGCGCACACAGTGGAGGTGGAACCTTCCTGGTGGAGACGCTGGTGAGAACCCCCCGCTGTCCCCGCAGCAAACAGGGTGCAGCCCTGTCGCGGCACGTCCCTACCCGGGCTGCCAATGGCAGGTCTGTTCCTGCAGGAAGAGAAGCCACAAAGACGCCAGCACCGGGCGTGGTGGGAGATTCCAGACAAGCTCACGAGGACGGGGAAGCATGAGGTCTGCGTGCAAACGTTACAAAGCCCCATCCGTACAGCCCGTCCAAGGGCAACGGGAAGATCACCCGACACCCGAAAGTCACTTCCTACTCAAGAAGGCAGTCAATGCCCACGGCGGGGTGCGGCGGACAGACTCGGTTCTCTGCAGCCCAGGGCGCGGGCACTCTGCTGAGTCACCGGGGTTCTGCTCCGTGAACACAGGAGGAAGGGCGGGGAGGAAACGGGGTGGCAGCTCCTCACAGGGAACCATTCGCCTTCTGGAAACAGGACAGCAGCGGCTCCGCCGTGTGCGACGCGACCCTAATTGTGCCCGCCGCCGGGGTCGGGTCGGGGCGGGTCTCCGTCCGCACTCAGTGCCACGCGTCCCTCGAGCTCCTTCTGAAGACCGTCCTTCTGAGAGAAACCAGAAAGCCCCGCGCGTCGACCCACGGGCCAGCGGAGGGCGCGTCCGAGGTTTTTGACTTAAGCGGCCGATTTAATGGGATTCTGTCCACACACCCAAACCTAAGCTTGGTTCCTACTCGTGTCAGAGAAAGCCCCGTCTGCCAGAACACGGCAGGCGCCACAGGAGATCGCCACGACTCGGCGGGACGAGCACATGAGCAACACGCCACTGATGTCACTCGGCGCGTGCCTCACCCTGGGACACCCGCTGCTGACTTACAGTTACTTCCCGGAATCCCCTTCCAGGAGGCTGGCAAGCAAACCCAGACTAACCTCCCGTTAGTCTAAACAGACTGACCTCCCGTCCCACCCGGGCCGCCCTTCCAATGAATGCAGTCGGCGTCCGCGGCGGAGAGGACGGCGGGACGAGACACCCGTACAGCCACTCGCTTACCTCACAGACGATCTCGAAACATTACTCGAACATCTTGCGCCTTTTCTTCAGGATCTTAAGGTGCATAGTGTCCTATGTGACAGGATCTGGAAGATAACAAACTCTCATTAGAAAAGTGACTTATTCAATGACAAAAGGGTGTAACACTTGGTAGGACAGGATAATTTGGAAAGCTGTAGAACCAATGTAACATTTTTCACATAAAGTTGTCATCCAGAACTAACCTTAACCATGAAATCATTACTCCTCTGTGTTTTCATTACTAGTAAACTATGAAATGACGGACAGTCCTGAAAATGAAGTCATTTACTTTACATCTGCCCATTTTCCCCTCTGCTGTCTGAGCCCCGGCATCAAATACAAGTCTAGAAGCCAAAATCTCTCGAGAAAGATCCCCAGGGGTCACCCAAACCACACCTGATCAGCCTGTATTTCAAAAGTCAGCAAGTGTTTTAGCAGCCACAGAAAAGACTTCCAGAGAAAATGGGAGAGAATGAGACCAAGAGGTGAGACCTGCTGCAGGAGGGAGGGAGGCCCAGGAAGGCACGCGGGGCACCGAGCGAGTCCATCTACTGAAGGAAGAAAGTCCCAGCTGGCATCTCCCTCCCGGCTCCCGGATCACTGGCGGGCGGGTGACCAGACGTGGCCTCTCTAGAAGCATGTGTCTGGCCTGAGAGGAAAGGCCTAAAGATACCAAGATGGGGGGGGGGGGGTGGAACCCCCAACATAACTAGTCTTTACTTCCAGCACAAATCTTTTCGTGAATGTTTTTAGGCTGTCCATTTATTTCCAGTCTTAATGACATATAACTGAGATGCGTCCCTGTGTATATCTAGGTGGACAGCAGGATGCTTCAACTGCCATACAGGTCAGAGGTTTTAAACAAAGCCCAAAATAGGTCTCATGAGAGACAGAGCCCCAGAAACAGGGCAGAAAGGAATTCAGAAGAGGCAAAATGCAGAGAGAAACCTTAAGAATTAAGACACTGTATCTGCGAAACAAAAGAGGAACATTCTGAGAACTTCCTAGTTACTGAAAAATAAAAATGATAGAATTAAAATTTAAAAAAACAAAACAAAACAGAACTGGATGAGAGATGAGGAACTCTCCCAAAAGGAGAATTAAGTGACAAAGACAGAGACCTCAGGAGAGAGCATAAAATCCACTAGCTGGCCTGGCGTCCCAGCAGCAGGAGGACTACCCGCCGCAGGTCTCACTTCCGTCCTGGCCGCCTGCTCTGTCCTTACTCCATTTCCTTCCAAGAGATGATTTTTCTGCTTAAGCCAACCCTCCATCGGGGTCTATCTTTTGAAACCAAGACCCCTAAGACAGCAGGAAGCTGGCGTGGAAGAGGGGGAAGGAAGAGGGGCCAGCGGGGGTCAGCAGGTGGCAGAGTACCCCCTAGTCTCGTCCACCAGCCAGACTCCCCGCTCTCTCTCATCCCCTCTGCCCAGCAGGCACTGCAGGACTCCTCAGGAGCCACTTCTGTCTCAGCACTTAGCGACAGCCTCCCCGCCCGCCTTTCCACTGCCACCCACGGCCCAGTGTTCCCGAGCGCCTTCCAGCTCGGGGCCCCTTCTGGACGTCTGAGGAACCCACATGGCTGTGACTCCACGCTGCCCACACTAATGCAGGTGACTTTCCAAATCCAGTATTTACATAGAGTATGTCCACGGGATATCTACGCAGCACCCAACAACTTTAAATACCTAATGATATTCTGAACTATTTGCAAATAAGCGTATGTTAACAGTGTTCGAAAATAAAACCGGCTTTGCAAGACACAAGCCTGCTCATCCCAGACATAAGGATTCCAGCAGAGTCTCTACGATGAGACCACATCCCCGATTACTTTTATGCATTTCAAAAAGTAACCAACACAGCAACCCCTTCGAAAAGCGGCCTGGCACTTTCTGCAGGGTGAGCACCCACGCTCTGAGTTGGCCATTCCACCTGGAGGTATTTACCCAGGAGACACGAACGTGAACACAAAATGGGCACACGACTATCCACAGCAACTTTATTCGTAATACTCCCCAGACCGGAAACGGCCTGAGCATCCGCCACCAAGAGATGCACGAGGAAACTATGGCGTATTCCCACAAGGGCACACTGCCCTGCAACAAAGAGGAAGGAAATTAATGAGGTTTGCGACCACGCGGATAAATCTCAAGGATGTTATGTCACCTATAGGGCACCTGAAACCAGGCAACGTTAATTTATCCTGAAAGGAACCAGAACAGGGGTTTGAGCACAAGGGGGATGACTGCGAAGAGCCCGGGGTTCTCAGCCTCTTCCCTCACGTTTTCCTTGGCTGTGAACAGACAACGTATTCTCATGTACAAACTGAAAACAAACAAATGAAAGATACCAGTATTCTTTGGTGACCAGTAAGTACAGAAAAGAATCAAGATGGGCTCCTGGCCGGCTCAGTTGGTAGTGCGAGCGTGCAACTCGTGGTCTCAGGGATGTGAGTTCGAGCCCCAGGCTAGGTGTAGAGATTACTTAAAAATAAAATCTTAAAAAAAAAAAAAAAAAAAGAATCAAGATACTTTCACTATTGCAATAAAAAAAATGTCTACCCTAGAGTCTGATATTCATGTTTATATTAAAATGCTGCTTAAACTCATTACGGCTTTACTATTCATACACCCACTGATGACCTATAAAAAGCAGGAATAAGCAAGTGTCTGCTTCAGGCACAGCAGCAGCATGTGAAGCAAACGCGAGCCATGAGAGAGCTACTTAACTCAGACCCGGAGGGGGGAGCGCCAAGCACGGAGCTCTCCGTACCCGGCCTGCGACGCGCAGCCACAGATGGCAGCCGTAGGCCCCGGGAGCTCACAGACCAGCAGAGGTGGGAATCAGGCCGGTAAATAACGTGCTAAGTGTTAGCCCCAAATTAGGAGCAAAGTGTGACGAGGGAGATGACGACAGCTAATTCTATCTGGAGGAGCCGGAGAAGGTGTGAATACAGAAGCAGCGTGGTGGGCCCTGAGAGCAGAGGTACAGACGGAGGGGAGAACGGTGCGAGGAGGCCCGGGCGGGAGCAGGAAGACAGCGAGCCCGAGGGCCTCAAGCGCAGGGTGAAGGAGGGGAGGGAAGGAGAGACGGGGAAGGGCAGACTGGCCAGTCACAAAGTACTCAGAACGCCCAGCTAAGCAGTTCGGAAGTCTGGACTCATTCTGCTGGTACGGGAGGTGCCCCGTCTTCGGCAAATAGACGGGTGTTTTAAAAAATAATTGGTGAGACCCAGGATGGAAGGAGGAAGCTGGCCAACCAGGAGGCCGCTGCCACCAGCTGGAACAGAGAAGGCGCCGGCCGGGGCCAAGAGGGGAGCGGGGCCTGCGGGGGACTGAGAGCCGTTACGGGAAGAAAAAGCCCAGTGGGGACCAAGGGCAAGGCGAGGCTGGGACACAGCGCAGAAGTGAAAGGGCCTCGGAGGCGTCTCTGCCCCGCCCGTTTCTCCTGGAACACGGAGCCGCAGACTCAGGAAGAGCCCCCCGAGACTGGGGCTCACGGAATCGGAGCTGCTTCTGGAATAAACCAGCAGACGATCCTCTGCCCTCGGGCTACACCGTCCCAGAGAGACCAAGTGGGAACGGATGTGACCACCCAAGGGGCCACAGCAGTGCGGGGCTGGAGCTCCGACAAGGGTCCAAAGAGCCAGCAAGGGAGCGGGGGGCCTTAGAGCAGGGAGCTAAGAGCACGAAGCCTGGAGCAGCCGGTCCCCTCAAAGCAGGCGCCGGGAGAGGCTCAGCGGGGACCTTCCCCTAGCAGGTTCGGTCAAGTGCCATGAGCTTGGGAGACTGGGTGGTGAGGAAATTAAAGAAGCACCTTTTTGAAGATGCAGTTAAGTCCCAGACATACGCAGCTAGAGGGAAAAGTCAAGGGAATTGTTTGCAGCTGCCGTTCTCGTGTGTTATCTCATGTCGCGCTACGACAGCGATTCTGACTCTGGAATAACACGGGGCCTATGTCGCCACCCCCGCTCCAAACAGTCGAAAATCCACGTATAACTTCTGACTCCCCCAGATTTAACTCTTAATAGCCTACTGTAGACCTGAAGTCTTACGTAACATAAACAATGAACATAATTCTTGTATGTGTTCTTATGACAAAGTAAGCAACAGATGCAAAAGTGTTAAGAATATCCTAAGGGGCGCCCGGGGGGCTCAGTCGGTTAAGCGTCTGCCTTTGGCTCAGGTCATGATCCCGGGGTCCTGGGATCGCGCCCCACATCGGGCTCCCTGCTCAAAGGGGAGCCTGCTTCTCTCTCTCCCCTTGCCATTCCCTCTGCTTGTGCTGTCAAATAAACAAAATCTTAAAAAAAGAAAATCCTAAGAGAAAATACATTTACAGTACTGTATTGTATTTATCAAAACAAAATTCCCATGTAAGGAGCCTGCGCAGTCAAACCCATGTTGTTCAAGGATCACCCCGACTTCGTCTCCCCATTTGCACACGGGCCGCCTTGGACCCACGGGGTTAAGACCCCACCAACCCCCGGCCCCCGTGAGTCCCTGGGGCTCGACACAAATCCCACCGTACTGCATCCTGCTTTGACCATGGCTAGCTTTTAAAAGCCGAGGACAGCCCTAAAAGTGATTTAATGGAAACAGAACGAAGACTATATGTGCAGTTAAGCCAATGCAGCTTACAGTCTAAGAAAATATCGGCGAAGAGGCCCCGCCATGCTCACTCCTATGTTTCTTTTTTCTTTCTCATCCTGTACTTATTTGAACTTTTCTTGCAACTACAAAGATAATTTAGGCTCACTGCAGTTTTCTGTTTTTAAAAAGAATGCGTGTCCAAGTTTGCAGACTCGGGGGGATGACCCTTGTCCCTGAGACGGAGGAAGCGGCAGTGGGGCGGGTGGGGCCTGTCTACAGAGAACAGTCGAGATAGAAGCTAAAGCTGTTCACACTCCAGAACACCGTCTTCTGGGCAAGGAGTCAGGAGTGGGTTGCGGGCGTTACAAGTGCAGGAAGCAGCTGAGACTGGAGAAGGGACGCTGAGAGGAGGACAACCAAGGAAGCCGTGGGCCCAGGCAGCGCGGCGGACCCCCCAGTTTCTAACAACGTGACGGGAGTGGCTCGAGCTGCTATCCAGAAGCCCGGCTTGGCACCGAAGGCTTGACAGGCTGGAGAGTAGCCAAGATGATAGGAGAGAAAACCAGGGTATCAAAGGCAAGACTTGAGCTGAGATGATTCACTGGGGAGTGCAGGATGAAGGGGAGAGGCCTGACGAGCCAGGTGACCGAGAAGTCCAGGGAACTGGAGGTCCTGGGGAGACTGAGAACCCAGTGGGGAGCAAGTGACAAGGTAGCCAGGTCGGACTGAGGCTGGGTCAGGAGGGCAGCTCTAAGAAATCAGTGGAGGAACCACGCAGGGTAACAGTAAGATCTGGCAGGTCTCGACCTGGAAGGGGAGTGAAAGGGAGTGAAGGGGAAGGTCTGGCGGCCTGTGCGGGGGCGTCACCCTTCAGCCTGGATGCTAAGTGAGCCGGGACCAAGTGGGAAGATTGCACACAGTGGAGTTCTAGCTGAACTTGCAGCGAGAATGGAGCATTCAGATAATCTGCTACAGTGTATTTATGGCAATTATGTTCTCAAATGTTCTTTCTGTCCATTTGCAATCATGAAAGATTTAGCTTGCGCTTTCAAGCCCTACCAATAATGTATGCCGTACGAAACCACTGTCTCCTCAAATTATTGTAGCCGAAGAACAGAATATTAACCTTTAAGGAAAAAAGGCAACAGAATATTAAGCTAACTAAAGCTAAGCCTCGATAACATTGCTGGCATATTACCCATACTGTGAACGGTAAACTTACTTAAGGTTTCTAGAAAGGCCTTCCACACTAAAATATGGAAGGATGGCAAATGGAGGAGTGCGCCCGCGGTGGGGGAGGAGGGGGCCACCGGACTGAGAACAGAGTCAATCTCATGAATGGGGGGCGCGGCAGCGCTGGGTCCTCCTTCTTTCCCACTGGCCACAATTCAGTCTCGTACTGGGTCCTCGTCTTTGTGGACACTTCAGTGTTGGCAGTGCCCGGCTCAACCCTGGGTCTTCCCTTTATCCACATGCTCTCTCTAAGCCATCTTCTAGGCTCTCAGGCCCACTGTCACTGCTAAAGACACATCTATCTAGGACGCTCCCAAACCAACCATTCATCACTGGGTATATCCAGCCGGCTACTCAACACCCCCCCACCCACCCCCGACCACCCACCAGCCCCTTACAGCCTTCGTGGCTCCACGGAGGCACCTCTAATTAGTTGTCAAGGTCAAAACACAGGAGTCACCCTTCACTGAACTTCCCCCCACCTCCCCACATGGAACCCTTCCGCAAGTCCTGAGGGCGCGATTCCAAAACCAACCCCAGTGTGACCTCCCCCCCTCCTGCCCAGCCAAACCAAGGCCCGGGAGCCTGGCCCTGGGCAGTCCGCAGTGCGCCTCCTACACACGCTCCTTTTCTGCTCTCCCTGCTGCCCTCACCCCACAATCCACCCCCATTCAGCCCCGAGTCAGTATCCACAGATATAAATCAGATCACGTCCCTCCTGGGCACTCACCCAGTGAGTGCCTCTGCAGTTAGAACAAAATCCAAAGGCCTCCCTGTGGTCTAAAGCCCAACGC
>CM052888.1:3087711-3130461 GCA_028534135.1 Potos flavus | reverse complement strand
TGGGGCCTCACCCTGAGCGTGAGGCTCGATGAGGCGGTCTCGAGAGCGTGCCCACCCACATGCCAGCGGCCTCACTATAATCCCCGCACTAGAGCCACAGCCGGATTCGCAAAGTCTAATGGAGCAGCTCTTTTAAAAACCCCAAGAAGGTCAATGAACCCTGAGGAATTCTAAATCCAGAAATAAAAAGGACACCAGAGTTCCAAACCTCCCTAGGTGTCCTGTCCCAGGGACTAGCTGAACCTCAATCAGGCTGGTGAAGATATTCCTAAACAGGGTTTCCTTGTTTAAAATGAAATGAACTTTTTAAACACGAAACTCTACCAAACCCAAAATATGTGCGGTGCTACTAATGAGCTAGCTGTCAGATGCAAATCAGTGACAACCTAAGATATTGGAAAGGGAAAGGAAAGGCCAATTCCTACTACCCCGTCTCCCAGTGCCAGGCTTCACAGGCATCAGTGCACCAGAACCCGCTGCTACCCTAAAAGCAAGGCGCTAGTATTGGCTCATTTTAGACACGAGCAGACAAAGCCTGAAAGCGGCAGTGACCTGCCCAAGCTCACACCCAGTAAAGGGTGGACGCAGGACTGTCTTGACTCCAAAGCCCACGTTCTTCCATTAAAATACACTGCCTCGCAGAGCAGTTGGTTTTAGAAAATGCGTTCTGTAATGAATAAAGTGAATTAGGGACTGTGGAACTCTGAGAATTCAAAACATTTCGACCAAGAAATGATACTGCAGAAGGCTGTCGCAAGAGACACTGGAAGCTTCCCGAGCGCTCCTTGCTTGTAGGGCGCTGCAAAGGAAGCGCACCCCTCCCAGAACGCAGAGCCTACAACTGCACCCCTTCCAAAGCACCCATGACACAGGGAGCTGGTCTCTCCTCCCACATACTGAGAACACCCCTCATGCAACAGTATTCATTACGTCCCTTTTAACCTCTAGAGACACAGCCCCCAACCCCTTCGTACCTGCGCGAGGACGCTCCCTGCTTAGAGTTCTGCCCCTCCCTTCTCACCTTTCCCACAACCAAGTTTAGGCACCCTCACCTCTAGCAGGTATCTGTGCACAATCCTAATCTCAAGGTCGTCAGGTCCAACCACCACCCTCTGGGGAGCCACAGGAGTTACGGCCAAAATCACAGTGAGGGTCAGAGGCAGTGTGCTCCAAAACCCGCTAGCCCTGCCCGTGGCATTCGAGATTCCAGTGAATCTGGCTCCCCTACATTTTCGGGCTCAGTGCTCGCACTCTCTTCCACAGGACGCTCAGGCTGGTCCCCTCTCCATGCCCTTTCACCCCTCCGTGCTTCTGCTCCTGCTCTTTCCTCCAAGGAGAGGATGCTCACTCTCTGCCCACCACTTGAGTCATTAATCAAGCACTTACCAAGCCCCCACTGCGTACAAGACATCCCAGAATGACTTAAGTGTTTTCAAAACTATAAGATGCTGTACCAAGATATGGCATCATCTTGGGCCCACATGGAGTCTGGATTTTATTAGACAGTAGGGTTCTAGGAAGGCTGTACAGGAATGGAATAAAACTCAGCAGTAAGGAGAGCTACGAATAGCAAGACAAGAACATGTTTGTAGATAGAGGCAAAGAAGTCAGTGAACGGGAAGAAATCAAAGAGGCAACAGTGAAAGGAAATGCATAAATGCCTGTCCCGTGACAGGCAGGGCAAAGAACAGACCCAGAGTTCACGGGAAGATGGGATTCTCTCTTCCTCAGAGGCAGAGGAAAGAAAACGACTGATGGATACTGAGAGAGGTTTTTAGGTAGAAAAGACTCAAGGTTGAGAGAACTCTCCCAGGAGCCTCTGTCTCCTCCGTGTTCTAGAAGGTAGTCATTTGTCAGTGGTAAAACAAAAGAGTGTGTTTTAAGTAGAAAGGGACCATGAAAGAAGGAAGGATGCTGTGTAATAAAACAAATATAACCTTGCCCAAAAGGAGGTTTGGCCTTTGGCCTTGGCTGACAATCCGATTCAGGGTGGGAGCTCGCTGCACCAGAAAGACCAACAGTGTGACTCAGAGGGGGGCTTTGGGTCACACAGTATCAGTGTGGTCAATTAATGAATCAGTCACGCTTACGAAATGGAACCCCCAGAAAGACTCTGAACACCAAGGCTCATTTGAGTTTCCCTGGTTGGCAGTACCCTGTGCACACTGTCTCCTATCGATGCTAGGAATGTCACACGTCGGAATTCAGAGAGAGAGGACGACAGAAGCTTTACTCTGCCCCTTCCTCAGACTCTGTGCTAGGAGCCTCTCCACTTGGCTGAGTTTAATCTTTATCCATGACCCGTAATAAACCACAACCGTGAGCATAACAGCTTTCGGTGAGTTCTGTGAGTCCTTCTAAATAATCGTCAAACCCGAGAGTGGTTTTGAGAACCCCAAACTTGCCGCTGATGTCAGAGTGAGGGTGGTCTGCAGGACTGTTTCCCTCTAAACTCTGCAGCTGACTCTCACAGTTGGCCTGAGCTCTTCTCAGATGCTACAGCTGAAGGGTCACACATCGAGGTGTCAATACTGACCCTGGACACTGGCTTTGGGGACAAGAAGGAATTCAGTGAATGTCTAGACTTCATGCTCTGCTCTAGTGTTTAGCCTTTTTTTTAAAAAACAAAATAATCTGTATTATTTTTATAATTAAGACATTATTTTTAAGAAACATAATTCCAAAAAGCTGTTTTAGGGAAATTATCTTGTAGAGCTGCCCAACATGGAGTGGAGCAGGGCAGCTCCCAAATCATCAGGAAAACTACTTCCCAATTCATCCCAAACATTAAGTTCACATGCAAACTTATTTCTAGTCCCATTTCTCGAATTACCAAAAACTATTATTTATACCACTAAACAGTCCCAAGCCCGCAGGTAACAGTTTCAGTAGGTATGTAGAAGTCAATCCATACTTTTGACTGAATGAACACTAAGTTCCCTTTAGTATTTTCTCTCTCACTGAGAGGGCCATGCATTGGCCACACTGATACCCTGTGACCCATTCCGTTCATACTAATGCTTGTCCTTTCTAGAAGATTTCTGCTTTTATAGAGGATCGATTAGCACAGCTGTAACAGTCCAATTTGCCACTGTAATCTGAGGCAGGCTCTGAGCCATTAGCAGTGGAATACTTCTGCACACACTTTACCCCCTTTGCTTGGAGCTGAGACAGCTGCATAAAGTTCCCACGGTTGTTTAATGAATTCTTTAGGAAACCACCTTTCAGATAGCCTTGTTCTCCTCCCTTTCTCAACTCAAAAGTGAAGGTGAACCCACCAGTCTAACTCCCCAAAATATACACCCCAAATAACTTCAAAAACTCGAACCCTTCTATCTTGCAGAATGTTCAGGAAATGCAACTGAATACTTCTGTTCCGTCCCATTTTTTTTTATTCAAATATCCCAAGAGCCTTTTCCATTAACCAAGTTCTGACTTCCTAACAAGCAAATTTGACAAGGTAACTTTTTTAAAGGTGGCTTTGGGTAAGTACAAGTTGTAAAACAAGGTCCAAAAGATTCAGCTTGTCATCTGTGAGGTGAAGAATTTAGGAAGAAATAGTTACTTACCCAGATTTCTAGACCATCTGAGACAGGAAGAGTAGAATAGATAAATACACGTGCGGCAAGTACATACACCAAGCGGACTCACTGCACAAATGGTCAGTAAAAGAAGCTACAAGGCAGCTACCTCAACAGTTCTTACACTCCTATTTAACTACCATCATAAACGGGTTATTTATAAGCTAATAAAGTTTGTCCATCACAGCAAAGAGACTTAGTTCCAGCAGCAATGACTCCTCAGGAGAGATGAACCTTGGCTGCAGCAAGAAGAGATGCTGATGTTGCCCTGAAGGCCGACCTGATTGTCCGAGATGCCCTGTCCCGCAACCCCCACCCCACCCCCTCACCCCCCGCCGCCAAAGATCACTGATGGGGGAAGGGAAGAAAACCACGAAGATGGGCAAAGAATAAAAGAAGAGTTAAAACTTTTTAAAAGGAACAGAAGCACAGGAGCATCCGAGAAGCCACGGGAGATGTTCAAGAAAGCCCATCGTAATACACGCCTATAAACCACTCTTTACTGCTCACAGTAGGGTTTTATAGTCATTCTCTTTTGGCCCTAACAACCCCGTTGTTAGTTCATTAGAGGGGGAAACCGCGGCTCCGAGAGCTGGGTGTCATGCCCAAGGTCAGGCAAAAAGCTAGGGCTGCAATTCGGGCCCGATCCCGAGAGATCAACGAAGGAGCGACGGGGAGGCACCTGGAAGGGAAGTAAAGCACGGGCACAGAGGTGGCACAGAGGTGCCCCCGAGGAGCTCGGGAAGGTCGCAGGTGCGCGGCGGGTGGAGGAGAGGGCGCAGGGGGCCGAGGGAAGGGCGGCCGGGGACCTGGAGCGGCCGGGAGTCCCGGGCGTGAACAGCCTGCCCAGCCCCAGCCCGCCACACTCACCCGAGGCCCGGGCGGGGTCGCCCGGCGCTGCGGCTCCTCCCGGCCTGCGGCGGCGGCGACTACTGCAGCGGCCGAGGCAGGGACGCATCATGCGGCCGCGCTCATGGCCGGGCCGGAGCGGGCCCCGCGGCTCGGTTCGGGTGGGTCCCGCCGGGCCGGTCGGAGGGAGGCGGCCGCCGAGCACACACGAGGGCACAGAGCCCTGCCTGGAGAGCCGGGCGGCGCGACCCCCGGAAGTGAACCCCACGGGGTCAGCGGCGCCGCGCTTGCGCAGTTCCGGCCGCGCCGCTGCCCGCGGTGGAGACGGAGCTTGAGGCGATTGGTGGGGACTGTGATGCCGGGATCCTCGCGGACCCGACAGTCTTGAAGACTAACAGTTCCTTGTCCACGGCAGCTCTTAGTGGAAAGCTCCTCTCGCCAAAATAAAGGAATCCATCCAAACTGAAGTCCGGAAGAGAAAGAATGGGGGCTACGGGCTGCCGCACAGTCCAAGCCGCGCCGTCTGCTTGTCGGATTCGGCGGAGCCCTCTTGTCCCGACGCCCGAAGCCCGCGGCGGCGTCTCAGAGCCAGTTTTAGGTGTGGCTTGTGCGGTGTGCGGTGTGCGGAGCGAGAACTTCGAAAATGGGGAAATAGAAGAGCGGGAGTGGAAACAATTGACCCAGAAAGCACGTGGGAAAAGGGGAAGTACCCCGGACTGGGGATTCCTGGGGTGCGCTGAGCCTCTGAGCATCCCAGCGATTCCTTCCAGATGCTGAGTCCTAAGTGCTTTGAAGGTAGACACATGCTTTTTATTTCTTTGGCTTTCCTGTAATATCTGGGACAGTTTTCGCGGGGCTGGGAAGTAGGTGCTCAGTTAGTGTTTGTTGTGGAACTGAGAAGTACTCGGTGAATTGTTGTCAGATTAACGAAAGCGGTGATTACAGCCAAGGGATCTATCAGAATCTGTCTGCAAGCCACCGTCTCACCATTTACCGGTCTTGCTTCCAGAAACTCTTATTCCAGCTAAACTTTTGGAAGTAAAAGGTGCATTTAAAAGTTTAAACTTTTGTTACTGTATCTTTGTATCTCTTTATTCAAAGTGGCACTGTGTATGCATTTAGTCAGCTCTCTCTGAGGCTCCTGTCTCCTGCTATCTTTGCTTGGGCATTTTGTTTCCACGAGGGAGGAAAGTGAGTTAGGCCTTCAATCTATTCTTTTTGCATTGGCTGAAAGAAAGGATGGTTATCTTTCAATAACACCAAGACGGCAAGTAGCCCTGTATTCGGGTTATCCTTCTTATGGGCACTGTTAAAACAATAGGTATTTTTTGATTTTTTGAGAGAGAGAGAAGGAGAGAGCGTGGCGGGGCGGGGGGTGGGAAGGAGAAGAGAGAGAATCTTATGATCTCATGACCCTAAGATTATGACCTGAGACTATGAAATCAAGAGTGGGATGCCTAACTAACTAAGCCACCCAGGGGCCCCAGAATGGGTCTTTTTTAAAAGAAAAAGGTTATCTCGGACAAATATAAACACATGTAAAGGCCTTAATTTAGCTCACTCATTAATGAAGTATGTAAGATGATACATACGGTTGGTTCAGAGATAAATCCAAAAGGCAGACATATATCTAGGCAGTCAAGAATGCTAAAATGAATTTGCTTCATGGATGCAGAGCTGGCTTCTTCAGTGGGAGAGGCAAATCAATTGAACTTTCACCAGACAAAATTGACTTTATGTCTGATATCTATGGACAAGAATCCTTTGCACTGCTGTCAGCTCTCTGCAACCTGTAAAGTTATAAATAGCTTAAAGAAAAGAGAAGACCCCAGGGAACCAGTGTCCCAGACTTCTGGTTGTTCACCGAAGACACCTAATAATCTTTTTGACCCATTTCAAACTCTTTCCCAGAACATGAAGAGTGGCGGGATCCTTACCCCCATGATCCTTCTTAGAGTCCCCACACTTGTTTATGTTGCCTATGTCCCTTAATCCTGGTGTAGCTTGTTCACTGTAACTTTGAAAGTGCTCCCCTTACTATAGGAAATGGCACAGTAAAATCATTCATTAAAATATTAACAGGGACAGCAAAGGTTGACAGAAACATTTCTACTGTTATCGAGGGTTTTCATCTGTTTCTCAACAGAATTGGCATGTTTTTTCAAAAGGCCTTCTGCAAGTCATTTCCCCCCTCCAAGCCTCAGCTTTTGTTTTTGTTTTTTTATCTCCAAAATATGAGATTAGATTTGATTTCTAAGGTTTGTTCCTGTTTTAAGACTGGTTCAACTCAGAGTTTTTGTTTTGTTTTGTTTTGTTTTGTTTTTACCTCTCCCTGATTTCACTGAGGTCCTGGGAGCAGAAACCCTAGTATTTCCCATCCCCTTTGCAGGGATGGAAAACATCCTATGTCCAGGGTTAGTATTGTTTATCCTTCAGGAGCTGGTTTCCCACTCACCACTCATCCCCGGAAGCAGCCCTTTCAAAGCAGACGCTCGATCCAAACATGCGAAAAGATACTCGGGCTCATTCAGGGTAAAAGGGATGAATGCAAATTTGAAGTACAAGGAGATGCCATTTTTCACTGAGTAGATTGGCAAAGCTGAAAGTTTGGTAATACTCTGTGTTGGCACACAGACTCAGCTGATGCAATTATAAATGTATTCATCTCTTTGCAGAGCAAGCTCGCAATATGAACCACAGAAAATGTAAGCGTACGTGTCTTTTGACCCAGCAACCCCCCTTAGGAATTTACCCTCCAGATAGGCTTACCCATATACACGAAGCTGTTTGCGCTTGCGTACATACGGTAGCGTGTAGAAGCAAAAAACTGGCAGCACCCTGTAGGCCCGTGAATATATTTTTTGAACAGGTTGTACACACAAATGGGAATGCTGCGATGTACAATTGTAAAAAAAAAAAAAAAAAGGCGAGGCCAATTTTCATGAATTCAGATGTCTGGTCTTCAAGGTATATCAGATCTGTTGTGTCAAACTCTGTATGTTCTTGTGTAAGAAAGCAGAATGGGGAGGTGTATATGTTTCTATGTACCTAGAATATCCCTGGACAGAGATACAAGAAATGGGTCGGTGATTCGTTAATTTTTTTTAACCGTGCATTTATTTTTAAATAACATAAAAATATGATGAAACGAGAGTGTGACAATTGGCAAAGCACTCAAACAGGCACTTCTCAAAAGAGACTCTCCGGAACGTGAAAAATCGCTCATTTTCATTAGTCACCAGGGAAATGCAAACTTAAACCACAAAGAAGTATTTACCCACCCACCGGAACAGCTGAAATGAAAAAGCACCAAGCACTGGCAAGCATCGGGAGTAACTAGAACTTCCATACACCGCTGGTGGCAATGTCATTATTAAACCGCGGTGGACAGCTGTTAGGAGGATCTGCTGAAACCGAGCGTACACGAACCAATGTTCACCAAAACACATGCGCTGGAATGTTCCCCAAGCACTATCCACGGTCGCCCCCAAACTGGAAACAACCTAAATGTCCACGAACGACAGAAGGAATAAATAGTGTATATTCATACAATACACTGTTCCACAACAAGAAATCAACTTCTCAAATACATGTTGGGTTAAAGAAGCAAGACATAAGACCGTACGCACTATATGATTCCATTACTAAGAGGTTCAAAATGGGGCACAGCTGATGTTTGGTATAGGAAGAGAAGGCAGGGCAGTGGTGACCAGTGAGCTAATAATATCCTGCGTCTTGATCTGGGTGCTCGTTGTATGGGTGCCCACTCGGGGTCAATTCATCCACCTCTGGACACTTAGGATTTGTGTGCTCGGTTTCAAGTAAACAGTGGGAGAGAAGGAGAGAGGGGGACGCTTCTAAAGGTTGTACAGTGGAAAATCAGAGGTTTCTTCCGGAAGGTGTTGGGGTTGTTCCTTATTTTTTACCATGGACTTTGTGGTAAAAATGCAATGGCCAGAATAGGGAAGCGAGAAGGCCGACTCTCCCCAGCCCATGGTGTTGGACAAGGCCCAGGGAGTCTGAGGAACCCAAAGTGGTACAATATGTCTTAATTCCTTTGCGCAGGGCCACCTCGCCTCCAACTGTGGGTACAGCCTACTGGGACACCATGCCCGTGCTTGGTGGGGAAGCCGTATGGCTAGTGGACGTTGTATGGAGCACTTACTGGGTGCCATGTTGCTCTCGCCCACTGGTGCTTACCCAGCTCCTGTCAACCAATAAGTACGCACTGAATGAATGAGTGAACATACCGTGGGTGGCCCCTTTCATAGGTGAAGAAACAGGCTCAGTGAGGTTAAGCAGTGTGCTCAAGGTCACACAGTTAGGAGAGGAGAGCCAGGATTCAGACAGATCGGTCCTCTTTGCTGCTGTCATACTGATAAACTCACTTCATCCTCACCGCCCTGGGAAGCTGGTGTGATCCCTTTGCGTTAGCTACGGAAACTGAGGCTCAGAGAGAAGTGATTGCCCAACAGAAGCGGAAAGCACAGCTAGCTTGCGGACCTCTTTCTGTCTGCCTGCCAAGAGCCTATTCTTTGTACTGTGCCAGACTCCTCCTCCAAGGAGCCAGAGGCCAGGCTGTTTACCCATGCGGCTCTCCACCAGGCCCTGATGGCTTGCTCGCTCCTGCTGCCAAAGTCCCCATCGCCAAGTCTCCTGGGAGCAAGGCCTTGCCCACCTGTGCTCATCTTGTCCCCTCCTCCCCAGATCCGTTTCTTAAACCATGTGGGTTTATTCAACAAGCATTTGATGATCTACCTTGTGCTTGGCCCCCTGCTGGGTGCTGCAGACACATGAGTAAGCAAAACCAGCCAGTCCCTGCCTCTTACGGAGCACAGAGACGAAGTGAACCAGTAAATAAGCGCCCAATTACACACAGGGGTGTTCCTATAAAGGAAAAGGACATCGCGTGGTGAAAGGGTAAACCTGGGAATCTGGCCTGGCCTGGGGGTCACACGGCTTCCTTTTGGGAGTGACAGGTGAAGGACACATGGGTATTTGATAAGCAGAGGCACGCAGGGGATGGAGGGGAGGGTTCCAGGCAAAAGGGTAGGTGGGGAGGCCTTACAGAAGAAAGCAGTGTGGATCGCTGGAAGTTCTGTAAGAGGCCAGTGTGTGGAGGGTGAGGAGGGAGCGAGGAGGCCGGGCCGGAGAGCTTGGAAGGGCCAGGCCGTGCACGGCCCGAACAACGGGAAGGATTCTGGCCGCATCTGAGGGGCAGTAGGAAGCCACTGGAAGATTCGGTCTCATTTGTGGTTTCTAAAGGTGACTTTAGCTGCTTTGTGGAGAACAGAACCAGAGAAGGGCAAGGACAGATACAAGGAAGTGTCAACTGATACATGTCAACAGAGTCATCGCATTAAGAGCACTCAGTATCTTGCAGTCAGCCTGGCATTATCATTACTGGATGCTAAATCCCCGGGTGGAAGCTCATTGGAAAAACAGGATATTTAAATAGCCTAAAAGCATCTTTCCCACAGATGACTAATAATTGACAAAGGGAAAAGATACTGTTACAGTAGAGAAATAGATCACCATCTCAACCATGGGTGAACAGCATCGGCAATAATGAGACAAGGGGATGTTTTTGCCTCCTGATCCAATGCCCTGAGGACACACGTCCGTGCTGCTGCCCACGCTGTGCTCCTGACCATGAGGGGCAGGCAGAGAAACCTACACCGAGAGACATCCTACAAAACCACCAGCCTACGCTCCAAATACGCATCAGTGCCTAGAAGGACTCAGAAAAACTGGGAACTATTCCAGCTTACAGGGGTCTACGTTTGAAGGTTGAAGAAGACCCCGCCCCCCAGCCAAGGGATGATGGAAGCCCCCCAGAAACTGGAAAGGCGAGGAGGCCCTCCTCCTCCAAGGCTTCCAGAAGGAATGCAACCCCGCTGATACCTCGATTTTAGAACTTGACCTCCAGAGCTGTTAAGATAGTAAATGTGTTGTTTAAAGCCACGACGTTTGTGGCAATATGTTACAAAGCGGGAGGGGAAAAAAGGCATGGTGGGCAACCAGAAGCAGAAGAGATGCTAAGTCGCCTTGCCTGGTTGATCTCGTAGAATTGGTTTTCGGAGCCATCCTCTAGTCAAAGTATTTTTGAGTATTGACTCAGCCATCCAATAAATTTACTATTTCTCCCACCCTTTCTTCGTGTCCTTTACACAATATCACGAGATACCTCAGTACATGCTTTGTCCTGGATATTGGTTGCATTCCTCTACCTGCCCAGAGTCTGTCTTCTTTCCCAGTTCCGTGTGGCGACCCACCCTCCCCGTGCTCTTCACCCAAGGAGTCGGGGGGGGGGGGTGCTGAGCCTCACTCCTGTCCAGGTATGGTCAATCCAGTTATCCCAACAACCTGGCCTGAGAGATGGGCTCGAGGGGATGAGCACACGACCAATGTTGGTCCACTGAGCTCAAATCCTAGGACTTTTCCTGGGACTATTGAAGGACAGAGTCCTTCTTCCCCCTGGGGTCTCTAAGTTGAAAGAACATATGCCTGTTGCTCCTGGAGACCACCTTATAAAAAAGCCCCCAATCATAGAGTGAAGCCAGCTCAGAGGGAGGCAGTCAAGTAGGGGAGAGAGACTCAGGTCTGAGGACATCATTGGTACCCCTGGGTCCTGCTAGGCCAACCCCAGAATTTAGGTGCGTTATGTGAGTCTTTTATTCCTCTTTTTTTTTTTTTCTTAAACCAGTTTGAATTGAGTTCTGTCGCTTATAACTGAAAGAATCCTGGTAAATATACCTCCCAGGCCCAAATACACCATTTCTATTCTATTTCCTGACTAAGCAGTCTGTACATTTTGCAACAAATATGGTTAACCTAGCAATGACCTGGTCTTGGTCATCAGTGCTTCCTCTTCTGAGGGATCACAATTATTTTTTGTGAGTAATCTGTTTTGAATATTTCCCACGCCCCATGTCCAGTTCACTGGCCTGTGGTTTGCAGAGCTCTGTCCCCCACCCTTTTTTAAATGGCCATGTATCTGCCTCTCTCCAACCTGCTGGCAAGGTCAGAAGACCTATTCTGAGGCATGGCGAGGCAGAGTTCGTATGAATCTCTTGAGAAATGATACTTTCCCTGAATGGAACCTGACTCTCAGTGAGCTCACATTTTCCAGTTTTCCTGAAGAGTAGTTATCACCAGAGTCAGGTCCGGGCTGCTTGAGTCCTTGCCTCATGCTGTGTTCACTCGCTGAACTAGGTGAGGAGTTCGTCCAGCCACAGACACAATCCTGTTCCCATAAAGTCCACTAGATGGGCTTATATTCTGCTGGAGGCACCAACGGCATGCCCACATATTTGTAGTGTCCACTTAAGGGAATGAAGGCTACCGTACGCTCCTTCCCTTCCTGAGTTCACACCAAACTTCAAATATTCCAAGACCCAGCTTCTCATACATGGTGGCCACACCGAGCTGGTCAAGCAAATCCGGAATGGACCAGAAGCAGCTATGACACCGAAGGCCCCATAACTCTTGTGGATAAAGCTCCCAGCCTTTTCCTTCATGTTGTTTTCTTAACTTTGCTAACCAAGTCTTAAGTTCTGTAAGTCATCTTCACAAGGACCAGCAGGTGCACTCGGGGCCCAGGAAAGATGCTTGGTCATCAATCCATGTGGCCTTTTTTCCTAAAAGTGGCAGAACTCCAGATCCTCCTGTGTAACTCCTAGGACTTCAGAGAACCTGCAGTTTTCTGCATTGAAATTCTGCACTGACATTCATCCCTATTTCAGATAACACTACATTTATTTAGACAGGGCTTCATTATTTCACACAAGCAACCACCAGAAGGAGCCCTAGAGCTCTGTAATGCAGCTGTGGAAAGGTGGAGGATGTGAGCCCATTCTCTGGGATCATAGTCTCTATTTTGCTGGTGCTAGGCCCAAGTATGACATAACCCCCAAATTATTGGGAGTGGGCGTCAGTTTATCTTTCTATACCTCCTCCAGAACGGAAAAAAGCTTCCATAGGAGAAATATTTTTTAATCTTTTTTTTTTTTTTTTTTTTTACTTTTTCTTGTAATTTTAGAGGTGTGGAGGAAACAGGAACCGAATGGCCTGAAAGTTGTTTACTGCATTTGCTGACAAGATGCAGACTGGCCTAGAACTTTCGGTGCAAGCGAGGTGAGATCTATCAGCTTTTTAAGGTGCCCCATTCAAAAAAATCGGGCCTCAGATTGCCCTTCTATACCGTGCTTCCTTGCCTGACTTATTTTGAAAGTGTGTTCGTTAACGTCAAGACTTCGCCCTATCCCTAGAATAGGAGGGCAGGAAATGGCAAATGACATCCTCGTCTTAAAGGTGGAGACACTCAGCGCCGGGAAGCAACCAGAACCGGCCTTATTCCCCGGCTCCCGGCCAGGGTTCCCCCAGCCCTCCGGACCCAAATCACCAAATCCCTCTCTCCTGTGCTCGCAGAACGGCTCGTCCCACCCAACTATTCCCCGGGGGAACCCTAGTTCTGAGCAGATCCAGGAAACCCGGTTCCACGACTTTCCGTAACAGCGATCCACGGGAGGTGTCCGAGCGTGCTCCGGGGGACGGCCCCGGTACCGAGAGATCCGGGACGGGTACCGGAACCGTAATAGCGCTGTCCGCGAGCAGGCGCCCCGCCCCGTCACGTGACCCGCGCCCCGGCCGTCCACGGGGAGGGGCGGGGCCGCTCTCGCGCCTGCGCAGTCGGCGCCGGGGGGGGCGGGCACCGCCGCCTGACTGACAGCTCGCGCGGCTGGCGCCTCGGGAGGACCCGGCTCTCAGGCCCGCGCAGTGGCCGAAGCGCGGAGCCCGAAGGCAGCCGCTCGCTCTCGGCTCGGACCCGCCGGCCGGTGCCCGCCGCGGTGAGAGAGGCTCCCGCCCGCGCCCGGGAGGGGACAAACGCGTCACTTGTCCCGGCGGCGCGGGGCTCTCCGAGGGCCGGCGGGTGAGGGGCCGTGGGTGGAGGGAGGGGGCCGTAGGATGACGCGGGGTCGGGGGTGGGGGTCGGGGCCTCGGGGGCTTTTACAGGGTCCGCGCGAGCTGGGGGTGAGGAGGAGGAAGGGGAGCGGGAGCCCGCGGTGCGGGGGGCAGTGCAATACCTGGGGGGGTGATGGACAAGGGGGTCCCCACCCCCCGGTGGCAGATGGTGTCGTCAAGTGGCTTTGGGGTGGAGTCGGCTTCTCGTTTGGGGGGAAGAAGAACCGCCAGACTCCTGGAAGGGCATGCTGGGGAGGGGGTGCCTGGAGCCACGATGGGAAAGACATTTGTCAAGTCGTGCTGTGTGTTCAGGCGTAAGTTTGCTGCCTCTCTGCTCCTGGGTGGCAGACGGGTGGGGTATGGGGTGAGGGAGAAAGGGCTCTGGACGGGGTGCCACCCGTCAACTCTGCCTGTGCCTTCCCGGGGCTCCCCCATCCTCCGGAGGGGTCAGTAAGCAAAGAGGTTTGCAGAGGGCACAGCAGCCCCGGCGCCGGGTTAGCAGCCGCCTTGAGAACAGCTGGTTCAGGGCGGCCTGAGCCAGTGGTCCCGGGAATTGGAAAGGACAGGACGTGGTCTTCCTGGAACTTGGCGCCTTTTCCTGCCGGCACCGGTTTGCGCTTCCCTAGGTTGCACCTTGATTGGATTTCAGAGAACGACTTTGCAGTGGGCACTAGCCATGGCCTGCTGGTCTAACTCTGTGGTTAAGTGTGGGGCGAGGGTGCTGACCTGCAGACTGAGCAGGAACTTGCCTCCAGCTGGCACAGGTGGGGCACCGTGATGTGGAGGTTGTCGCTAGGGTGAGTCAGTGGTAGAGGCACGCAGACAGCTGTCAGGGACCAGGCTGCTTTAGCCAGGCTGCCACCCAGACCAATGTCACCTAATGCTAATGTTTCAGAGACATTTTATGAGAGGGACCCCCTCCCGGAACCTAAACCAGGGCAGCCAAGATGTAGAACAGGGAATTAAGCAAAGAGAAAAAAATGATTTTCATTGGTTACACATGAGCTCTCTTCCTTGGTCTTTTGAACGTTCTCATTTGGAACTTTATGTTTTCTCTTTGTTCAGAGTCTCTCCCTTCCACTGTCATTTGTTTTTTGTTTTGGTTTTTTTTTTTTTTTTTAAGATTTTATTTATTTATTTGACAGAGAGAGACACAATGAGAGAGGGAACATAAGCGGGGGGAGTGGGAGAGGGAGAAGCAGGCTTCCTGCCGAGCAGGGAGCTCGATGTGGGGCTCAATCCCCAGACCCTGGGATCATGACCTGAGTTGAAGGTAGACGCTTAACGACTGAGCCAGGCACCCCCGTCACTTGTTTTTATGTCCATTTTGTTCAGAAATAGGACTGCTTACGCATTTGAAACCCAGGGCCAAAGGCTTCTGAGATCAGCTCACAATGAAAAAGTTGACTCATGAGATTTTCTTTTTCTATAAGAGAAATGAAAACGACTGAGGACTCACACATAGGCACTTTTAGTAATTACCGATTATCTCTAGCCTCTTGTATGGTTTTGGGATATATTCCCATAGTTTTTTGTTTTTGTTTTGTAGTGTGTGTCTTTTGTATGGCATGTGTCAGTTAATGTGAAGATGGTTTGTGTTATTTGAGAATGTAAGGACTAAAGGCAGTAAAAAGCTACTACTGGGTGATATGAATAAATCACAAACCTTAAATAATTTGCTACAGAATTCCAGACAATGGACAATAAAAAGTGATTCTCTTTGTATGACGATTAACTTTGGTTCTTCAGAGGTAAATTGCCTTATGGTGACCCCCAGAGAGGACATCTTTTAGGACAATCCCAAGAAAGGTTTAGAATGGAATGAGTCACGCTGTATGTCCGTCCTCCCCCCCCCCGACTGCTTCCTCCCTCAATAAAAGAAAATAACCAGATTAAAAGAAACATCAAAAGCAACCTGGGAAGATTTAAAAAAAAAAGTCATGAAAATTCAATGGCAGCAGGAAAAATACACAAAGCGAGAAGTAAAATCCTGTTGCTCATAACAACCACTCACTTTTACATGACACAGTCCTTTACAAAGGGATCGTGCACAAAGTCTCAACTGAGCTTGACCATAAACTTGGGAGTGATAGGCGGTGTTAACACTCCTGTGTCACAGAGGAGAGAACTGAGGCTAAGCGAGTGCCCAGACTCACTTAGGTCCTAGGGGGCGAAGCAAAATGACAAACCTAGCCTTCTGGGGCTAACCAGATGCAGCAGTCTGTCATCAGTGTGTGGAATGGATGGGGGAAGGACAGGACAGTTTACTGCGTGTCGGAGGATGCCGGGGGCTTCCCCAGCATCCAGAGGCAGAACATCCCTCTCTCCCACCACCTGCCTCTTCACTAAGTCCGCTCAGCTCCCCAGTGCAGCTGCACCTTCCCCACTTCCCCCGCCCAAGCCTGAGATCATCTGCCTCTACTCAGATTTGTTTATGCATCTTTGAGAAATCTAGTAGGAAGTACGCTTGCAAGGAGCCTCTTGCTCAATTGCTCGGTGTTTCCAAATAGTCTAGGTGTCCTCAGCGGTGATGCAAGAGAACAAAGCAATTCTAGGGAAACGCGCCCTTAGAGTTTTCCTTGTCCTCCACCTGGAAGAAAAGTGTGGTGGTTGTGAAACGTGGGGAGCTGACCCAGTAGTTTTGTTCATTGGATACAGTATTCTATACGTGGCATCGTCTGGGTTATGGTGACATTGTTTTTTTGTTTTTTTTTTAAACAGGGCAGAGCTGTTCTTGTTAGAGAGGAACACGCTTTAATCCCACTTTCTAGATCTGGGCATCTAGATCTGGAAAAGGACTTCAGAGGGAGGTTATCTGAGACATGCTTCAATGGGCAGTGGTAGAAAACAGAATTAAAAGCCAAGACAATCTTAAGGCAGAGCAGTAGATGTATAGACCCTAATGAGAAAGATGACAGTTCCAATCTATGACTCCATGCTTAGAGTATTGTGTTCTTTTCTGGACATCACATTTAAAAAGGACATGGGGGAAAAATCAAGAATAGTCATTGGAAATTGCTATGGTGGCAAGTGAATTAGAGCTGGTAAGCCTGAGAATCTGGGGGAGCCATGGTCACAGAAGGTTCAGGGCTATCATTAATAAACTTGTTCTATAGTGGCCCAAGAACCAAAGGACACAAGTTATGGTTAGGAAGATTTTAGTTTAGTTTCGTTTTTTTTTTTTTTTTTTTAAAGATTTCACTTATTCATTTGAGAGAGAGCGAGAGAGCGAGAGAGTGAGCGCAAAAGCAGAGGGAGGGGTGGAGAGAGAGCAGAGTCCCTGCTGAGAGGGAGCCTGACGAAGGGCTCCATCCCAGGACCCTAGGGTCACGACCCAAGCCAAAGGCAGATGCTTTACGGACTGGGCCACCCAGGCACCCCAGGAAGATTTTAGTTTTAAGAATTTTATCATGCCAGAGTAATCTTGTAAAAACTATGGGTTGAATCAAACCTCTCCCCTGTGGTTTCCCAGTACTCTGGGGATTGAATTCAGACTTCTCGCCGTGTTCTACTTCGGGTGCTAGATGAGTGCTACCTGACCTTTCTTGTTTCTCCAGCTTCATGAGTCACCACTCTCTTACTCACAAAAATCCCACCTTCTTGTGCGTTGAGCACATCTGGTTCACTGTGCCTCAGGGCCTTTGTACTGGCTATTCCTTTTGCCAGATTTTCCATTGGCTGGCTCCCTGTCATTCAAGGGACTGCTCTAATGTCACATCCTTAGAACTTCCCTAACAACTGAAATAGTTTCTTGCTGGTCCCCAACCCATCCACTTTATTATATTAGAGTGTTTTATTTCTTTCATAACAATATCAGAAATGATCCTCTTTGAGAAAGCTTTTATTGTCCGCTGCCCATTTACCACTGTATCAGCAGTACCCCAGAGAGCGCCTGGCATATAGTAGGTGCTCATTAAATATTTGTTGAACGAATGATTTTAATGACAGACCTTTTCAAAGACGGGAGGGATTGCTGCCTTGGTAGATTCCAAGTTAGTTTTCTTGTACTGGGGACAGTCAGACATAGGCTGACTAGCCAGCCATTGGGCAAGACAGTTCAAGCACTAGATAGAGAGGAAAACCAGATAACTTACTCTACTAGTTTCTGGAGGCTCTGTAACAAAGTAGCACAACCAGGTGGCTTCAGACAACATCTGTTTATTCTCCCATAGTTTTAGAGACCAGGAGTCCAAAGTCAAGGTGCCGGCAGGGTTGGTTCCTTCTTGGGGGTCCAGAGGAAAGATTGGTTAATGCCTCTCTCCCAGCCTCTGGTGGTTTTCCAGCAATCCTCGTATTCCTTGGCTTGTAGCCTGCATCACTCCAGTCTGTACCTCTATGGTCACATGGCCTTCCTCTCCCTGTGTGCGTGTGCGTGCGCACGTGTGTGTGTGTGTGTGTGTGTGTGTAGGTGTGTGTGTCCTTAATTCATATATGGATGCCATCAAGTTGGTCATATTCCATTATGACTTTATCTTAACGTAACTAATTACATCTGCAAAGACCCTGTTTCCAAATAAGGTCACCTTCACAGATTCTGGGGGTTAGGACTTCCACATATCTTTTTAGGGGACACAATTCAGGGCATAACATCTTCTAACTTCAAGATCCACTAACATTTTAAAGGGCAAGACTGGCAGGAGGTGCTGGGTTCTCTTTAGGGATAATGACGTGAATTTGGGTATTTTTACATGAAGCATGGTGCTCTTTACAACTTGAGAAGTAAGCGGTAATCTGCATGTGTCAAAGTGAGGAGGCCAAGGGTCCAAGCAATTGAGTGACTTGCCCAAGGTCAAGAGGACAAGGTGAGTCTCCTGCATGGGGTGGCAAAGCCTGTGACCTCCCTGCCTGCTAGCGGGAGCCTAGTGAGTGGCGCAAGCCCAGGGTGGGCTGCAGGGTTTGTCTGATGGCTCTGCACGAGCCCTGGAGGGATGATTTCCTTCCTTGGAGGTTTGCTTTCCCCTGTCTTTGTAGTGGAGGCCTCACTCCTTGACGCCCCACGGCGAAGTACTTGGTGCAGCTGAGCCTAACATGCCCAGCAGTGGGCCTCACGAGGCCGGCTCGGCCAGGTGCTAGAGCATTCGGAGAAGTTGCGTCTCCCCTTGTTGGGCTTTCCCAGTGATTCAGAGGGGCTTTTCCATAAGGTTTTAAGAGTTCTGGGTTTCAGTGTCTCAGGTTATGACCCCGAAAAAGTATTGCTGACGTTCCAAGAATGAGCCCTCCAGGAATTCATGGGGAAACTCTTTGCATCTTGGGGGCCAGGGTTGGGGGAGGGTGTGAGAACAGGACAGGCTGCCAGCGAAATGTCCGAAATGACTTGCACCTTCGCCATTGAGACCTTTTCATATATGGCTCTGTCTCGCCTTATTAAGGGAGATAGATAATTCCTCCTTTATTTAATGTAATGAAGTTTTGGACAAGGTAATACATGCAGATGGTACAGAGCTCAGATGATAAGAAAAAGATGTCCGGTGAAGAGCCGTTCCTGCCTCTGCCTTTCCTGCCCCCTCCAGCTTCCCAGTCCCCTCCCCAGGGGCACCGATCACACCCAGTTTTCCTCTGTCTCTGTCCAGATCTGCTGTCCCTTGTAATGTCCCTGAGTGCCACCTCCCCACACACCTCCCCCGGGGGCGGTGCTTACATCCCTGCTTTCCATTCTTCCTTCCTGCTGCATTTTCAGAACCCCTTCTGTGGGGACCTGATGGGCCAACGCATCCCCACGTGTTAGGAGCTGATGACAGCACTCTGCCAAGAGTTTGATATTTGGAGGGAAGGTGCTCAGAAAGAACGAGCCTGTGATGTAAAATGTGCGGCTCTGATGCCAGAGGGTGGGGAATGTGCTCGTATCCCTGGGGTGGTTCTCAGGGTCAGGGTTAGCCAGGATGGGAGGCAAGCGCGGAGCATTCTGGGGGAGAAAGGTGGGAGGGGCAGTTGTGCTTCTGGGGGGCGGGGTTGTTGCTGCGACAGGTCGTGCTGATTGGCTTTGCTCTGCCGTGCCCAGCAGTGTGCTGAGCGCTCTCAGGGGTTGTCATGCTAAGCCCCCCAAGGACACTCCCGGGTAGCTGCCAGTGCCATCCCCTACTCACGGATGAGAAATCTGAGGCACGGAGAGGAATCTGCCCGCTGTCTACAGGCAGCTCGTCTTTCTGTCCCAGGGTCCAATCCAGGCCCCGCTCTGGTCTGGGGCGGTTCTCATCTTTCCTTGTTTTACGTACCGCATTGTGGTCCCCGTGTAAAACAGTATCTTTGTAGCTCTCGAAAGAAGAGCGACTCACGTGTGGCCTGTGCGTGAGGTTGGTGCTGTTCAATAGAGCAAGAACATTACGTAAGAAGGACCTGCCTTCATCCTCAGGGGTTTTCTGCGCTCGTCCCAGAAACGTTCTCTTGCCTCTCACAGTCCGAGACGAATGACCGAGATTCGTTCCACCATAGGAATCATCTCCAGCAAATGCTGAGGGACATGGTAAATTCGGAGGGGAGAAAAACAGGAGAGACAAGGGGATTTTTTTTTTTTTTTCAGTTGATTGCTGAATCCACTTAGGAAAACACCATATTCCTCAGTGACGTCCTTTCGTAAACCAGGTGTGTGTTCTGAGGCATTTTCCTGGTCTTTGCATTGCAGCCAGGCATGACTCAGAGCAAATGACTCACCAGTGGCAAAAGTGACCAGTGAGCTAGGGGAAAAACGAGGCTCTAGCAACAGTGGAGCAAACGGCAAATGGAAAATACTGGAGCAAATGACCTCAGAGGGCCGCTGTTTGCCAGCACTCCTGAGTTAGGGGATTTGGGGGTGATCTCAGGAGGCTGAGATGCAAAAATAGGGCCCAATTAAAAGGAGTGAAAGCCTCATTAGAGAAGAAAACCAGATTTTGAGTTAATAGCAAAGTAGGAAGAATGAAGTAAATGCATTAAGTGAGACCAAAACAATGACAAACCTAAAAATCCCGAGTTTAAAAACTTCCTTAGTGTGGTGGTACAAGGAAATAGGAAACCAGTTAACAGAGGTTAAGTGCCTGACTCTTGGTTTCGGCTCGGGTTGTAATCTCTGGGTTGTGGGATCAAGCCCTGCATTGGGCTCTTCGCCCAGCAGGGAGCATGCTCTCTCTTCCTCTCCTTTTCTCCCCCTCATACTCCTCTTTCTTAAAACAAAAACAAAAAACCCCAAAACTTCATTTATCTGCTCTTGTGGCAGAAAGACGTATTATATATAATCAAAATTTTAATGTAAGTTGAATTAACCAGACTTAAATATCCTATGGGAAAGAAGTTGCATCTCTGATGTCATCCCCTAGCCTCTTCTTTTTGTTTTTAAAGATTTGTTTGAGCGAGCATGGGCACGCTCTCTCTCTGTCTCTCTCTCAGATGGGGGCAAGGGGCAGAGGGAGAAGGGGAGAAGCAGACTCCCTGCTGAACACAGAGCCAGGGCTCGGCCCCACAACCCAGGAGATCACGACCTGAGCGGAAACCAAGAGTCGGCTGCTCAACCGACTGAGCCACCCGGGCACCCTTTCCGTCCTCTTTTCAGTAACCCTCCCAGCTGACCCAGAGTGCCCAAAAGCTTAAGGGGTCCCACAAGGTTTGATGCCCCCCTCCTGGTGGGCCTGCCTCTGTTCTTGCTTGAATGCCAGTCCTCTCTCCACACAAACACCGGAGTGTAGCGTCTTGGTAAAACATAAATGAGGTCATGATGTTCCCCCGATGCAAACCCTCCAGGGCCCTCCCGTGGCTCCTGGGATGAAATCCCAACCCCTTAGCTTGGCCTCCAAGCCCCTGCCTTGCACCTGGCCCGCAGCCCTGCCATCCTCAGCTCCTTCCCTCCCTCCTGTGCCCCCTTTCCCCCCAGGGAGCCACACTGCCTCACTGTCACTTTAATGGGCCAGGTTCATTCCCAGGGCAGAGCCGTGAATTGGCCATTTCCTAGGGCTGGGATGCTGGTGCTCCAGATGGTAGAGCGACCCTCCCTGGCCTGTCAGGCTGAAGGAGCTCCCCACCTCCATCTGGTTTCTCTGGCCCAGCACTGCCCGATGGAAATAGGGGGCGAGCTGCGTGCATTGTGTTAAGTTTCTAGCAGCCACGCTAAACAAGTAAAGAGAACAGGCAAAACTAATTTTTATCATGGATTTTATTTAATCCGGTATATCCAAAATCTCATTTCCACAGCTAATCAGTATAAAAATTATTAATGAGACATTTGACATTCTCGTTTTGCGCTAAGTCTAAAATCTGGTGTGGTCAGCACAGCTCAGTTTAAATGAGCCACATCTCACGGGCTTCATAGCCATGGGCGGCTGGTGGCTACTCTAAAGGACAGCGCGGCTCTAACCCATTGCTGCTTTGCTTTATTCACAGCATTGATGATGGGCTGTAAGGCTTCCTTGATCTCTCTGTTCTCCGACTAGAGCATAAGCTCCCTGAGGGCTAGGCTTTTGTTGGTCTTACTCATCTGAAGCAATGCCTGGCACCCTGTGAATGCACAATGTTTGTTGAATGAAAGTGCGAACGTATGACAGAATGAACGAGACCCACCACATCCTCTTACCATTCTAGAGGCAACTAAGTAGCCAGTGCCATTTGGAGCCTGTTTGAATCAGAGGATTTCAATGCACAAGGTTTCCTTTGACCAGAAATGTGAACTGTTTCACATAGTCTTATATATTGTCTAAGGTCTCTTGTGATCACTTTTTATTGGATTTATTTTTGCGGGGGGTGGGGTTACAATAATAACCAAAGAGAGAAGGGTTTTTCACTAGGAAGCAGTTAACAGGATTGAGATTCTTTGGCCGTGTTTGCTGCTCAGAGTTAATACAGATGAGAGATTTTGACTGGAGGAAGCATCCAGAGACATTTTTGATTGTCTCTACTTGGGGGTGCTTCTGGCATCGGTGGGGAGAGGCCACAGGGGCTGCCGAACATCTTGCCGTGCCCACACAGGACGGCCCTCCCTGCAAAGAATGACCCAGCCCCAAAGCTGATGGTGCTGCTGTATGTCCCCCCTGCTGTAGGTCAGCGCGGTGCCAACATCTGCGGCGTTTCTCAGTCGCCCCCGGTAACATCAGGATGCTTATTAGTCTCTGGAGACTCAACAGGTTCTCTGCAGACCCCATCTTTTCATTCCTTTCTCTCTCTCAGGTTAAACCTGCCTCTGATTCTCGGTTCTTTTCCTAAAAAGGGTAGACTGAACAAAACCGCCTCCAGCTAAAGCATTGGAGAAGAAAGAAAATTAGGTTCCCTTTTAAACTGGGAGTTAGAAGCCTGCAGGGAAGACATCTGGAAGCGCCTATGTCCTCAGAACCACAGATCAATACACTGGAAGCGCCCCCTGAAAACTATTTAGTTACCCTCCGAGCAGAGCCGCAGCTGAAACTGATTTCTTTTCAGTTACATGCAAGGAAACATCTGCCAAGTACGTTTGTAAAAAAAAAATAATAAAAAAATCCTTATTTACATTCCAAAGCAGGATTGGAGCACAGAATTACGTGCATTTTAATTCTTGTTCTACATTAAAGCCCCCCAAAAGAAGAGAATGCGGCTCCCATTTATTGGGGGTAGGAAAATGATTATGCACGTTTCGGTTTTCAGGTTTTGGGGACCATGGTTGACTCTGGAACAGCAGGTTCAGCGGGTTTGAGCTGCACAGGTTGCTTATATGCAGATAATATGCAGTGTTGTAAGTGTATGTCCTCTTACGACTTTCTAAATTCTGTTTTCTTTAGCTTGCTTTATCATAAGCATAGAATATGGAACACGCAACCTCAAACACATGATAGTAGACTGTTTACATCATTGGTAAGGCTTCTGGTTGACAGTGGGTTCTCAGGAGTTAAGTTTTTGGGGAGTCAGAAATTATATGCAGATTTTCGACTGCGTGGGGGGGGTCACACCCCCCCCCCCCGTTGTGGTTCAAGAGTCAACTGTACTTGCAAATCCAAAATGAAGTTGCGGTGGACTTGGCGATCAATATTCGTCGTCCCTCCCGACTCTCCAGCAAGGTCTGAATGCGTCGGGGTTAACTGTGTGCTTCCTGCCGCTCGTGCTGTTCTCTCTGTCCGGGGTCTCTTCCCTAGTCTGCCCGACGGGCTTCTCCTATATTGGACCCGAAGAATGCAGTCTTTAAAGTCTCCCCAGGCAGAACGGAGCGCTTCTCTGCGTCCTGGAATTAGAGCCCTTGTGACGTCGCTGTGATCATTTCCTCGTATCTGTCCGTCCCTCCAGAGGCGCATATCCTATTGTTCCTTGAACACCCAGGACTTACCGCAGCCCCCACTACCTGGTAGGGGCTTAATACCTGTTTGTCAAAGGAATGACCTGAATTCCACGAAATAACACCTATCCACACTGCTACTCTGGGGCATCAGAGAGGAAAAGAGAAGCAGCACCCACGTTCTCTGGCCTAGGGTGGTGGCATTCTAGGACATGGTCCTGAGCCAGGAGATGACAGACCAGTCCAGGAGGAGAGTGACCATTTTCCCTGGTTCTCCTTTACCCGTTTGGTGATGTTGTGGGCAGGAAGCGTGGGTTCTAGATGCAGCTGTGTATGAACCACTTTCCCGCTTCGATGTCACTCCGCTGCTCTGCGTCTCACACGACTTCCCTGAGTCTGTGCCTTTCCCCCTGAGCTTCCCTCCCCTGTCCCTTTCTTGTCTGTCTGCCAGCCTCCCACCATCTTCCAGAAACCTGAAGTCTCATCCAACTCTAACATCGTGGGATTTTGGACAGCTCTTTCACTTGTTCAAGCCTTAAAGCTTCTTTCAGCCTTCAAATGGGGATTCTAACAGACCGAGCCCACCGGTTATGGGAGAGTTAGATCAGGTTATCCATACCGAGCATTAGCTCCGTGACCCAGTGTGTACTGAGCATGAATGTCAGTGGTAATTATCGTGTCACCATTAAAAAGGATTAAATAATAGTAATAGTTAGCATTGTGGGAAAGAACAACCCAAAGCAGCTGGGCTTTCTCACGCCATCGCATTCACCAAAGCAGCAGTAGGAAGCAGGGGCTCCGACCTTGTACGGCACACGGAACATCAGGAACACCACGGCACCCAGGTGGGGCGGGACAGCCCACGAGTGCACGGGAGAGGACCCAACAGCGATGGCCATCCTTTCGTTGAAATACGAACTTGTAAGGGGAGGAAAATTTTAGAAAAATGTGATTGTCTATAGCTTCTATTATGGGTGGTATAAAAATCTTTGAAATGTTTGATAGAAAGATCTGTCATGTCACATGTAAGACCACTTGGCAGAATTGTGATGCCCTGTCCTTATATCCAACAGGGAGTCTCCGTGTGTGTGCGTGTGTGTGTGCACGTGTGTGTGTGTGTCCTTCCCTCTCTCCTCCTCTGTTTATCCTCCTATCTCTCTCTGTCTCTCTGTCCTTCTGATCGTTGGAACAACCTAGCAAGGCTGGTCTGGCCAGAGGCACTCGGTGAAATAACTCTTTCCTCCCATGTCATGTTTTGGGGGATTCTGAGTCCAAAAAAAGCATACTTGATCTCTTAGGTTAAAACTGAGAGTCTGGAATGGGATCTGAGGAAGATATTCATATGTGCTCAATAAAGGGACAGCAGCTGGGAAATGGGGCAAATCACTCCAGGAAGGAAAACAAGCAAAGCAGGCCACGGGGGCATACGGGGGCCCGGAAGCAGGTGTGCTCGCTCTTCCGCAGTCCCCGACAGAGGAACAGGGCCGTCCTCCCTGGTTCTCCTGAGCGTCGGTGTGCGACTGTCCCAGGCCCCCGGGGGGAGAGACAAGCTGACGACTGGCAGAGGTTTGCATCAGGCTGTGACCGAGCAAGGAGAGTGTGACCCCCGCCCTCACGGCCACATTGCCTCCAAAGACCAGGGCGCTGCCCTCCCTGGGTCCCAGGCCATTCTCTGTTCTCTTTGCTTGGGTGTTTCTGCTGTGAGCTGGTCGTGGGGACATCTAATTGCCTGAAATGCCTTACATGGACCTTCGTGCCTTTAGGAAGGCGTGCGACTTCTTCATCTCTGTCTCCTTAGAGCTACCGTGGCTCAGAAGGAAGGAGGCCCTGGTTACAGAAGCCTTGTCTTTTTGGCTCAAGGTCACTTGGTGAGTTCTGTGTGGCTCAAAGCCTTTGTCCAGTCCTTACCAAAGAGGCTGGATGCTCATGTGGGTTTGCAGGAAGGAGGCGACCCCATGCCAGAGTGCACGCCAGGGCCGCGCGCCCCCAGCAAGGGGAGATGGTGGTCTCCTTCACCCAGGGCAGGTCACAAGCCTTTGGAGAGGTGACTCAGGAACCAGACCCCTCCCTCGTGGCCCCCAAGGGGGAGCTTTGACTGCATTTGCTTTATTGGGATGCCGGAGAGTGAGACCCCAACTTTACCAGCAGCTTTGGAGACCATCTCTCGCTCCACTATTACCAGGTCAGGAGGAAAGGAATTCTCCATTCCTAGTCATGGGAATGGTCTGTAACAGTCAGAGATGCCCTTCTGGACACGTCTGTGGCATGACAGTGGAAAGAGGGGAGGACAGCACCAGCAGAGAGCCGGTCCCAGCTTTTCAGGGCTGTTGTTGAGCACCGTTCTTTGGGGGAGAGAGAGTCCTTATTTGTGAGGCTTAAGCAGACACCCCATGACCTTGTATCAAGGATGTAACAGAGGGAGTTCTGAAATTGGGTTCCACTTCAAGGATTCAATGATCCTAAGTCATCGTGACCAGGTTCTGCCCTGTATGTGGGGGTCTGTGCTCCAGCCTGTTCAGGCTGCATGGACAATCGTCACCTTCTTAGACCAGCACTCAGCTCAGGGCTCTCTGGAGCCCTTCTGCTGATCAGCCTTGATCCTGACATCTAGCTTGGGCTTTTCGTAGCCCTCTCAGATGCAGGGAGCCGCTCTTGACTTCACTTTGGTCTTTGGCTGTTGGCGCTTCACGTAGAGAATCTGGCAGGAGCCATGTCTGTGGGTTTCCCTCCTTAAATCTTTCTCGCCGTGTGTCTCCTCCCACCACGCGGTCACGCCTGCTCTGCGTGGCCGTTGTACCTGTTTAGTTTGAAAACAAAATTGACTTCATCTGGCCTACTTTCTCCCTGCATGACTCTCTCCTCCATGTAGACAAAGGATGAAAAAAAATCACAGAAAAATTAGGGACTCTGGTATGGTAGAACCACCCACTTCTCTGCCTTTTTTCCCCCAAATGCGATGCTCCACCCGGCCTCGCAAGAATGGCGACAGTTTGCCCACTGGAGGCCCTTCTCCCCTGCCTTCGGCATTTCTGGCCGCTCTCTGTCTGCGGCACCCACGATGGTTCTTTGCTTCTCTCATGCAGCAGAGAGAGAATTCCTTTTCCAAGAGAGTGGGTATTGGTGCATAAACAGCAAAGGAGGGACACCCTCTCTGTGGCTAGTGCCATCCTCTGAGGTCAGCTGGTGGTGGGGAGGAGATGGTGATTCGGGTTGCCCCACATTCTCCAGGGACCCACGTTCAGAACCTGCTTGTCAGGAAGGGTGTGTAGCTTCAGACAGACACCTGGGAGAAACGTGGACAGAGAAACCAAGAAATCTAGGACATGCTGGATGATGGGTGAACGTCAGCCAAGCAACTGAAGAATTGGGTCTCTAGAGCCCAAGTTCTTATTAAAAAAAAAAGAAGGAGGGGGGACTACCGTTTGTTTATGTTACCATTTACTTATGCTATGTTCTGGAAACTCGGCAGGCTGTTTCCACTTTTTTTTCTTTTTAATTAGCCTATGGTAAAATTGACCTTTTCTTGGAGTACATTTCTATGAGTTTTAAAATGTATAGCTTCATTTAAAGAATAAAATGAAACCTAGAGATTCGTGTAACCACTGCTGCATTCAATTAGGATACGAAACATTTTCTCCATCGCCCCCACCCCCCAAATCTCCTTGGGTTCTCCCTTGTCTTCACACCTACCCCCATCCCTAACTCCTGGCAACCGCTGGTCCTCCTCTTCTGGGGCACGTCTTATAAATAGAATCGTACCATAGGCAAACTTTGGAGAATGGCATCCTTCACGCACCATAATGTGTCTGAGGTCACCCGAGGTATTACATATAGTAGGATTTTATTGCCGAGAGGTAGGCCGTCGTGTAGGTACCCCCTAGTGTTTATTCATGCACCTGTTGAAGGACATTGGATTGTTGTCGGGTTTTGACGATTACGAATAGAGTTGCTAGAAACATTTGTGTACAGATTTTTGTGTGAACCTAAGTTTTTGTTTCTCTCAAATATGTGGGTAGGAGTGGCCATACTGGGTTGTGTGACAAGTGTATGTTTAACTCTACAAGAATTGACCCAAATCTCCTTTGCAGAACTCCAAATAAAACTACCCACTCCTTCAGTAGGGGCCGCCCATAGTGACGTCCTTCCAAAGAGCATAGGATGGAAGGGGAGATTAGCAAAAGAGAACCCTGCCCTGGGGAAGCCTGATAACCATGCCCTCAGCCGCGATCAAGGTCAGCACTGAGAAGTGCTCTAGTATATGCCTCTGATAGGATGTGATGACAGTGACACTTTCCTTCTGGTCTTCTCCCCGAAATCTATACCCCCAGTCTAGCCAGGAGAGAAAGGTCAGACAAATCCAGCTGAGGAGCATTCTACAAAATACCCAACGCATACTCCTCAGAATGGTTAAGGTCATCAAAACCAAGTGAGGTCTGAGAACCTGTCAGAGCCAAGAGGAGTCTCAGGAGACACGATGACGAACTTGGGGTCCTAGAACAGGAGAAAGGGCATTAAGGAAGAGCCGAGGAAGTAGGAATGAGGTACAGATGCTAGTTCCTGAGAATAGATAGATACTGGTTCATGAATAGTGACAAATAGGGCTTATTAATGTAAGATATTAACGGTAGGGGAAGCTTGATGTGGGTTATGTGGCAATTCTCTACTATGTAACTTTTCCGTAAATTTAAAACTATTCCAAGTGAAGAAGTTTATTAAAAAAGAAAAAACACCTGCCAAACCATTTTGCATTCCCACCGGCTACTTACAAAGAGTTCCATTTTCTCGGCATCATCGTCAGCACTTGGTGTTCTCAATATTTTTTATTGTAGCCATTTTAACAGATGCGTAATTGTGGCTTGTCGTGGTCTGAGCTTGCCTTTCCCCGTTGGCTGATGATGCTGACCCCTTTTCACACGCTGACTTACCATCCCTGTGGTCTTTGTGCTAGGTCGGTCCTCCTTCCCCTTGGTAGGAAGTTGGCTGCTGCTTCTTACTGATACGTTTCGAGAATTCTTTCCACATTCTGGACACAAGTCCATTGTTGGCTCTGTAACCAGTGGATATTTTCTCCCGGTCTGTAACTAGCTTTTTCATTGTTTAGCAATATTTTTCACACAGCAAAATCTTTTGATTTTTAGGAAGTCCAGTATATCAACTCTTCCTCTTACGGATGGTGCTTTCGATGTAATGTCTAAGAACTCTTTGCCTTGTTTTATCCTAGAAGTTTTGTGTTTTATGTTTTACATTTCGTCTGCGATCCATTTGACTTATTTTTAAATACAGTGTGAAGGTTAGGTCCAGGTTCTTTTTACCTCTCTATCTCTCTACTTTTCTCTCTCTCTTTCTCTCTTTTTTAAGATTTTATTTTTGAGTAATCTCTATACCCAGTGTGGGACTTGAACTACCAACCCCAAGATCAAGAGTTGCATGCTCCAGTGACTGAGCAAGCCAGGCGTCCCAATCTTTCTCTCTTTGTCTCTCTCTCTGTCTCTCTATCCGTATCTCTATTCTCTCTCTCTCTCTCTATCTTTCTATCTCTGTTTGCCCATGGATGTCCATTTATATCAATACTGCTTGTTAAAATGACTATCCTTGGGCAATCCTCTTGGGTCCCCTCTGTCTTTGGGAGCTTTGTACTCTGTCATTCAATAAACTACTCTCGCTAAAAAAAATTAAATTAAAATAGAATGACTCTCCTTGCTCCACTGAGTTGCTTTCGAATCTTTGTCAAAAATTAGCTGGCTGTGCTTGTGTGGGCTGTTTCTAGATGCTGGCCTGTTTCATTGGTCTGTGGGTCTATCACCCACCAACATCACACTGTCTTAACTACCATAGCTATCATAGTAAGTCTTAAAATCAGAAAGTAGGATTCTTCCAACTCTATTCTTCTCTTTCAAAGTTATCTTAGCTATTCTAGTTCCTTTGTCTCTCCATACAGATTTTAGAATAAACTTGTTTGTGTCTACAAAAAGTCCTTCTGGGATAGGAACTGTGTGAAATTCGGGAAATACCAATTTGGGGAGACTTCCTATCTTTACTGTGTTTGGTCTTCCAGTCCTCAGCCACAGTCTGTATCTCCTTTATTAAGTCTTCTTTGGTTCCTTTTTTTTTTTTTTTTTAAGATTTTATGTATTTATTTGACAGAGTGAGAGAGCATAAGCAGGAGGAGCAGTAGAGGGAGAGGGAGAAGCAGACTCCCCGCTGAGCAGGGACCACAATGTGGGACTCGATCCCAGGACCCTGGGATCATGACCTGAGCTGAAGACAGGTGCTTAACCATCTGAGCCCCCCAGGAACTCTGATTTCTTTCCTCAGTGGTTGGGAGTCTTCAGCATACAAATAGTGTACATGTTTTGTTAGATTTGTCCTTAAGTATTTACTTTTTTCAAGTTATTGTAAATGCTATTCTGTTTTTAACTTCAGTTTCCAAATGTTCATTATAATACGTAGAAATATGGTTGAATTTTTTGTTAACTCTGTATCTTGCAAACTTGAAAGTTTGCAAACAGGTGACAGAAAGTCACCTGTTCTAGGGATTTTTTAGAAAAAAGATTCCTTAGGGGGTCTCTGGCAGGCTCAGTCAGAGGAGCATGCAACTCTTGATCTTGGGGTTGTGAGTTCAAGCCCCATGTTGGGTGTAGAGATTACTTAAATAAGTAAATACTTAAAAAATATATTCCTTAGGGTTTTCTACTTGGACAGTATGTCATTTGTGAAGAGACAGGACTATTTTCTTCTTCCCAGTATTTTTCTCAGTGCCTTTTGATATCTTTCCCTGGCCAATAGGAGTGGTGAGAGCCAATATCTTTGCCTTGCTTCAACGTTCTAGGGAAAGCATTCAGTCTTTCACCATTGTGTATGTCAGATAAAGAGTTTTTACAGATGCTCTTTATCAAGTTGAGGAAGTTCCCTACTATTCCTGTTTGCTGAGAACTTTTATCATGAATGGGGATTGAATTTTGTCAAATCTGTTTTGTTGTTGGATCACTCAGTATGATCCTATGTTCTTTCTTTAGACTGTCCATGCAACAGATCACATTGATTTTTGCATCCTATTCCCAGGATAAACTCTACTTGCTCGTAATGTATTATTCTTTCTTTGTGTTGCTGCAGTTGATTTGCTGACGTTTAACATGTCTGCGTCTGTGTCTGTGAAGGATGCTGGTTTGTCGTTTTCTGGAACTGTACAGTACTTTGTACTGATTTGGTGAAGTAATACTGGCCTCATTAAATGAATTGGAAAATGTTACCTCCTCTTGCATTTTCAAAGAGAGATTGTATAGAATTGGTGTTATTTAAATACTTGGTAGAATTTGCCAATGAAAGCATCTGGACACGGAGATTTCTTTTTTTGGAAGGTTCAAAACTGTTAATTTCTTTACTAGTTACGGGACTATATGCGTTATCCATTTTCATCTTGGGTGACTTTAGGTAGTTTGTGATTTTTAAGGAACAGCAATTAACCATCTTATGTAACTTGTTGACTTTATGTGTGCCCTTGTCATCCATTTATTCATTCATTCATTCACTCGTTCATTCATTCATTCTTAGGGATATAGAGAGAAAGAGAGAGAGAGATGAGGAGGGCAGTGAGAGAGGGAAAGAGAGAATTTCAAGCAGGCTCCACGTGGGCCTCGATCTCACAACCCTGAGACGATGACCTGAGCCGAAGTCTAAAGTCAGATGTTTAACCAACTGAGCCACCCAGGAACCCCTCTTGTAGTTCTTTCAATGTCTCTAGGGTTTTATAGTGATATCTCCCTCATTTATTCTTTTTTTTTTAAAGATTTTTATTTATTTATTCGACAGAGAGAGAAAGATCACAAGTAGGCAGAGAGGCAGGCACAGAGAGAGGGGGAAGCAGGCTCCCCGCCGAGCAGAGAGCCCGACGCGGGGCTCGATCCCAGGACCCCGAGACCATGACCCGAGCCGAAGGCAGAGGCCTTAACCCACTGAGCCACCCAGGTGCCCCCCCACATTTATTCTTGATATTGGTGATTTGTGTCTTCTCTCTTTCTTCGTTGATCTTCCTTGAGGGTTATTGAGTTGAATGATCTTCTCTAAGAAGACATTTTTGCTTATATTTGTTTATTTCTCTTTTCAACCTCATTGATGTCTGCTCTTTACTGTTTGCTTTGTTCTCCCTTTTTGGGGTTATTGTGATCTTTTTGTAGTTATTTATTTTTTAAAGATTTATTTATTTATTTGCAAGAGAGAATGATGGGGGAGGGGCAGAGGGAGATGGAGAGAGAAACTTAAGCAGACTCAGCGCTGAGCTTGGAGCCCCATGAGGGACTTGATCCCATGACCCCGAGATCAGACCTGAGCCAAAACCAAGAATAAGACGCCCAACCAACTACGCCACCCAGGCACCCCATTTTGTTTTTAAGATAGAAGCTTAAATTATTGATTTGAGATCTGTGTTCTTATCTAACCTAAGTATTTCATGCCACAAATGTCTTTTTAAGCCCTGGCTTAGCTACATTTCATAGGCTTTAATTTCTTGTATTTTCACTTTTAGTTAGTTGAGTACATTTTCTCGTGTTCTTTGAGACTTCCTATTTGACTAGTGGATTGTGTAGAAGTATGCTGTTTAATTTCTGAATGTTTGAAGATTTTCCTGCTATGCTTCTGTTAGCTTCTTGTCTAATTCCGTTACGGTCAGAGAACATGCTTTGTGTGATTTCAGTTGTTTTAGATTTGCTACGGTTTGTCTCACAAGCCATGATGTGGACTGTCTTGGGAAACGGTCACTTGAAAAGAGTGATTATTCTGCTATGGTTTGGTGGAATGTTCGATAAATGGCAGTGAGATCCAGTTGGTTGACGTTCCTGATGCACTCTTCTGTGTCCCTGCTGATTTTCTGTCTGCTACTTCCAAAGAGGAGTAAGAGACGAATCCTAAAGTCTCCAATGATAAGTATGGCTTTGTCTCTTTCTCCTTTCAGTTTCCTCAGTTTTTGTTTCATGTATTTTGAAGCTCTGTTGTTGGGCACATGCATGTTTAGAATCGTTGTATTTTCTTGATAAATTGACACTTTTATCATTATGTAGTGTTTCCTTTTATTCCTGGTAATTCTCTTAGCTCCAACCTAAACTTTGTCCCTAACATGGCTTTTCCAGCTTTCTTTTGATTAGCGTTTACATATGTCTTTTGTCTCTCCTTCTGCTGTTAATCTACTAACACCATTACATTTGAAGTGAATTTCTTGTAGGTAACGTACAGCTAGGTCACGTCTTTTTACCCATTATGATCATCTCTGTCATTTAATTGGTGCATATTATACAATTTACACTTGAATATAATTATTAATAAGTTTGGATTTAAGTCTACCATTTTATTTTTGTTTTATTTTTATTTTGTTTTTTGTTTTCTCTTTATTCCGTGAAGTATTCTCTCCTCTGTGTTCCTTTTCCTGTGTTCTCCAGGAGTATATGAATATTTTAGATTTCCATTTTAATTTATCTATTGAGGGTTTTTTTTACTTTATATATACAGTTGACCCTTGAACAACACGGGGTTGGAGGTGCCAATCCCCTGCACAGTTGAAAATTCACATATAGCTTTTGACTCCCCCAAAACTTAACTACTAATAGTGTACGGTTGATCCGAAGCTTTGCTGATGACATAAACAGTTGATTAATATATATTTTTATATGTATTATATATTACATTTTTACAATAAAGTAAGCTAGAGAAAATACAGTGTTATTAAGGAAATCATAAGGAAAAGAAAAGACATTACCGTACTTACGGTATTTATTGGAAAAAATCTGCATATGAGTGAACCCAGGCCGTTCACACCCATGTTGTTCAAGGGTCAATTCTAGTTGGGTTTTTTTTTGTTTATTTGCTTTGGGTTTTTCAGTGTTTTCTCTAGTGATTACAATATGCACACTTAACTTTTAGTCCACTGAGAATCAATATTTGACCATTGCAGGTGAAAAGTAGAAGCCTTACCCACCACATATGTCCCTTTATTCTCTCCCCTTTGTGTTGTAGTTTTAATATGTATTATCTCTGTTTACATTGAAAACCTCATCAGCCGATGCTCTGACTTTTGCTTTTAACTGTCCAGCGTATCTTAAAGAACTCAAGAGGAAGAGACTCGTCTCTTATATTTACCCAGATTTTCTCTTTTTCTTTTGCACTTATTTTATTCCTGATGTTCCGTTTACTTCTGGTATCATTTCCCTTCTGTCTAAAGAAGTTTCTTTATAACTTCCTACAGAGCAGATCTGCTAGCAGCAAATATTTTCACTTCGCCTTCACTCCAGAAGCAATTTTTTTGCTGGATATAGAATTCTAGCCCAGCAGTTCTTTTCTTTCAGCACCGAAAGAGTAATGTTTTACCTCCTTCCAGCAGCCTCAGTTTTATTGAGAAACCTGCCATCACCGAATCCTTAGTCCCCTGTGAGTAATACGTCTCTTTTTTCTGATTGCTTTCAAGATGTGTCCTTTGTCCTTAGTGTTCACTGGTTGTATCATGATGCCTGTGGCTGGGGATTTCTTTGGATGTAATCTTTTTTGTGTTCTTGTTGCTTCTCAAGTCTGAAGGCTTATGTCCTTTGCCAAATTTGGGGAGTTTCCATCATTATTTCTTCAAATTTTTTTTGTACAGCCTTCTTTGTCTTCTCCTTCTGGGACTCTCATGACACAAATGTTACATCTTTTAGTAAACTGTCACACAAGTCTCCAAGGCTTTGTTCGTTAAAAAAAATAATAATAATTTTTCTTGTTCACATGAGGTCATTTTCATTGATCAGTTATTGTGTTCACTGACTCTTACTTTTTATCCTATTAATTCTGCTATGGAGCCCATCCAGTGGTTTTTAATTTTCCAGTTACTATATTTTTGTTGTTGTTGTTGTTCTGAAATTTGCATTTGATTCTTCTTTATATCTTCTGTTTCTTTGTTGAGACTTTTCATCACTCCCTTCATTCCCCAAACTCCTTACTTTGGGAGGATTTTTTAAAAATAATAACTGCTTTGAAGTCTTAGCTAATTTCAATAACTGTGTCACCTTGACATTGGCATCTGTTGATTATCTTTTCCCATGTGAGTTGAGGACTTTCCTGGTTCTTTGTATGTCGAGTAGTTTTGGATTGATCCCGCATATTTGCTATTACATTATGAGACTCTGGACCTAATTTAGATCCCATGGAGAATGTTGCTGTCTCTGTTTTAGCAGGCACTCAGATTCTGAGTCCCTACCAGCCTTCGTGGGCTTCAGCATCCGTAGTATTTTCAAAGCCTTCATGGTGCTCTTCAGATCTGTCCCCCGTGGGCCACCCCCTGGCCAGCGTGGAACCCCGGCAGTGGTCTCTCCCGAGCCTCAGCACTCAGAATCCAGGGTATGCTGTTGAGGATCATATCTGTGTACGCACAGCCCTGGGGTGAGCCCAGGGGCTCGTAAACACCTTTACGGAGTGGTTCTCCCGAGCTCCTCCCTCTTCACAATCTCCCCCGTTCGTCATTCCAGCTCTAGGGACCTCCTCCCCTTGGTCCTTCGGCCAGAAAGCAGGCATGTTACTTCTCTCGCTCGGCTACACTCTCCCTGAAACTTAGCTCCCCTCTGTGACTAAGCAGGAGGAGGACCGAGAGAGAAAAACCCTCTTGAGAGCATAGTTCCTCCGACGGGAACGGAAGGCTCCCTCCTCTGCGGGCCCTTCTGCTGCTGTTGTCACTGCTACTGCAGAGTCTCTGGGAGGTGAGAGAGCCCAGAACGCAGAGGCACGAGAACAAGGAAGAGCCCTGGGATTTGGCTCAGTGTTGGTGAGAATCAGGCACCCCTTTCCTGCTCCTGAAGCAGGACGAGATGGAGCCCTGCTCTCTGCACAGAGACCCCCTCCTGGGTGTCAGGCTGTGAGTTAGTCCAGGCGGGGGCCCGGGGACATGGCAGAGTCACCAACACTTTGGTGGCATTTCAAGTTCTTTTGTCCTCCCTCATGCACCTGCTGCTGTTTACTTTCCCCGACGGTCAGGTCGCTGCTCTGTTCCTTCTGCCCCGGCTTTACAGCCACATTCGGTGGGTGAGGCTGGGTGGAGTGTCCCCACCCCATCTCATTCGTTCAACAAAGAAATCTGGATTCAACAAAGGCATGAGGAAGTCGGGATGTAGCTGGGGCAGGACAAGAAAGGTTGGAGGAGTAGGTGGGTGTTAGTGGAAACAGCGGCCATGCAGGGTCCCCTAAATGACTCATGGGGCCCCTCCCTTGAGATTTCCTCACTCCCATCCTCATGTCTCTGCCCTTGCAGAGGGAGATGGGGCTTCCGCGGCCCCCGCCCAGGCTGCCAGGTTGAAGCAGATGTTTGCTTTGACTGTAAGCGAATGAGCTTTATTCCTCCTCAGCACGGGAGCGCTAGGAAAGTGCCCATGGAGAAGCAGACGAAGATCTCTGTGTGCATAGTCTGTGCCCTGGGATGCCAAGCGTCTGCACCCACGTAATCCCCGGTGTCCACAGCCTCGCGCTGCGGAATCTGGTCTGGTCTCGACGGAGAAGCAAAACCCGTGAAGCAGGCCTGTCTCTCCTTTTCTCTGTCTCTCTCTCACTCACTCAAGTAAGCCCAGTTATTGCAAGAGTCACTCCTGCTTTGCTAAGACTTTCTGAATGAGTGTCCCTATTGATACCTGTAACTGTCGCCCCGAATTTCCACCTGCGCGTATCGACACAAATGAAAACAAAGACCGTCTGTAGACAGTAGAGCAGGACTTTTGAAGTGGCCTCTTCCTCGGGTCTCTGATGCTGACGTGATCGTCAGCGTTTCCGTCTCCCTGTTGGCTCTCCTGCCCTGAATGTTGTTCCGGTGCCTGATTATGAATGCCATTCAGAATTTGTACATCAGTGTTTTTCTGTTGATCTGTTAGCTCGCTTGATGGCGGTAGGGCAGACGGGAGAGCTGTAGTATTTCTACAGACTTGTCCCCACGGAAGGGTTTCAGCCTTGGTTTTCCGTTTTCCACTTCATTTTCATGGCCCATGGGCATCGTCACACAATGCCGTATTGTCATCCCTGCTCTCCGTGATGCTCTGACAGATCTCTCGAACCGGGACAGCAGACCTCACCCAGGTCCTTGCAGTCGAGAATTGAGGTTACTGTCACTTCTTCTGCCATGTTAAGTCGCACTGCACGTCGGCTCCCGGGTCATGCTCGGGCTTAGGTCCTTAGGACGAACCCAACAGATAGACTTTTAAAATATTGTCAAGCATGTTTCAACTTTAAAGAGGATTTCAAAAGGCCACACATGACCCCGAGAAGGCACCAGCATAGCCCATGAACAAATTTCAGATTTCTCCATGTCGAAGAGCGGGGTTGAGGTGTGCCAAGAGATTTAGCCAGAGGAAGGTGGGTGGCGTGTGTAGGGAAGTGAAGAAAGCAGTAACAAAGGCATGGGGTGTGTGTGCGTGTGTGTGTGAGAGAGAGAGAGAGAGCGAGGAAACGAGGAAACCAGCCAGATCAAAGCAGAAGTGGTGTCTTGAAGAGGCCAGCAACCAAATGCTTGTGACAGGTTGCTTTTGAATAGGGACAGCGTCCCCTCGGCTTCCCTGGAGAGCTGCGTGGGCAGCCTCGACGCTCCAGATTGCAGAGCACCGTGACCACCAGCCAGAGATGACCTGGCCTGCCAGGTGAACCGCATCCAGGAGGATTTGCCCGGAGCATCCTCTCCCAGAGACACAGATGCCCAGTGTGCGCGCTTCCTCATTGCGCCAATGGAGCGAAGCCCCAAGGCCAAAGAAAACGGATGTTTGTTCAGTTCCATCCCTCCCCTCCCCCGGGTTCTTTGGAGAGGGACCAAGTCCCAGATCTTTTAGGGAGCCCATCCCAATCCAGTGATGAAGTGTGGCGATCTCCGTACCAGGGGTTGGAGCAGCACGGATTTATTTGGTCAGATAATCTGAAAGCCTGGAAGGCCACTTCAGTCTGTATCCAGATTGAATCCAGCTGTCCCCGAATTGTCAGCGGTGGCCTTCTTTTATTAAAGAAGTGCAGCTGCTCACCAAGGGAGGGAGGCGCTTTGCAGTAAATTCTAACGTTTGGTGATCGTGGCACCAACTCAGTAAGTCAAGAGTGAAAATTAACGGGAAACGCCTGTCACCGAATTCCTCCTCGTTGCCTCAAACTGGAGGGCTCACCCGTTCACCGAGGGGTTGCCTAGAATGGACGAAACATCAGCAAAGTGCACAATGTCCACTGTGTGTGAGGTGACTCTCGAGTTGAGACTCAGGATGACTTTCGAAGGACTAAACAGTTTAGAGTCTGAGACCATGGAGAAGCAGTTGGCGGGCGACTCTAGTTCCCTTTCTCTGCCTCCCTAATGCACTTGGGGCCAATGGAACTCCTGGACCCTTTGTTTTTTTGGCAGCGTGGTGAAATGGGATTTGTTCCGGAGCCTTCTGCAAGCTCTACGAGGCCGGAAGTTTGTTCCACGGCTCTCTTCCCAGCGCTTAGCGCAGCACCTGACCCGTCGTCGTGGATAGAAAATCGGCACAGCGGAGTCACGGTTCTGTGGGGATGTCTTTGTGGACAGCGGAACCCGCTTCACTCTCTGACCACACTGGGGAACCAGCAGACGGTCCCTTATCTCTTTTTCCTGTGAACTGTGGACGCTTTAGATGTTTCTTTCTTCCTGGAGGTCATAAAATAGGAGTCCTCTTCGGATAGAAGCGTTGTAACAGCTGCAGGGGGGGCAAGCCTGCATTAAGCATCGTAAAATGTTATCTCACTATGCCAATGGCACGAGCCCTGGAGGGCCAGCTGCTGACCAGCAGACGTCCACCCTCTGCTTCCGGCGGCCTGGAAACGAGAGGGGGGTGTCATTCTGGTGGTGGACACTGCTGCCTTGGTGGGCCTCCACCCTCGGACTCACTTCTTCCCTCTGACCCCTCCATCAGGTGCCTGCTCCTCATGAGCTCGAAGTCTCCTGTCCTGTCCCCCAAGTTACTTACTCCCAAGGGCGGATTCTTCCCCTTCCTCACAGTTGTCCAGGTGACAAGATTATTAGGTGGGCTTTCCTTTTCATCTTGCTTTTTTTGGTTGCTCTCCGGATTCTCAGTGGCTCTCTCCTTTTTTCTTCCCCCCCACCCCCATTTTTAAGGTCTTAAGAATTTGCATTTATTCAATGAATAAGCCCTTGCAAGTGTATTATTTTTATCCCAAGCAGGGAATCCTAATGGGTTGCTTTGGACTTAATGCTGGAGGAGAACAATGCGTGGGGGGCGCTCTTGGACGTGTGTCTTCGGTGTCGCTGCCCTCAGAGAAGCCGATCATTCCTTTCCAGGGGTGGGATTGGGCATAACGTCCCGGGAGAAGCTTGACCAGCGGAAGTGGGCTGGGGTGGAACCGCCGCTCCTGTTTTGGGTCGGCTTGCCTTCATCAACGCAGCTGGAGGTCCGTTTGGAGTTGTGTTGTTAGTGTCAGACACACAGACTAGCGAGTGCAACGTCTCCCCCATACTGGGCTTGGGTAAGTGGGCGCCCAAATGTCAGACTTCCTCGCTAATAATTTATGAGTTCCTCAAGGGCAGAAACCACATTGTCCTTACCTCTTGGCTGCCACGTCTTGCCTGGCACACGGAAGGCACTCAGCAGATGCCCAGAACGAACAGATTTGCTATCGAGAGATGTCGCTGAAGACTCAGCCCACCACTGAAGTCCGCCAGAAGCTCTCTGGGTCCCTGTTGTGTCATTCCCTGTGTTAACTGTCCCTCTGGCTTTAGCTTCTGCACATTCTCCATCCCCATGTTATTTGCCTTCAAATCTGAGTAATTGATGAAGGTATAGGGAAGAGCCTGGATTGGAATCCCATGCCCGTTAGTGACAGACATCTTTCCCAAGGTGACTGTCGGGTAGTGCAGCCAAGCCCCGTATTTCATCGAATTTAAGACCTCATCACTTGTAAGATTCACCATTGTCTTATGCACAATGAAGAAAGTCGAAACACAGCCATTTTACTGTCACTTTTTTTTACTGTGATGCTTTCTTATCACTCAGAAATTCTGTCCTTATTGAAAGAACACCTTTAGAATTACTTACATTATTATCAGGTGTCACTCCAGTTCATGGCAAGGAGGAAAATTTAAGCAAACGAGTTGCTTAAAGTACTTCTTAAACTGCTTTACATTCAGAGACCCAGTCTTCTGAAGTACATGGATTTCTGTGCGATATCCCTGTGTCCTCAGCATGCTCTTCCATAGAGTGTCCCGTCTGTGTCCCTTTGGGGAGGAGGGGAATACCAGGGGAGGGGAATAAGGAGGACTGTTCGTGTCCACTCCCTGAGGGGGGTGTGGTTACGTGGGAGTATTCACTTGGCGAGAATTCAGTGAGTGCTACAATTATGATTTACGCACTTTTTGAATTTATTTCTTTAATTACTTTGAAAAATAAAGGAGCATCCACTCTTGTCTCTGCATAATGACAACAGATCGTGATAAGCCTGCCTAGGAGCACTACTGAGGCATCCAATTTCAGAGATAGTAAATGCAAAAAAGGGGGTACCTGAGTGGCTCATTTGGTTAAGCGTCTACAGGGTCCTGGGATTGAGCCCTGCATCGGGCTCCCTGCTCGGTGGAGAGCCTGCTTCTCCCTCTGCACCTCCCGCTTGCCCATGCACGCTCTCTCTCTCTCTCGCTCTCTTTCAAATAAATAAATTTTAAAAATCTTTAGAAAAATAAATAAAATGCAAAAAAGTGTATTTCAGGACAATGAAATACAGCATTTACAAATCGACCCAATTTATACAATATTCGGTTCCCATGTGTCCATTTCATCCTCAGAGCTGTAATGAACCTGTCCAGTTCCTTGCTGAAAATATACCCCAGTGTACAATTTGCACAGTATCCCCTGGGTCTACGAGTAAGACACAGACACAGCGCCGGAGATGAGGTTGGCTCAGGGTGCGACCTTGGTCCTCGCCCCTTCCCTCTCTCTCGGGGCTCACAGAGCTGCCCTGTTAGTGCCCGCCAGATATTCCCTGGCTCAGCCATCCCCCTTAATCTCTTCACAGCGTCTCCTGCCTTCGCCTCTAGAAGTGAGGTTGACGCATTTGTCCCTGTCACATCTCCCCCACCTGTCATCTTCACTTGTTCAGAGATGAGAGATCGAGGAGGCTTCCCCTGCAAAGCCTGGGAGTTGTAATTCATCACTGTGGCAGCCACACGCTCTGATCCAGTCCCCTTAACCAGCGTGGGCTCCTGCCCCATTAAAGCCCCTAAGCCGGTGCGTTGTGCTGGCTTTGGACTGACCCCATGCTCCCCTTCTCCTGCACCTGCTGGTGCCCCTTTCCTACACGGCTCCCCTTCTCGCCAGCACTCAGCTTTGCCCTCCTCTGCCCTCTCAGTGCTCCTGCCTCATGATCCCCCAGAACACGTCTAGCCTGGGCTCTCTGGGGAGCTACAGACAGCCAGTGTCCACGTGCCAGGAATGTCCTCGCTCAGGGGAGCCGAGCATTGTGTTGGGACGGATGACATGAGGGTCTGAGGTTGGGATCCAGGATCCACAATGTAGATCCCAAATGGCCATGGGCGCCCTTGCCTCTCCCCAGACCTCCACCCTGTGCTCCTCCCGTCACTGATTCTAGGAGGCCACCTTTGAACACGTTGCCCATCGGTTTGAATGCCTTGGAAGCCTCTGGTTTCAGATTTGGACACGACCCTATGATGTTACCCCCAGGGCCACACCACAGCGGTAGCTTACCGTATTCTACCGGCTGCCCCATCGGAAATGTCAGGACTCTCCAAGGGTGCTTCTGTCCCGGTCTCTACCTAGCAGAAATTGACCCAGCCTTCCAAGACTCTCCTTGCGAGCGGGTGTGGTCTTGCTTCTTCTGAGCCTTAAATCTCCTCCAGGCCCATACCCTGTTGTGTGCTGGGGCCCCCTGCCTGTGGGGACAATTAGTTAGATCCTCATCTTACTCTCCCTCCTAGGCGTGCACTTTGTGACAGTTGGGTTTGCAAATTACTGTTCTTTGCACCTAGGCAGAAAACAGGTTTGTTTCAGTTGGACTGTGGAATGCGTGGGTTATGTTGGAAGCCCATTGAGGTCAGGAATTGTGTGGTCTCCCCGTGCAGACTAGCAGAATGGCTTAGGGCCAGGACTTGCCAACTTTATGGACTGAAAGGTCAATAGTGATCCTATAGTTTTTCCTGCTTTCAGTTATAAAAATGTGGGCAGTGGCGTTTTTTGTCTTACTGTCTTCCTTCAGCTCCTTCCTTCGCAGAGGCCCAGGGCAGTGGAGGAAGCGTGTGCCCGTGATAAGGACTGGGTGGGTGGGCAGGCCAGCTGCCTTGGCATATGCAGCCTGTGACCTGTGAGCCCCTTTGAACTCTGACCTGGGAGATTCCCGCAACAACTCCCTGCGCGATTATTATTACATTCCGGGAGCCTCTCCTGGGGGAGCGCAGCCCTGAGGTCACTCACCCCAGGCCATGAAGAGGCTCGGCCCACTAGACAGTCCCTCCCGTTTGGGTTATCCCGTCGGAACACCTTACCTTCACCCCAGTAGTGCGCTCCGGCCAGGCTAACACCCGCGCGGAGCTGATGTAACGTGCGCCGTCAGATTTTCCGCGCGAGGCATTTAAAAATGGATGTTTCAACATCTCTGTTTCTTCATGGAGCCTTGTAACTCTTACAGACCTCGTGACGGTAACCAGCAGTTTTCTCATATGAGGGCTTCCTCGACAATTTCACCTTTGACTTCAGTATCTGCCAACAGTTCCTCTGCAGATGAGTCTGTCAGAATGGGAAGAATTGCATGACCCAGTGTGCGTCCTGATGTAGGAAAGAACGTTAGGGTTCGATGCCGACGGCCAAGAAAGAATTCTCGAGACGTTTTTGGTGCAAAAAGGTGGTTTTATTCAAGCACGGGGACAGGCCCCGGGGGCAGAAAGAGCTGCCCCGGGGTCATGAGGAGTGGCCCGTTATAGACGTTCAAGTTGGGAGGAGGTTAGGGATAGCGTCAGTCTCTAAGGAATTTTGGAAGCAAGGTTTCCAGGGCCTTGAGCTAATATTGGGAAAAGGCCATTTATTACCGTCTAATAAAACCTGAGTCATGAGACCCTTCAGATGTATATCAGTGGGCCATATGCTTGGGGGGTGATTGCCAACACCTATCTTGGGGGGTTTAGAGATAAAGGAAGTTTCCAAAGGCATTTTTTTTTTT
>CM052888.1:3049210-3087611 GCA_028534135.1 Potos flavus | reverse complement strand
ACTAAACTCCTGGCCCAGCTTTGGGAATGGGTGTTGTGATTGTTGTTACTTGATTCCACAGGCCTCTAAGCTGCCCTAGATCCACACTGACTGGATAGAAATCCGTGTCTAGCAGCTGCCCAAACACACTGACATCTAAAAGGACACTGGTGATATTTCCTATTGGACACGGATTCATTCCCTGAAATGACTACTGCTTCGTAGCCCCAGACGGCCCGAACCTCTCTTCCTGGTGCGGAGGCGCAGTCCGCCATCAGCGGGCCAGAGGCCATGAGCAGATGGACTTGTCAGGAGCCCGAGGGCTGTGCTACCCCGCCCCCTGGCACAGGCAGACGAGAGCCCGTGTGGTCTCGTGGTGTGAGAGGTTTGGCGCCACAGGAAGTGTGTTCTTACCAGCCGGGGCTAGTGACTGAGCTCTGGCTGGGGCGCTGAAGGGCCCGGCTGTGCAGAGGGGCTCGGGGGCCTTCGTTCCCGCAGCCGGCCCCAGGCCCGCCCACCGGGGCGCTTCTCTGACTGCAGGGCTGGGGCGCAAGCAGTGTGTGGAGCAAATGCCCACGGAGCAGGAAGAGCCGTGGCCTGAGGCTGATGTTTGTGGCAGGCTCGGGGAGGAGGGGGGATGTGGAAGCAGCGCCTGCACCGTGAGGCCGTGAAGCGAAGGGGCTTCCGGATAACCTTGGTGGTTTACGTGTTCAGCCATGGTGCTCCCAGCCATGCCTTTCCCCACAGGATGATCGCATTTCGCTTTCTCTGCCTTCTCCGTCTCCTGCACTCCAGCAGTTCCAGTAGGCACTGTCTTCCTGGAAACTGTCCATTCTTATGTCTGATAATAGCAGAACAAAGTCAGGTAACAGTAACCTCATAACTGATCGGGTTCGCCTATTTCAAGGCAGCCCCGGAGACCAGAAATCTAAGCCAAGGGTCTGTCCCCTCCTCATTCCTGCCGAACCCTGTCGACCTGCTTTTAGGTCTACCGGAAATAAAATGCTCTTTGGGGGATGAGCGAAGGCTCTTCAGCGAGGTCACCTGCGTGTTTGCAGATGGCAGAGGGATAGCCAGGCCCTCGGCACCCAGCGGACATTCGGACCTCCCTCGGTGTGGTCTCGTACAAGCACAAAGACAAGAAGGGAGGACACAGAAATGGAGACGTTTGTAGGCGTGCTGCCGTCCAGAGGCTTTATCCCCCCTTCTGTTTCCAGACCTTTCTCTAACGATGTGTCCACTATGGAGGGAGATGGAAACCGGATGGTCCCCACGAGCTCGACTTGGTGTCGGGACACATCCATTCCACAGGGATCCAAATGAAGCCTGCATCGGGTTCGAGGCTCACGTGGCAGACGTGGGATTCGTCTCGGGCATGGGCCCAGGCCCAGAGGTCGCCATGCTCACGGCACCGTGGTGTCTCGCTTGTTTTGTCCTGACACTCCTGGGCTAAAGCAAATACTGGGCACCTCCATGGATCTTTATGTCCCAACCACATACTAGCTGTCTTTGTTAGTTTCCTACGGCTGATATAATGAATTTCCACAGCCTCTGTGGCTTAAAATCTCACACATTTACTGTCCTACACGTCTGGGGGTGGAATTTCAAAGTCAGTCTGATGGGGCTAATGACGAGGGGTGGGCAGGACGGGTTCCTTCTGGAGGCCTCAGAGGAGACTCTTATCCCTCGAGTTTTCCAGATTCTAGAGGCACCCACGGCCCTACACTCCCCACAATCATATCTGCAAGGTCCCTTTGCCGTGGAAGGTCATGTATTTGTAGGTTCTGGGGATGAGGACATGGGCACCTTTGGGGGATGACTCTTTAGCCTCTGACACCATTTGAAAAACTATTTTTTATTTCATTCTTCGTTGGTCCATTCTCTCTTCTCGTTCCATATTGGTCTTCGGGCACTACTTGCTTTTTATAGTGACAAGCTGCAGAAAATTCAGCTTCGCAAAGATACGAGGTCGCAGAAAGGAATACAGCATGACCTAAGGGTGAAACCGTGAGCTACTTTGAGCCAGTAGTTTGGTCTGTGTCTGGAAGATGTCGAGTATTGCTCTGTTTTCCTCAAAATATTGAAATATCCCACAGCACCCTCGTGAGTTTGCTCAGGTATCTTGGGGTGCCTTGGTGCCAGTTTGGGAACCCCAGCTGCAGGTTAAAAGCATCCTTGCTCAGCTCCTTGGGCTGTCCCTCCTGGGGTGAGGACTGGGGGTACCCCATTAGCTAGGCTGTCTGTCCTACTCGAGTCGTGGGCAGCATTCAGCTAATGGAAGGCATCCAGTTGATGTTAGGTAAAGAGGGCTGCCTGAGTGCAGACAGGTGCCCGAATCTGGGGGTAAACCATCCTTCAGAGGTTAAATCCCAGAGCTTATGTGAGTCTGAGGACAGCAGGGGAGAGGCTTTGATATTCTGCTTCATACCCAAGACCCTCACCTTCTCTGTGTTTGGACAGTCCCTTCACCTGAGGCAGGCGGGGTTGAAAGTCTTACGACTCGCGTCTCAGGGTCGAGGACTTTTAGTGATCAGCATCAGGAAGGGGTGTGAAGGTCTTGATTTGCACTGACCCTCTGCGACCCTGAGGCCAAACAAGGCGGATTTTCTGTGGGGAGTTTAGTTCGCTACTTTAGGTGAAGCCCCGGCAAGTGACGTTCACCTTGGGGCTGGAGAGAGGTCAAAATGGAGCAGAAGCTCGGGCAGCCGCTGTGGGGGACCTTGGACCTCTGGTCCTAGACCAGTCTGTGGTCCTTCTCCGCACCCACCCACAGGCGACCCCGCACAGCCATGCACCTGACCTCCCCCAGCCGCAGACTTCTCGTCTCTAAAATGGGAATAAAACCACAGCAGTGTCCAGCAGCTGGACACAGTGGTCCGAGACGATGTTCTTCTGTATCTTTGTAACTCGGAAAGTGTCTAACGTTCTCATAATACCGGCTTCAGCATCGTCTCTCAGCTGTCTTGACATGGCCGTGGCCGGGCTCTCGTTCAGCTTCTCCCCATGGGCGAGGACAGTAACACACCTCCGTAAGCCTGGCCGCGTATTATCTCATTTATCTTGATAATACTCCAAATGAGTCTGGGAAAAGAGAAATTCACATTCATATTTTCCAAAAATAGGAACTGATTCTGACTTAAATGACTTCCCCAGGGGCGCTTGGCTGGCTCCATTCGGTGGAGCTTGAGACTCTTGATCTCGGGGTTGTGGGTTCAGACCCCACAGTGGGTGCAGAGATGGCTTAAAAATAAATTTTTTAAAAAAATGACTTTACCGATGTGAGTCGGCGTGGAGCTGGAACCCGCGGCAGGAGGCTGGCTTTCTCTGTTCGCGCCGGTCATCAGGCCAAATACTCTGGCCACACACCATTGTCGAAGGCCAGGGCTCGCGGGAAGTTCTGGCTGCAGAGACACGGCTGGCTTCAGTTCCCTTGTCTGCAGAACGGACCTGCCCTTCCTTGCACGCTGCCCCACACTTGACCCAGAGTGAAACAAATGGATCCGAGTTCTGAATCCAGGAGGCGAGGTGGTGTTTTGACCTTACCGTTGAAAGGAAGGTGCAGACGGAAGACCCACTGGGTACATGTGGCCACAGTACGGACTCGGGGGAAGGTCGCTGGGTACCACCCATCGTCCGTCCTAGTCACGTGCAGAGCTCTGACCCAGCAACCCCACTTCTAGAAATGGAGCCCCAGGGAGCACTGAAGAGGTAGCTGTAGGGGGACGACATGGTGGTCAAGGGCAGGGGCTTCTCGGTTGACGTGCGGTTGGATGGTGCACGCTGTCACGTCCTAGCTGTGTGCCTGGGGGTGAGTCTCTGAGCCTCGGTTGACTGGTGTCATGAGAGGAGGGACGAGCTGGCTGGATGCGAGTGTGAGCCAGTGTGACAGGGACGCCGGGTGAGCGAGGGAAGGGCCACGCGTATGACCACTCTTGGAGACACTGAACGAGAGGGAGTTGCCTGAGGTGGATGGCAAGGGGCAGAGTTACAGAAAGTTCCGGATTCCCGCCCAGGGAGCCTCATCCGATTGCTCAAGGTCGACCGGCTGGAGAAATCCTGGCGCCGGTGGCCCTCGGATGTTGGGGAAATCAGAGTTTGAGCAGAGCCCCATGGGGATGTGGCTGGGCAGCTGCAAGAAGGCAACCTCCTTCCGAGTTCCTTCTGCAGCTGGGCCCACGGTGGCGGGAAGGGGGTGGGGGCTGGGGGGCGGGAGGCAGGGAGGGCACGAGGTCAGGAAGCCTCCCACCAGGATGTGGCCAGCCTCCCCCCCACCCCCGGCCCTTTGCTCCTGTCCTGTGGATGTGGCTGCCCGTACTTAAGCTCGTCCCACAGCTGCCCGTGAGCCCGGACCCCAGGGGGGTCGCCTGGCCAACCTCTGCTCCGTGAGCAGTGCCCCTCGCCTCATCAGCCTCCTGGTTCCTGAACTTTCCAAAGTCGTTGCTGCCTAGGGCCTCTGTGCAGACTCTTGCCTCTGCCCAGACCTCTCTCCTGTCAGAGGACCCTTGAATCTTCTTGGCGGGTCCTCCTTCCCTCTAGCTCATATCTGCCTCCCCAGCTCCCGGTCCAAAGAAGCCCCTCTCGGGGCTCTCAGAGACATCGCCCGGAGACTCTCCATAGCACTCAGTCCCCCGAAAGTTCTTATTTGGGTTTCCATTTTATTAACCGTCTTGCACAAGACCTCCCCTGCCCTTCCCCACTCCTACCCTGTCTCTTAGCCTGCGCCCCCCCACACGTGACCAGATGCTCCTTACAGCTGGTTCATGCCTGCGCTCCCAGCTGCTGACGTCCTAGCCAATGCACAGCAGCTGCCCAGTAAATACTGTCCAGGGGCGCCTGGCTGGCTCGGTCAGTAGGACACATGACTCTTGATCTCAGGGTCGTGAGTTCGAGCCCCACACTGGGTGTAAAGCCTACTTAAAGAAAAGATAAGAAAAGAAATACTTGTTGAACGAGCAGGTGGGTGGTTAAGGCCTTTGGGTTATAGGTCGACTTAGAATTTTCTCCTGATTTGGTTGGTAGAAACTCGTGCTGTAAGGCCCAGGAAATGAATTGCAAAAGTACAATTGCAGGAAGGTTTGTTCTGCTTCGAGGCTCCAGAAGATCATTTTTAATATACACGGTCTATAGTTGCGAAGATCCTGCTGTGACTTGATAGCCTGGGTCTCGGAGCCTGTGGCCCTGCCGTGGGTCCGGGACCTTCCTTGTGCATAGTACAAGGCAGAGGGTTTGGGCGCAATCCACAGATGTGTTTTCTTTGGGCCGCAGCATGATTTGAAATAAATGTAAATTAGTCGCCAGTGTTGAGGAATCGGAGGATCTCACGTAGTGCATTTCAGCCGTTCTTTGGAAAGTTCTTGAGATCGGCTGCCGCCGGGCCTGCCCTCCTGAGTTTAGCACCTGGCTGGCTCTGCCTGGGGACGGTGCGGCTGGGTCCCCCTGGGCCCACTTCCTCTGTGTTCTCTGGCTGGGCCAACACAGGGAGTCAGGGGAGGTGTGCGATCCTGGGTGTTCAGAGCGACCATCGCCTTGTCCTGCACCGAGGCCCACGATTACATTTCCTTCCTGAAGGAAGAGGCTGGGCGTGCTTCCAAGGCCCTTACTCACAATCGGCTGCCCCCCCCCCCCCAGTATCTCACCTCCGTGAGCACAGGCGCCCCTTCCTTCTCCCCCCAGGAGAGGAGATCCCTCGGCTGAGGGGGCAGCAGTGTGTGGAGGCGGCACTCTGCTCTGGGCACCGCAGCCCGCGGGGCCCTCACACACCCCCACCCGGGTCCCCCGCCACTTCTTTGTCCCCGACAGTCAGGCCTCTCACTTTGTGCCTCTCCCTGTCACTCTCCCTCCTGCCTGAGCCGACAGAGGAGGCTTCTGGGAAAGGATGACTCACACACTCGCAGAACTTCGTGCAGAACTTCGTGCGAGGGAGCCGCTGGGAGAGTCGCTTGCCAGCCTCGGGCCGGACCAGAAATAGCCGGGATGGTTTGCTCTGATCTTGCAGCCCTGATGCTGGGGCATTCTGCTTGGGTAAATAGATGCAGCCCTTCTGACCGCTGGAAAGTGTTTCAAGATACAGAAATTTGTTTCCTTTTCCCTCTGAGTATTTTATTTATTGCAAACTGTATCATTATGATCAAGAACAAAATCAAAAGGAAAAATGACTTCAGTTACAGGACTATAATATATGTCTGTCTTCTTTTCCAGTCCTTTTTGTACATATGCTTTATTGTTATTATAAGAAAATTAAAATTCATGCACTGCAGGATTCCCAGCACCCACACCAAAGGACGGTGTGCTGTAGGATTCAGTTAATATTCATTGACTGCAGATTATTTTGTTTACTTAGCTATAAAGTGAACATCATTCACTGATGTTCTAACTGTTTACAACTGCATCGTTCACCGATTACTATTGCATCAAATTGTTAGAATTTATTTGTCATTTTCCTGTATTTAGATTCCCCCCCCCCCCCAGTTTATCAGGATTAGAAATACTGTTGCAAGGAGCATTTTTCCCCCATGTAACTGGTTTCGAGTGTTTTAAATTATTTTATTAGGATAAATTTCAAGCATTTGAACTGCTGGATCAGAGGGTAAAAAAATAAAAATTATAAAAAATAGTTTTTAGGGGTGCCTGGCTAGCTCAGTTGGAAGAGCCTGTGACTCTTGATCTCTGGGGTCGTGAGTTCGAGTCCCACGTTAGGTGTGGAGAGTACATACATACATACATACATACGCAAACAAACACACTTTCTAGAGTCTTATTTATCCCTATTGCCAGGATTGTTCGAGAATTTTAACTTTACCATAACCTCATCAGCATTTAGATTACATTTTAAAGTTTTTGCTCATTTAGTAGTATAAGATGTTACCTAGTTGTTTTAACTTGCCTTTCTACATGTGTGGTTATCAGTGTAGGTTGGAGAGTTGTTTAAGCATTTAATAAGAGTATTTCTTCTTATGTGACTTGTCTGTCTGAGTCATTTGTATTCCTTATTAGAACACAGAGTTTTCAGTTGGATTTGGGTGAATTTATAATACAGATATTTTTGACCCAATTTTCCTATCATAGTGACTGTGAACAAGATCTTCCTAGTGTGTGATTTTCCATTTTGAACACGCAGGGTGTTGTCCTAGATGTGATTTTCTGTGGTTTAGGAGAGTCTGAGAATGTGGTGGCCGGAAGGACCTTAGAAGTCGAGTCCGAGCACAGTGTCACAGACGGGGAAACCGTGGCCTGGGGAGCGGAGGCCATGGGCACAGGTGGCAGGAGGGGGACCAGGCCTGACCCTGCCTCAGACAGCCCCCCTCAGTCTCCGCCTCTCTGGGTGGTGGTCCTGTCTCCTGAGCTCTTCAAATCCCCATGTTTCTCTCCTGGCCCCGGTGGTTCTGTCGAGTGGAGGTTTATGCTTCTCTTTTTGGAACCAAGGCACGCTTTGTAGGATGCTCCTGAAAATGTACCATTGCCGTTGCGACAAGGAGCCAGACGTTCCATCTCTCTGACTCAGGGCATTTAAAAATATCCCGAGCTGGGGAATTTGGAGGAACCCATGATCGATTTGTGAACATTAAGCTCTTAACAGGCAGCAGACGCAGTCTAGTATCGAATTACCCTCAGAAGATGCATCAGTGCCGCAGCGGCGGCCACCTGCCTGCTGGGGTTGTCCTAGATATTCGGGGTCTGCAGAGGCTGCCGAGAGGGGCAGGCCCAATCTCGAGGCTCCCCTTGCCTGGAGGAGCTTATGCATCAGGAGGGCTCTTGCTTCAAGCTGAGCTGTCTGCCACTCACCCCGAGGAAGGTGGGACCCAGACCTGGTAGGCGACGCCCCCAACTGGCAGTCAGGAAACCAGGTTTAGATGCGAAGAGTCCAACCCCCGCTCTTGCTCTGTGCCGCCCGCATCCTGGACCCCCACCCCCCCCCCCCGGTTCCCAGCTCTTTGAGTACATTCATGGGCAGCCCTGTCCGTCCGTTCACAGACGCGCAGCAAACACTTCCTCAGTCGAGACTGCACGAGACCATTCATGCCTCCAGAGGTGCTTAGACTGTAGTGGGATGTACAGAATAGTAATACCTACCCATCAAACAAGCGGCATTATAAATGGGGGTAAATACAATGCTGGAGGTGCGCACAGACATGAGGGAATAGTTGTGAGCAGGGCTGGGGGGAGCTGCTCAGAAGCGGCATCACCGCGTCCCCCTGGGGCATGAACAGCATCCGGCAGGTGAAGCAGGAAGAAGGGGTGGAGTGGGGAAAGGGAAGGGCAGAAGGAACAGGCACCGCGAGACCCATGCCTTCCTCCAGATGTCCCCGTCCTGGATGTGCAGGGGGAGGGCAGGACAGAGAGGCTGGGTCTGGGCAGCAGAAGACCCTCAGAAGCTGGTGGAGGGATGGTGAATGATATGAAAAGGGGCATCTGTCTGGCAGCCTGGGAAGGTTCTGGGCCTTGAGTAGAAGAGTTCCAGATAGGAGCCCCAGAAGGAGGAGATGCCTGCCCAGGAGGGGAGGGGCCCGCATACTTAAACAGAGGCGGCTTTTCCCATCGTGCCGGACGACACTGTCTCCCATAGCCAGTGACCGTCTCCCATAGCCAGTGACACTCACGGCAGTGAGCAGGCAGATGTGTCCCTGGTGATTTTCTGATTCTAGCCCAGGGTCGGCCTTTTTATTTATTGGCATCTGTCAGGTAGGCCAGAGCAGGGAGAGGGCCAGCAGGTGCAGTGGCTTTGAAGTCTATAGGTGTAGTTGGGAGAAGTCCTGCTCGTTGCCGTTTATGTGTTTATTATTTCAATAAACAGTTATTGAGTGCCTACATGTGCCAGGTGTTTAGCAGTAGACAGTAGGGAAATGATGTCCATGTCGTGATGACCCAGATTCTAGAAGTTCGGAGCCTATTCTCTTTTCAGGGAATTTGTGGCCTCATTCATTTATTTAAGTCCGGATTCTCAGCGCTAAATTCCCCTTACGCAGAGAGTAGCTCTCGTGGTGATGTTGTTTCTGTGTCTTCCACTCTAGATGCCTTAGGGCCACGAGAGCTGCCCCAGAGGACTCCTGGTGGCCTACAGCTACCAACCAACTCGTGCGCTTGGCCTCCAGCTCCCACTGACACGTCCGGGAATCCCGTCTGCCGGCCTTCCAGCCTGGACGCCTCTCTGAACTATGGAGGCCCCGGAGGTCCCTGTGGGCGCGCTGATTGACTTTGGGACCGAGCCGTCCGCCTCCTTGCCCCTGGAGATGCTGCCTCCGAAGCTGCAGGATGGGGACAGCTCCCAGGGCGATGGTGCTTCAGAGAGCGAGACCACAGAGTCTGCGGACAGCGAGAATGACATGGGCGAGTCGCCCTCACACCCGTCCTGGGACCAGTACCGCCGCTCCTCCTCCAACGAGTCCTTCTCTTCCAACCAGAGCACCGAGTCGGCCAAGGACGAGGAGACCTCGGAGCTCCGGGAGTTCATGCGAAGCTATGTGGAGAAGATCTTCTCTGGAGGGTGAGCCCCCAGGACCTGCTCTCTGCTCGGGGCTCTGTCCTTGACGGAGCCCGGGCTTCTGCTCCCTCACCGGCCCGTGGTGGGCCTCCTGGGTGGTTCTCAGCCCCCACCCCAGGCTGCAGGTAGAAGCATTTGGGAAGTTTTCGCTGCGTCTTCTGCCACTCTGCTGACATGTTGATGTCCTTTCTGCTAAATCCAGCAGGACTCCAGGCTTGCTTCCCCGTGTCTGAGCCCTCGCAGGTTAGCGTCAGCCTCCCCCCGGGCTGGGGCACTGCCTCGACTAGTGGACTCTCAGTGCAGGGGCCATGTAGTTCAGAAGGCTTTGATTACCCATACTCCTCGCCATGCTCACGGTAGCTGAGCCTCAAGCAGCTGCCAGGATGGGGACCCTTCCTTGCTCTTTCTTGCCTTTCTTAGACAGTTCTTGAAGGGGTACGTAGGAGCCCTGGCCACTGGAGCAGCAGGGAGTGGAGTTTGGGTTGGGATCAGACCAGGAGGGATGTCTGTGGGTTGGGCCTCCAGTTCCCCCACCCACTCTTGTTAATATCTCAGCGTGGGGGTGGGGAGCCTGCAAACTCAAATTCCTCGGCTTCAGATGTCAGCCTTGCCCTGCATCCCCGTCACACGCTAGTCACTGAAGGCCTTGCTGCTCGTTTCCGGGACGTGGGCCTGCAGCCGCCGCATCATAGGAGCTTGCTAGAAATGCAGAGTCTTGGGCCCCACCCAGACCCGCTGAGTCTGACTGCATTTCAGCAAAACCTCTGGACTCTCTGTGCCCACACTTCAGGGCAAGGAGCTCAGGGACCGAAGGGATCGCTTTCCCATTTAATTAAAGCAACAGGAAGAATCTGCATGTCTCCGCTATGTAAAGAAGCTAGTATTTCCTACGGTGATTAAGGTCCCTTGTTTGTAACCTGGCGAGGTGGATGTCTGCCTCTTCCAGGTGTGTGTCTGTTCTCTTTGCAGTTAGAATAGGGACGAGAGCTCCGTGATAATCCAAATATTGGGCGATCCAAAAATGCATTCGTGTTCGATTTTGCATGCATTCTGGGAGAGCAGTAGATGTGGCTCTCTCCTAATTTTGTTTGACTAACACTGGAATTAGTCATCTTTCTCTGAGCACACCCAGTTAATGAAAGGGGGGAAGCGCAGAAGCCTGCTAATTTGTCGGGAAGGCCAATCTATATTTGTGGCCGCCTCTGAGCAATATGGGGCACGGGCAGCTGAGCCGGATGCGTTTTCAAGAGCATTCCAGAAATCACTGCCGACCGGCTGGCAAATTCCCTGATTTCATCTGGTGTTGGGATATTTTGGGATAAACGAGACCAAGATGTTTTCTACCAAACCTTAAATAAATGAAAAATTGCATGAGCTCATTGATCGTCAGCCTTCTGTTTCTTTTTTTATCTTGTCTTTAAATCTGGGGGCAAAGTATTAGCCTCCCACTACAAGTGATCAGAGGTGGTTTGAGGTCAGGCGAGCATTCTGTTCACCCTGGCCGTGGTGACCCCCTCCCACCCCGGGGCTCCCCGGTCTCCGTCCCTCACATAAACAGCCAGGATCGCCAGAGGGTGGGATGCCAGGCGTCCACGCTTGGCTGGGGGGGCCATATTTCCCCATTCCCTCCCCTGCCTCTCCCCTGCTCTGGCCGTGTTTGTTGCCGAGGACTGAAAGTTGCTCTCCTTGCTCTGTTCCTTTCAGGGAGGACTTGGACCAGGAGGAGAAAGCCAAGTTTGGAGAGTACTGTAGCAGTGAGAATGGAAAAGGCCGCGAGTGGTTTGCGCGATACGTGAGCGCCCAGGTGAGGGGGCGGCGGCGGGAGGCTGGTGCAGCCCCTTCTCGCCACCTCTGCTGCTGCCGCGCTGAAGAAAAGAGCCCCAGGAAACAACCCAGCAGAGAAACCAGGAGAACTTACTTTAAGATGTTCCCAAAAGGCCTTGTTAGAATAGCGGGAAACAGGAAGTCACTCATCCAGATGCCCCCCCAGAAAGAATGAGCGAGCAAACGGGTCTTTCAACCCCGTGCAATTACAGAAAAGTTCCTTTTTTTAAGGGCAAGCACGTGGACGATGTCCATGTGTAGTGTTATTCAATAACCCACAACATTCAGTTTTACAAAGATAACGTAGACGGTGACAGCCATGCGAGTTCCGAAAAGAATTATTTTTTGTAAATACCTAGTAGGTTCTTTTTTTTTCTGTAAAGTGGCTTCAACTCTTGGTTTTTCAAGTATTTTATCACAATTTATTTTTCTATAATTTTTAAAAAAGATTTTATTTATGTATTTGGCAGAGAGACAGAGAGAGAGGGAACACAAACAGGGGGAGTGGGAGAGGGAGAAGCAGGCTGCCTGCTGAGCAGGGAGCCCGATGCGGGGCTCGATCCCAGGACCCCGGGATCATGACCTGAGCCAAAGGCAGACGCTTAACCGATTGAGCCACCCAGGCGCCCTTCACAATTTATTTTTCCAAGAGAAACTAGAAAATGCAGATCAGCACACATAGAGAGATGGCCCAAAACTCTCCAATCCAGAAATAGCCCGTGTTGTCTTCTGGGGGTTTCATCCCTCCAGACCGTTCTGTGTTGTGTAGATGAGTATGTGGGGCTCCTAGTTCTTAAAATTTCAAGGAGATGCAGGAAAATGTTGGCTCATGCTCTACTTGGGGGCCCGGTTACTCTAGCGAGGGGGAGGCTGCTCCCGTCCCGGGCTCGAGGCCCGGCTTCGTTGGGTGGTGCTTGGCGTGGTGAGCCCGGCGCCCGTCTGAGCTGCGGCCACCTGCCCACCCAGTGACGTGTCGGCCCTATTCCCGCACAGCGCTGCAACTCCAAGTGTGTCTCGGAGCCGACCTTCTACCGCCTGGTGCAGTCTTTCGCTGTGGTCCTTTTCGAGTAAGTGATGCTGCTGCTCAAAGCCTTTGTCCTGAAGCGTGTCTTCCCCGCCTTTCCTGGCCCGTACTAACCCAGTGGTGACAGCCGCACGAGTCAGGAGCTCCTGCTTGCTCCGAACCCACCCCCAGCATCCGCGGAGAGGCAGCCTCGTACCAGCCTCTCGCGGGAGGGAGTTAGGGTCCTCCTCCGGCGGGGGAGGTTAGGGGACAGCAGCTGGACGTGACTAAATCCCCCCACAAGGGCCGTCAGGACAGGTGGGGATGACACGCCATTGACCCTGCCCTCCTGTGGTGGAGATGCGGCCTTTTCTGGATTTCTTGTTGTGAAATACTTCCAGCTAGATAACCACCCACTTAATGATGTGATCAGATGACTTCAGCCTGCTCCGCGTGCTAATTAGGCCCTGCTGGAACCTTTTATCACAGCGCAGTAGAAGCTGGGGGATGATGAAAAGGGCCCCTCTTTGCCTCTGTGCAGCTGTGGGCGGCAGGCCGTGTGACTCATGGGCTCCCTCCTCCTGAGGCCCCGGGGCCCTGGGACAGCCAGACTCTGTCGTACATCCTGGACCTGCATCAGAGCAGGTGACGCTCCCCCCTACCAGCTTGAAAGGAGGGGATGTGTCTCTGCCTTGGGAAAGGGAGCAGCAGCTTACTTATGGGGAACGGGGGGCACTGTGGGTGAGAAGTGGGAAAGGACGGGGGAGAGGAAGCCCCGATCTGATTGTTGTTTGTGCCCCACTTACCTCGTCCCCTCACTGTGCCGCTGAAGCAGGTCCTAGTCCCATGGTTTGTCCCCATGTCCCTTTTGGCCTTCCAGGCCTGAAATACCCCTCCTTTACTTTTTCTTCCCCTTCTCCTCCAGCAGAGACATAGCAGCTCTTGTGAACCTTAATTCCCCTGTGTCTCGATGTCCCCTGTGTCACCTCTTTATTCCCCACCCCCGCCATGAACATGGAGCATGGGCTGGAGGAAAAGACCAAAAAGGGGAGGATCCCTGTTTTTCCGGCACCTGCTCAGAATGTCCCATGTTGAGGATGGGCTCCCGTGGGGGGGATTCTGGGTCTCGGAGCTGGCAAGGGTGGAGGAACGAGAGAGCATCATGGAAGGAGTGGGCTTCACACAGGCCCAGTTGTCCTGTGTGCAGCGTGCTCTCGGGCCCCAAGAATACCTCAGCTTCTGAACGTTCCTATCCGTAGGGTTTCTCACAAATCCATACTGTGCAGAGATTGCACCTGTCCCACTTGGTAACACGTATTTAATTCTGCACTGAGTTTGAATTTTTCTTTCAGTAAAATGGGGGGGGGGATAAAATTCAAGTTCCAACCCGACCAAAACAAAGAATATCCCCATTTCTTGGTAAGCATATGTATTTCTGTGTGGTTGGGGAGGAAAAAAGGAAAAAAACCTTATAGTCTTTTAAAACTATGTATTTTTAAAATTTGAGTTTTATAATTTTTAGTTTGTTAGTGTCTTATGTTTTTACTTTTATTTATAGTCCTTTATGATTTTATTGGCAGAGTTTAGTTCTTTAAGTTTTATTAGATTTTTTTTAAAGATTGTATTTATTTGAGAGAGAGAGAGAGAGCGAGCACAAGCAGGGGGAGGGGCAGAGGCAGAGGGAGAAGCAGGCTCCTTGCTCAGCAGGGAGCCCGACGTGGGGTTCGATCCCAAGACTCCAGGATCATGACCTGAACTGAAGGCAGACGCTTAACCAACTGAGCCACCCAGGTGCCCCTTATTAGATTATTTTTATATACAAAGATAAAACTGCCCCGACTCCACTGTCTAGATACATTCCATTGACTTTTTTTTGTTAAGTAACACTTGTGCAAGGTTAGAAACAAAACAGGAAAGAAAAGTACAGGAGAATAGGGTAGAGAGGCACAGTGCCTCAAATGGAAAGGAAACCCCTTTGCACAGCCCTGTCCTCTCTCCTGCGGTCCTCCTCCCGGCGATAACCCCTGTTGATAACACGCATCCTGGCGAATATATATCTTTCTGAAAAAGATGAGCAATTAGAGATTCTTTTTGTTGCTTCTACGTAGCATCTGGGGAGTGAAGTATAAAGGTGGACATATTTATAAGATTTTTAGCTCTTGCTTCAGGAGCTTGCAGTGAGAAAATTGGGCACAATGATTCTTGAGCTAGTCGGCCTTCCTTGTCATTTTAGGTGTCATCAGATGGACGACTTTGGGCCTGCCAAGAACCTCATGACCATGTGCTTCACCTACTACCACATTGGTAAGGTCCAGGGATGTGAGCACTGTGGAGGGCAAACGTGGAAACTCAAGACCCGTCCCCTTGTAACGTGGCATAAAGTGAGGATTTCTTCCCCATTAGCGGCAAAGTTGTGGAAAACAATAGTTGTGGAAAACAACAAAGTTGTGGAAAACAATAGAACCCAAGGTTAGGGCGAGATGCGCAAGGAGTGAGGTTCCTGAAACAGGAAGGGAAGACATGGTCCATATCGTGGGTCAAGAGGCTGCCTAGCCACGGTGGGAAGGAAGGCACCCAGCAGCCAGGAGATGAAAGAGTAAGTTCACTTGGTGGGAAATTTCATGGTCGACTCAGGCATTGCTGGATGTGAGGACATCCTTTGCACATTTTAGCAAAATATGACACGGGGTTGGCCCTTGAAGAGAGTAGGAGGAGCAGTACAGGGTCTTGGGGTGGAAAGCGTCCCTGGGTGCAGGCTGGCGATGCCCCCGCCGAAGAGGGCAGATTGTTCTTCATCCGACGTCCGAAGCTCTTCTAGCTCACTGCTCTGGAACTTTCTGGTCATCGGAGCTTGAGGGCTCCCTGCGTGAGGTTCCTTGAGTGTGACGCTAGGGACTCATTCAGGCCGCTGTAAGCAGAAGGCTGCTGGGGGCCCGCACGTGGTCTAGAGCTGGGTCGGGGCGGCGGTGAGCACGGCCTCCCTTCCCACCTTTGTCAGGGTGCACAGGTTTGCTCTCGCGTCCAAACCCCGAGTCTTCTGCAGCTCGGCTCTGTCCTCCCGCCACCACCAACTGCCCATCGTCCCCGTGCCTCAGTTCTGGTGACAGCTGGCCGGACTGCCTTAGCTCCAGGCCAGGCCACCACCAGGCGGGCCCTTCGTGCCAGACCTTTGGGTCAGATGGGAACCTCTTGTCCAAACCGTGGCTTCTCCTTCTGGAAGGAGTGGGAGTCCCATCTGTTCACAGAGCAGCTTAAATTAGTAGGGGACACTGGGGGGCCCTTTGACCTGTAAGGCTCTGAAGGGGGTATCTTTTTTTTTTTTTTTTTAGATTTTTTTTTAAAGGTCTTATTTATTTGAGAGAGAGAGTGAGCAAGAGAGAGAACACGAGAGGGGGGAGGGTCCGAGGGAGAAACAGACTCCCCGCTGAGCAAAGAGCCCGACGTGGGGCTCCATCTGGGGGCCCTGGGATCATGACCTGAGCTGAAGGCAGACACTTAACGACTGAGCCACCCAGGCACCCGAAGAGGGTATCTTTGACCTGAGGTCGGGTCTTTATCTGCTTGGGCGCCTTGATCTGCAGGAGACCCTTTGGCCTTACTGTTCTTTCCCGGGATGCCCACTCCCTCCTCGTCCAGTTTCAGACCACGGCAGGGGCCCGGAGCCTGTGTGGAGTCTGCATGCCTCCTCCCGGCACAGGGAGAGGCTCCTCGTCCCCCGTAACCCTCGGCGTAGCTCTGCGAGTCCATTACTCCCCTCCTTCAGGTCCTCGTGGATCCTCCCCTGTTTCTTCATTAGTCCGGGTGCACCTGGCTGCCTTCTTAGACACAGTAGGTGCTTAGCTGTGGCCCCGAGAGGCCCGGCCCTCCGCCTTCCACTGGCGTCTTGCGGCCTTTGCTGGTCGCCCCTGCCACCGAGAGGTTCCGGCGCCCTGTCGTTCCCGATACATGGCACGGTTCCATTCCTGACCCCTCCCGCCTCTCCCCCACTGCAGGTAAGCCACACCTGCTGCCCTCGGAGTCCAAGGAGAAGCCCGCGGGGAGCATCGACTCCTACCTGAAGTCCGCCAACAGCTGGCTGGCGGAGAAGAAGGACATCGCTGAGCGGCTGCTGAAGAACACATCGGCCAAGACAGAGAACGTCAAGGGCTTCTTCGGGGGGCTGGAGACCAAGCTGAAGGGTCCCCTGGCCAAGAAACACGAGTACGTATCAGCAGGTGGACTGCGAGGGGAGGGGCCGCCGTGGCTGAGGGCTGAGACCGCACGTTCTGCCTGCCAGTGGCGGTGACAGGGAGGCCGAGGCCTGGCCGTGGAGGCGTCCTCTTGGCCGCCCTGGGTGACCTTTGGGGCCCTCGAGCCGCTCCTGGGAAGCACAGCTGCCAGCCCCGCTTGACTCCCCGCCCCCAGAGTTCTCTGTGGTTCGCACGTGCCATGGGTTGGCTGACGGGCAGGGATGTCCTGAGGGCCGGGGCCTTCTAGGACTGATGGGGGGAGCATGTGGAAACTGTCAGCCGGCAGGAGGGGACTTATAGCCCCTCCCTGGCCCTTCCTCCCGGAAGTGATGAGAGCTGTGAACGGAACCAGGTGGGCAGGGACAGACCCCCGTCCCCCGGGACAGCTGTCCTGCTGCGGGGGCGCAGGAGCCTTCCGGGGCCGGGTGCTCGAGAACGGGCTGTTGAAGCCAAGACCTCCCGAGAAAGGGGGCACGTCAGCAAGAGAGAACCCCGGGCCCCCTGCTGTCCCCGCTGTCCCCTCTGACGGCTGGTTCCAGCCGGGAGACTCGGCTTTGTTCCTCGTCCGGTCCAGGCAGTTTGGGATTCAGAGAAAAGGAGCCTCCTTGCCGCATCTCCTTAATTCTGGAAGATTGGCAGTTGGTAAATACAGCACTGACTTAATAACACTTTTTCAGAGGAAACCACATGAAATGTACCCATTACTAAGAGACATAATCCTGCTTCAGCCCGATTAGACCGGTTCCTTTGAGCTGAGAAAATGCGTAGGGGGGGTCGTTATGTCACTGCTGCGGTTCTCTCCCCCAGGGAGGATGAGAACAAGCCCAAGGAGAAGCCGCAGAAGACTGGTGAGTGTCTCCCTGTGCTCTCCTGGCCCAGCAGGTGTCCGGCTGTGGCCACAGCAGCGCCCCTGGTCCCGTAGCCAGGCCCCACGGGGTCTTCGACCACCCTCACCCCCGTCCCGGGTAACCAGCAGCTTCACCAAGCAGGTCCCTGAACGTCCGGGCCGCTGCCCCCAGGGGACCAGATGCTGCCGTAGATGACGCCCGACTCCTCTCCACCCCGGCCTGGACTAGCCTATGGAATTTCGGGGGGCAGCCTCTTCTCTGGGGAGAGGATTCGGGAACTAAATTCCTCATCGCAGGGACGCGAAGAACGTATTGGTGGGAGTTCGGGGGCCATGCCAGGGGATCCTCCCTCAGAAGGAGTCCCCACGGCCAGGTGGCAGGAGCGTCCTTCCCGGCCACGGGCGGCGGCGGGCAAGCGGTCTGGAAATTTCCACTGCATGTCTCTATCACCTTTGGGGAGAAGTGGTGACTGCCGGGAGGGTCGCTGAGGGGTTCGCCCACCTGTGGGGGCGACCGGAGCCACGGGCAGTCTGTGTCGCCCTCCCGCAGTGACCGTGTGCAGCCCGGAGGAAGAAAGGAAGGGGGAGAAGATCTACCTGTATGCGCACCTGAAGCAGCAGCCCATCTGGTAAGGCTGCCCTCGCACCTGTGGGGCCCCGGCTCCCGGCACCTGCGGCACCCCCACCACCGGGGCTCGCCCCGCCCCCCCAGGATAGCCAGAACAGAAAAGGGGAACCGTGGCGGGCGTGGGTGAGGATGTGGAGAAACTGGAACCCGCAGACCCTGCCAGTGGGGAGGGAAGGGGGACGGCGGCCGCGCAAAACCGTCTGGCAGCCCCCCAAAACGTTAGTGGGGAGTTAGCCTGCGGCCCAGCAGTTCTGCTCCTAGCCCGGTACTCGAGGGAACTGAGAACAGGTTCTCAGGCCAAGACTCCTGCATGTTTAATAGCCCAAAGCTGGAAAAGCACCCAGATGTCCACAGACAGGCATGCGCGTGATATGTGGAAAGGCAAAACGTGATACCTCCCGACCACACGTTTTTTTTCAGCCACGGGAGGGGGGCGAGACGCTGACCGTTGAGACTTTGGTGAACCTGGAAATAATTAAAAGACAGACACGAAAGGCCACGTAGTGGATGATGCTGTTTATACGGAACGTTCGGGATAGGCCCGTCCCTGGAGACAGAGCAGCGGAGCGGTTGTGGGGGTCTGGGGGAAGCAGGGGACGGGGCGGGACTGTTCACGGGGACGAGGTTTCTTTCTGGAGGCATGAAAATGTTCAGAGATCACAGTCATGGTTGCACGACTCTGAATACACTAAAAACCACTGAATCATGCACTTGGAAAGACTGAGTGTATGATATGTGAATTATATCCCAGTAAAGCTGTTTTGTACAAATGTCTAGAAATGAAGGTCATGAGTAAAGCGAGAGGCTGGCGGTTGGGGGAGCCCTTGCCCTCCGTCTTACTCTGGATGACTGGGCTGCCTTGGTCCCTCCGAAGGCTCTCCATCGCCATGCCATGTTCACCCCTAAGTAGGCAGAGAGCCAGCACCTGGAGCCTAAGGGGTGTCACACGTGCCCCTCCCTCAAAGGCCACGGTGGCATGGTTGGCTGACCCCTGATCTTTAGGAAGAACATCTCTTACTTGTGTGTCTCTATGAACATGTTTGTTCTCTGCACGTGGCCTGTCCATGCCGGGTTCCCGCTGATGTTACTAGACCCTGTTCTCAGGCAGCAGGTGTCCCCAAACCCCCGGCTTCCTCTGGGAGGCCCAGCAGGGGTGGAGAAGTCGAAGACGGCCTTCCTCCACGTCTCACAGGTGGTGGCTTCAGTTTTGACCAGACGGATACGGGCTTTACCTGCCTCCGTGTCGTACCTCCATCCTGGGAGAAATGTGAGGCTTGGCCGGGAGCCCGGGGAACCACCTCGGTTTGGGACGGAGGCACCTGGTCATTTTCCCCTTGCCTGCCCTGCCCCTCTGCGACTTGTCAGCAGGCCGTGCAGATGTGGGAAACCGTGCACCCTTATCCCTCCGGTGTGCCAAGAGCTGCCTCCCCGCCGTCCCCAGAGAGGACTGACACTCGCCTCTGTCTCATAGGCACACGCTGAGGTTCTGGAACGCGGCTTTCTTCGACGCTGTCCACTACGAGAGGAGAAAGCGGTCCCCCACCACCAGGTAGGAGCAGCGTCTGGGCCCGCCTTGCCTTGGGGCAGAGGACCGGGGACTGGCTTTATTTTCCGGTTTCTGCAGAGGAGAGCAGAACGACGGCTGAGTCGGTGTGTCGGTCTCTTCTTCGGCTCCTGGCCCCGGTGCCCGGCGAGCTGCCTGGAGGGTCCCGGGCACGCACAGCTTCGTGGGCAGGGGGTGGGTGGGGTGGTCCTCGGCTTGCATGAGCGCTTTCTGTCCTGGGCTCTGGCATGACTTGGCCTGACCCTCTTCCAAAACGCACACTCCCCCAGAATGAACCCATCAGGACCCCCAGAGATTGAGTCTGCCTATCGCTGTGAGAACCGCTGCCACGGGACTCGGGGTGCACAGGGCCGGCGCCCCCCCATAGACTCAGCTCAAGAGAGCTAAGGTCTGGGGAGACGCGATTGCTACCTTCAGCTTACTGCTCTGGTCTGCAGCCTGAGACCCTCCCAGCCTCCCTGACGCTAGTCTTGCCACATCAGAAGACCCCCTTTGTAAACCGTCACACAGCGCACAGGGCAGAGCAAGGGCTACTGGCCCTTCCCAGAAGCTCTGGCCACAGCGAGCCACGGCTGCTGCCCACTGTGTCGAGCGGCTGGGCAGGAAAGGGCAGCAGCCCTCCCAGTCCTGGTTCCCCTTATTGGCGCCCCCTCCCCGTCACGAACCTCTCCTTCTCTAACACAGGGAGACCCCTCAGCCTTTCTCCCTGGCAGGGGACAGCAGGTGCCTGCTGCATATGGCCGGTCCACTAGCGCTGGGGAGATCGGAAGTGCAGTCTGTCTGTCTGTGCGGGTGGGGGGCGGTGGGGGCAGCGACTCCCTCCCGGGGTGGGATGGCCTGCAGTCCGCTGCGGCTGCCTCTCCTGAGGGAGGCAGAGGGAGCATGTGGAGGGCGAGTTGCTGAGGCCATCCCGGGGATTCCAGAGAGAGAATCCCACGCTCTGCCAGGAAACCAGACCAAAGGAAGTGCTTAGATGCTTGTAGGCGAACGGGGTTTCCTCCTGCTGCTTACGTAGCTGTCGGGCTCCTAGCAGATAAGCGGTCTCGCGTGCCCCGTCTCTCTCCATCTCTCTGTCTCTGCCTGTAATAACACTCCTCTCTCGCTGTTCTTTTTTCCATACACATATCTTGCATGACTTTGACATGTTCCTCTGTTTACCTGTTTCTGCTGACGCTCCAGAGGGGATGCTGGAGAGGAGGAGAAGAAGAGGTGTGTGTCCACGTGACTTTGTTCATGTTACGGGGCCGGGGGTCCCCGCCAGGGCCACCTCAGGGCGGGAGCTGCGTGAGAGCCACTGCAGGGGGCCGAACCCAGACTCAGGGGCAGCTCAGCGCCGCCGCTGGGGGCACGCCCCGTGCTGGGACAGGCAGGCGGCGGGTGGGGGGCTCGCTGAGGACAGAGCACCGGGAATAGGACGCAGAGAAGGCACTCGAGACCCTGCAGGGCCCAGTGTGAGTGCAGAGAGCGAGCGGCCAGCCTTCCACGGGCCACGGCAGCCCCTCCTGAGCAGCCCTCCTGTACCCCCTTGACTTCACGCTGGATAATCTGGTCGTGGCACGAAGCCGTGCGGGGGGTGGGGGGGCACAGAGAATCTGCCTCTCTGCAGCCAGGCGCAGACGTGTGCAGGGGTCTGGCAGACCCTCCCCCGCCCCAGGGGCAGGCTCGGGGGTCGGGGAGGAAGGACAGCTGCCCCGTCCTTGCCAGCCACGGCGTGGTGTGGAGTCTGTGTGCATGTGTGTGAAGGCGTCCCCTGGAGAGAAGGGCCTCTAACAGGATTGTTTTCTTCGAGCCCCCAGTGGGGTCTGACTCTCATCGTTTGACCTTTGTATTCATTAGATATCTTTTGTAATACATTTTCGTAGCTAAAGGCCTGCCTGCTCACAATACAGTTTCTGATACAATGTTGGTGTCTTCGCAGGACGTTTCCCAAAGCAGGCTTCCTTTAATCAGTGATGTATTTTTAGTGCTTATTGTTTATGAGAGCTCTTGTTTCTTATGCAGCCTTCTTAGGGCTACAAAAGGAGCATTTAGACATAATGGACACCCCCTTTAGTACAAAGGCCCCGCATCCCCACGGTGTCTCTGGGTGGGAGCGTGACTCACCACGGCCTCCCAGGGGCAGGGCTGCCTGGCACCGCGGCTGAGGCCCGGGAGAGCTGGAGCATGGCGGCTGCCTCCAAGCCGGTCGGCACCAAGCCCACGAGGGGGTGCTGGCCTCTGGGCCTCACAGGCCCTGTCCCCCAGAGCAGACGTGATCTGACCACGCACATCTCGGACCTGCCCCCTGGGACACCCCCACGTGCACCCGGCCTCAGCCGGATGAAGGGCAAGTGTTCCTCTGAGACTGGGGTGGGAGGGTGGGCTCTGGGTCCCTGGGCAACCTCGCGCCTCCAGCATCCTCTCCCCTCTTCGGTAAACCTGGCTGGTGGTACTCAGAGGCAGAAAGGCCTCCGTTTCCAGAGGCGTCAGTTGCTCACAATCCAGTTCCCACTGTGGCACTTAGATGCACGTCCTGCCCTCTGTGTGGGATTAGACCATGCCCGGTATCGGATCTTGATCTCAGTTTTCAGGAACTGATTGGATTGCGGGCAGCGCCTGACCTGCTGAGTGCCAGCGACCTTCTACCTCTTTCTTAAGAGGTCAGATTAAATGCCCCACTTCTAGGCCTCGCCACAGCAAAAAGAATCTCCTTCTCATCCAGGTCAGGAGGATCAGGGCAGCCGGGTCATTCCCACATGGTGTGGGGTTGTGCATCGCACAACCTGCACAACTGTACACAGCAGGCCTGATGGTGGTAGGGGATTTGTGTGCCTGGACAACCACTAGGTCACCTCTGGGGGAAAGAGGGTGGGAAGGAAAATGGGATGAAATTAGCGTCATGCCTGGAAGCATGCTCTGGGTATCTTCACGGGTGTCCTGTCACGGGCATGAGGAGGCTGGGAATGACACCTGTCCCCGGTGTCCTGTGGCCTCCTGCTAAGCCACAGCAGCACGAGTGGCCCTGGGCCCAGCGGGCGGGGAGCAGTTAAGGTTTGGTGTTGGTTCTTTCTCTCTTCCTTCGACTTCTCCATTGCCCCCACCCCTCACTCCCTCACTCTGCCTCTTCTCTCCCTCGTCTCTTCTCTCTGTAACCTCGTTTTAGTCAGACTCATCACCCAGAGCGTAATCTTTAAGGGGCGGTGGGCTTAAGTGGGCGTCTCCTCCACGTCTGTATCTGCCCCCGCAAGAAGCCTGCTCCTCAGGGAGACACCGAGGGGCCGGGGACGCGTCCCCTGTGTGCTCGAGACAGGGGTGCTCTCCCAGGGGAGGGGGCAGCCACACCGGCAGCAAGCGGCTGGAAGCTGTCAGGACGCAGAGTTCACGGGGCTCGGAGAGCAGCCTCCCCGCCCCAGGACCTGCATGCGCTCGTGTCCCCTCCCCGCGGAGCCGACAGAGTCGGGCTTCGTGGTCCCACCTGGGCAGCCGCCCGCAGACTGCGTTTCTTTCTCTTGTGGTTCCTGCACTTTGTGCTGAGGCCTTGTGCCGTCTTCACGGGGGCCTTCGGGGAGATCAGGGTCTCATCTGTGTGCTCCGGGGAGGGGCGTGAGCATGAACCTGGCCTCTGAGGAAGTCAGGCCCGGGAAGTGCAGGAGAGCCTAGACCCCGCCTGACGGGACAGTGTGGCCCTCAGCACGTCCAACCTCCCCTGCTCCCTGGGCCTCCCGGCCACGAGAGGCTGCACGCGCTGCCCCCTCCAAAGAGCCCGTGAGACCTGCAGGGGGAGCGCCAGCCCGAGGGACCTCCCGGACGGGTCTGCAACTCCCACTCCCCTGGGACCCGGCGGGACCCTGTGCACTCTGCAGGTCATCCTGCCCCCCAGTGGCGTCAGGACCTCCTATCCTTGACCCACAGAGGAGGACGCGGGGTACGGTGTTCTTGTGTCCTAGAGGATGTTCTGGGCGGCCACTAAGCACACGTCATCCCTGGGTCAGTAGGAAGCATATGAGCTTTTGGATCTCCTCTCAGGAAGGACGAAGTGATGAAGTTTGTGTCTGGGGCCGGTCAGGCAGAGTGGCAGAACCCTGGGCAGACTCTGTGGAAAAGCAGGGGAGGTGCTTCCCACTCCGTGTCAGGGTGCCCCCTGTAGATCAGAGCAGGGGGGCGAGAGGCGGGGGACGTGACGGCATTCTGGAACCCTCTCCTGTCACCTGTGCTTGCAGGGAGAAGTGGTGCCACATGACCCAGGAGGAACGCGATGACAGTCTGCGGTTCAATGAGAACATCACCTTCGGGCAGCTGGGGTGAGGGCACGGGTGACAACCGCACCCTGGGGGCCCCGACCGAGCGGGGCAGGGGCTGGGGGCCCAGCCCGGGTTTCTCTCCTGCTGGAAGGCCTGTCCTCGTGAGGACAGAGGGGGGCACTGATGCCCAGATACGGTGACGAGAGGCCCCCCAAGGAGACCTTCGCCCCTGGGGGGCATGGCGGGGGGAGCCGGCCCTGACAGCGTCACACATCCGTGTGTCATTATAGCCGTGTGTTCTCACGCAGCCCACAAGCCCACGGTTAATGACCTTCGACTTGGCCTCCAGTTCCCGACAAATGTGCCTCGTGTCCCCAGTGCTGGGCAGTTGTGCAGTGAGAGTAGCGGTGGGCCGAGGCGACTGCCCTTCCTTTCCGCTTCTCCCAGTTCCAGGCGGGCCCCCGTCCCCCAGGGAGGAGGAAGGGGACCCACTCACGGGTGTCTTTTTCTCCAGCACGTTCACTCACAACATGCTGGCCTTCGGGCTCAGCAAGAAGCTGTGTAATGACTTCCTGAAGAAGCAGGCCGTGATTGGCAATCTGGACGAAGGTGAGCAGCGGCCAGAGGTGGCCAGGGCTCGGGCTGGGGAACCAGCGCTCTGCCCGCCCCCACTCCAAGGATCGCCGCGGTTTTCGTTAGAAACGTGATGCTGAACCGTCGGGCAGGCTCACCCTTCCTCCTCTATTCCCGTCTCCCTTTGTGCACGGGACGCTTCTCATTGTATCTGGAAGGTGGCATTTCCAGGGGTGGGGCGTGGCAGGCTGGGCTTGGGGAGCTTCCCCGCCCCCGTGTTTCCAAACGGGGCCAAAGATGGGACCAGGCGTGCAGACTCTGAACTTGAAAACGGCCAAGCTCCGACGGTCAGTTGCCCTTGCTTCTAAATGGTCTACTTTGTTTCTTGAACCACACGGCCGTGACAGGTGTGGGGGCTGTGACGTTTCTCTAGAGTCTCTGACTTCTCCGGCAAGAGGGGATACGTTGCGTATCCACCCCCCTACTCTGTTAGGGCCGGCCTTAATGTGTCATCCCACCTGCTGCCAAACAGCTTTCCCTCATGGCCTAAAAAGCCTTCCGCTTAAGCATGCATTTGGATTGACACAGTAGTCTTTAAAAAAGAAAGCGGGAGGTTGGCTTGGGCTTCTCTCTCTCCCTCTGCCCCTTCCCCACCCCCCACCACAGCTCAGGCTTTCTCTCTCTCAAATAAATAAATCTTTTTTTAAAACCCTCCATTCTGCACCAAATTAAAAGGGGACACAGAGGAGTGGCCTCGGGAAGCAGGAGAGTGCTCGGTGCTTCCCTGGAAAATCGCAGAACGCGGTCATCAGCCCCACAGCCCCGGGCAAGAACACTGTCCCCTAGCCCGCCCTGGGCCCCGTGCAGCCCGGAGGACTCAGGCCTGGCTCCCGTGGCGTGGTTCGTCCACCGGCACCGAGCCTTCTCCGGGCTTCAGGTCCTTTCTGTAAAAAGATGCATCTCATTCCCAAGGAGCCCAGTTCCGGGGGCCACGCGTGCAGCACGCTAGCGGCTCAGGGCCCAGTGTTCCTGGTGACGCTGCCCTTCCTGCCGAAGTCCTGCTTTGTTACTGCCCACGCGCAAAGAGCAGGGCCTACCTGCCGGTGTGGACATCTTTCTTCCAAGAATTAACACTGTTTTCTTTTCCAGAGCAGTACAAGCTGCTGAGCGACCACATTGAGCAGATGGCCATTGAGTAGGCAGGCCATGGGAGGTCGCCCGGAGCACCCTCCAGGAGGACTGAGGGCGCACACCCTTCTCCTGCGCCAGCGACTGGCTGTCACCCCACCTGATGACCCTGCATGACCTCGGCAGCACCCAGAGCCGCTCCACGCTGCCCTAGAACTAGCGGTTAGAAGAATCTGGTTGCCCGTCTCCCCACCTCCCTTCTGCCTTGTCTGCTCCCCCCATCCGCGTGCCAAAGGGTCCCTGGGATTACATGGCTAAAACCAAGGTGACTGCCCCTGCTCCTGGGCGTCAGGCCCGTGACACAGGACCAAGCAGGAAGAAGAGGAAGGACACCAGGGCCGAGGTGGGCTCAGGGCAGCGCCTGCTGCAGCCGCCTGCATGAGAGGGAGGGGGTGGGGTGCACGTGGGAATGCAGATGGGGGCATTGGGAGCTGGCATACGCCAGTGACGTGGGTGACAGTCTGGGACCCTCTTGTTCAGCAGTGGGATGGAGTGGGGGTGGTCCCCGAGTCGGGGCTCCTGCTGCGCCACGGCCTCGCGGAGGGGGCAGTGGGCCTCCCCGGGCAGGCCGGGTCCGTCCGTGGCTGCTGCCGGCTCTGGGCCAGCTGCCCACCGTGTGACAGGAACCGGAGTCACAGGAACCGCTAGGAGGAAAGAGACACTTGGCTATTTTAGGGAGGGAGAGAGCCTGGTGCAGAGGACCGCCTTCCCCGGCCGCAGGAGGCCCAGCGAGGGGTGTGAGAGCCCCAGAGGCCTCGTGGGATATGCATGGTGGCTTGGGAATCACACCAGCCCCGAGGTGGCGGTGTCAGAGCGCCTGAAATGCGCCTGGTCCGTGGACGGCTTCCTTCTGAAGCAGGGAGTCCCGCACGCCCTCCCGGGGAGGAGCACGGGCTGCCCACCCCACCCAGAGGCGCCGACAGGAGAAGTTTCTTCAGTAGCTGCAAACAACCACCCTTGCTGTTTTGTATTTCAAGGAAGACAGAAAAATCTGCGTCCATGTCGCTGACAGCCGGGCAGAGGCGGCTTCTGGGGGCAGGGGCGTGAGGCTCGTGAGCGGAGCGGCCATGCGGCATGGGGCCCCCCGCCCCCCGGCAGCCGTGGGAAGGCGCCTCTGCCCCCCTCGGCCCCCGCCGGCTGACTGCTTTCCTGCACACTCGGCAGATACCCCCTCGTCCGCCATCTGGTGCCCGGGAATCCTGGCTTTTCTCTCAGGGTCTGTGCCGGCCCAAGGGGACAGACGTGTGACAGCAAGCAGCCAGCACGCGGCTCCTCTGACGTGACTACATCCCGTCCGCCGGCTTCCCTCTGCCTCGGCCCCTTGCACTTGGCCGCTGACCTTGAAAGTAGGCCCGTGGGCGCTCCCTTTTCCCCGCATCACCCCTCCTGTTTTCCCTCTCTACCTCCTCGCCTCTCGGTCATTACATCACGGTCTGCTCCAGAGCACAGCAAAACCATGCCTGGCGGTCACTGACCGGCCGGTGCCGGAACGCTTTCCCTCGTGGGATGCCTCCCTGGAATGTTCCAGAGACGAGCGTGCAGTGAGAGAGCTGTAGCCGGCGTCTCGGTGAGGACATGAAAGGCGACATGAAGTTTGGTGTGATGGGAGTGGGCTGGTGTGTCCAAAGGCCAGATGTCGAAACTCAGCTTGTTTTCATAATGGCATCGTGTGTGTGTGTGTGTGTGTGTGTGTAAGAGGAAGACAGAGCGGTCAACCTGTCTGGCGATGTCACCAAACAAAGCCCGAAGGCACGGCTGTGTTGCTGGGGCAGGTCCCACAGACCGGAGGTCCCCCCACCCCGCCCCTGGCCAGTGTCGGGCCCAGGGACAGTGCACGTCTCTTCCGAATGCATTTCAGAGAAATAAGGTCAAATTAATGGGTATGTGGGCCCCTCCTCCACTGCCTCTTTCAGATAATGCATCCCCTCCTGAAACGCTCAATCATGACCCCTGAATCCGTTGTGCTCCCCTCCCCCTCTGTAGAATCAGAGCCGCACGGGGTGGGGGGTGTCTGTCCGAGTCCCCTGCAAGGCTCGCCCTTCAGCCTCGGCGTCTTCGGCTTTATTAGTCACCTCTCAGTAGTTAGTTGAATTGCGTTACAACTTTATCGTAAGGTGCCCCAAAGACTTATCCTTATATATATAAGATTTTTGTATAGAAGTCTGATTCTGGTTTCTGGAGGGAGTGAAGTGCGTTCTGAGGCTCTTTCCAGAATGCCGGGGAGCGAGGTGCAGCCCTTTCCCCCCCAGGGGCGGGGCCGGTAGGACCCTTCAGCCTTTGGAAGGAAATGCCCCTTTGATTTCTTTGGGGTTTTCCAAGCACTTTAACTTCGAAAATGACCTTGAGAGGTTGATTCCCCCTTGTAGGCCTCTTGAAATAGCAGTTGAAGGTGGAAGCAAGGGCCGCTTGGGGTTTTCTCCCCTCCCATTGCGTGTCCTTCCGGATCTGGCTGGCAGAGTAGGGTTGGGCTGCACGGTTTGCTCAGACCGTGCCCGAGACCTGGGCCCTCCTCCGAGGACTTGATGCCTGGCGGCAGCAATTTAACAGTGCCTCTGGCCACTGTCACTTGGAGGAGTCCCGTCCCTGGAAAGAAGGCTGGCAGCTTGCCCTGCTGAGACTCCCTCGGTCCCTGTGACACGGTCTCTCCTCTTGAGGTCCGGCCAGAGCAGACCGACAGGGGACACTCTCAGAGGTCCCAGCGTGTGGAGAGGTCTCCCTCTGCTGCACACACAGGACACGTTGGTGGGAGAGCCCTACGAGCCCTTCCTGAAAACTCAGGAACCGTAGACTCAGTGCAGGAAGGGTCAGATCATATCCTAGAAGAGAGCTTCCTGTCCCAGCAGGTGGAGTGTCCAAAGCCAGGAGCTTGGAAGTCTCGCCCCTCAGCACTGGTGGTTGGGACTTTCAGCTAGCTGTCCTCCAGGGCTGTGCACATCACCGAGAGCCTGGGCAGCTAATCCTCTCAAATAAAAATTCCCTGCTGGGAAGACCGGATGATGTTGAGACGCAGCTTTTGAAGGTGGGGCAGGTGCTGAGGGAGAGAGGATCCCAGGCAGGCTCCACGCCCAGGGCGGAGCCCGAGGCGGGGCTCAATCTCACGACCCTGAGATCATCACCTGAGCCGAAATCAAGAGTCAGACGCTTAACTGACTGAGCCACCTGGGCGCCCCAAGATGCGGCCCTGTATGTGTTTAGCCTTTGTTTTAATTTTAGCAATATTGGTAGGTGTGCAAGGGAGGGGGGCACATTAATAATTCAGATTGCATTTGCCCTGTGTGTGAGCATGTGTGTTTAACCAAAGGTAGGAGAACCGGATTCTGATATCCTAAGTTATTTGTACAGTAAGATGGAGTGAACTATGACTTTCCTGTTGCCAAAAAAAGGGGGAGGGTTTGCTAAGAAGTTCTTAAGTTACCAAAAGGAGGACCGGAAAGAGTCCCATTTCCTGAGGTCTGTACCCAAATTGAAATCTAGGATGTTCGGATGAGCCGAGGAGCCCACCTGGGGGCAGGTTGGCCCATGACCGTGACCGCCAGTCTGGGCTGCAAGCTGCAGGCTGGACCTTCCTGCACATTCCAGCAGCTTCACGGGTGGCTTTTATTTAGGGAGGATCTAGGTGGGCCCGGGAGGTTCGATCAGCTTTATTACCAGATTCCCTAAAACTGCAGACACCTGGCAGCTGGGGTGGGGGGGGCCGGGGGGTGGAGGGGAGTCCTTTGCCTGGAGCAGTGAGGAAGTTTGGGAAGGAGGGTCTGTCCAGAGGGGGGAGGCCGGGCTGGGGGGGCTCGGGAGAAGGGGGTACAGCGCTCAGACCAGTTCAGGCTGCTCTCTTTTCTCCCCATCTTCAGTCAAGGACCAGCTGCCAGGTGGGGGTCCCTCATGCCCCCCAGCCTCGTAGTTCTGAACCCTTGGTCTTCTGTCCCTGCTGCCTCCCCCTAGCTTCCCTATACAATCGTTTATTCCATATGACTCTGGGGGATGAGTTCCACCAAAAAGGGAGCTGGATTGGCTGGAAGCGCCCCTAGTTGAATAATGTGCAGCGTTCAGACCTCGGGCAAAGCCACACAGGCCACAGGTCTCCTGCGTCCTTGTCGTCGTCGGGCTGGGGATTGACCAGATAACAAATGGATGAGCCGTTTTCAGATTGTTCACCTTCAGCAACTATGCTCGATGCTAAGACCATCCTCCATGGCAGGCTCCGGTGGGGCCTCATTGGTGTCCCTTGCCGTCCCTGGGCCTGAGAGTCTCATGCTCTTTGGGGAGGGATGGAAGGGTCTTACGGGGGCTGGCGTGCTCTGTTCCCTGGGCTCTGGCCTGTGCTCCCCAAGTCGACCAGAGCCCAGGAATGGAGCCCCACCCCAACTGTGTCCAGGTGACTCCCATGTCCCTTGGATTCAAGTAGGGCAGTGTTCTCAATGCAGGGCTCTTGGTTACTAATGGAAAGGGATAAACTTGTCATTTCTAGAAGAGCATCATTTGGTCTGGGTCTGCCCATCTTCCCGTCCCTTCCACACATGCCTGCCACAGGGTGTCCGAAGATGGGGGGGGGGGGACTTGGATCCTTGTCTAACCCCCAGACTCCAAGGTTTGACAAGGCAGGGTCAGAGCAGAGCCCACGGCCACCTGGAGCCCTCCTGAGCTGCCCCCGAAGAGGTCTGCACTTCAGCTAAAACAGACCGCCTGTTGGTAAATCCCCCTTGACCCACGGGTCAGTCCTAGAATTGGGGGGTGCTGTATCTGTTCCCTCCTTGGTCCTTGACGTGTGCTCGTGAAAACAGGGGAAGAAGGCACTGTGGGCGTTGTCCCCACATGTCAGCGCTGGCACAGGTGGTGTCCTGGTCTCTTCTATGCCAGAGACAGCATGGGTTAGCTTCCTCCGTCCGCGAGGTCGCGAGCAAGCCTGGGGCTGTCCCTTCTGTAAGGCGCCTTGAAATAGATAAGCCAAACCTTTGAACATTAGGAAATGCTAGAAATTCAGACATTAGACATAGATCCCCTTCAAATATGTAAATGCATTAGAACAAGGCCTGTCTGCCGCCTTTGTTACACACTGCGGCCCTGCTGGGGCTCTCGGGATAGTTTCCACGTGTGCATTAATGCGTTTTCTGCTTCAGCCAGCCAGTCTTGGACCCCACGTTTGCCATTGCCCCACCCAGGCCCTGCTTTAGTAGCCCCAAAGTAGGGTTCTGTGACGCAGGCGTTGGTGTGCCCCTTATGCAATCCCATGTCCCACCAGGTGACGTCCTGCAAACAGTATTTTAAGGCTGAGGAAGTCTCAAGGTGGCAGATCTCAGAACAGTGCTGAAATCAAAACTGTTCCCTGTGAAGAAAAAAAAAGCTGTCACTGTATTGCACCTCAGGTTGTCAGAAGGTGGAAACTTAAATAAATTATCTTTAAAAAAAAAGCTGGTCTGTTTAATTTTTGTTTTCACCTATCGGTGAGGCCTTCTTAGAGAATTGGCAGTCTTCTCAGGGACATGAAAGGGGGTCTGTGTTGGTGGAGTGGTGCCCGTGGACAGGACCTCAGCCCGGGCCTGCGGGATGCCTGCCACCCCTTCTGGCTGGAATCCCGATTTGGTTCTTCGTCTGAGCCCCAGCTGCCTCCCTCCTGTGTTTTGGGGGCTCAGGGTGGGGACTGTAGGTGGAACCCGATGGCATCTCCTACCTGGCAGGACCGGGGTGCCTTTATCAGTCCTTTCCAGTGTGGTTGGACAGATGTGATTGGTGAAATGTTGGGCTTTTCTCTTTTTCCGATTATAAGAAGTCAGTAGCCCCGTTCTAAATCTCTGGCCTAAGTGGATGAAGGAGGTGAATCTGGGGAGCCGTGAAGGGCCTGGGGAAGGGTCCTCAGCCCGAGAGGGGCTCAGGGACAGGATGGGGTGTGCTCCCTGGGGTGAGGGCCTGACCTCCATGTCCCCAGGTCTCCCACCCAGTCTGGAGAATGCCACTCCCTCTTAGCTGAACATAGAGAGTTGGCCTGGGTGGTGGGTGCTCCCAACCCCAGCCTGTCCCCTCTGACTCTTCCTCTGGGGCTCAGAGGAGTGCGCCAGCAGCGGCAGGCCAACGGTGGGATTCAGAGGCAACTGTGCGGAAGGGGAAGGAGCCCCTTAGGGCAACAGAGACCCAGAAGACCATGAGGTAGGGCGGGTAGCCCTGGAGAAGAGGCCAGGTCCCATTCCACCCCCCTACCAACTGCCAAATCGTTCTTTGGGCCTCGGTGTCTACCTCTGTAAAATGGGAAGGAACATAGCGCCCATCCCACGTTGTCCTGTGAGAACCAGACGTGGTACTCACAAACCACGGACTGCTTCCTACTGCTGCTCTTGCCTTCATTATCCCCACGAAATAAACCAGGGAGCTGTGCCTGGAGGAAGACGCCTGCCTATGAAACACAGAAAAAAAGACTGGACTTTTCTGTCTAAATTTTACAGGAATAAATTTAAAGCATCTCATTCAAGATTCACAAAACTAAATACAAAAATTAAACAGTGAGGCTTTTGAATGGTGTTTCTCTGTGGTTTGTGACCTTTCTCCCTCTAACTTTAGGGAAGCCTTGAGAGGTCATCCCTGTTTTCTGGAGGGGGTGCTGCTGCCAAATTTATGAGTTGCTTAATAAAGCCAACTAGATCCTCTAATTAATTTGGCTGAATTTTGTCTTTTAATAGAAGCGTTCCTGTGCTTCTATTAAAGCCCTCCAGCGACGGGTCCTATCAATGTCATTGTTCTGGCGTTCAGCAATCCTGAAAAGGAGGCATGCTAGCTCATCATTGTTCTAATCTGTGATTCCCTAATGCGCAATGTGGAGCCTATGTTGATTGGTTATCATGATTGACCCTCCATCTGTACCCGTTTTGGATGGGGTGGGTTGTCTTCTTACTGTGGAGTTATGGGAGTTCTTTGTATATTTTGAATACAAATCCTTTGTCGATATGGATTTTGCAAATATTTTCTCCCCATCTGTGGCTCGTCTTCTGGTTCCCCAAACAAGGTCTTCCAAGGAGTAGAAGGCTTGATTTTATAATGTACATGTTACCGATTTGTGTGTGTGTGTGTGTGTGTGTGTATGGATAGTCTTTTCATGTTTTGTGTTAAAACTCGTCACCAAACCCAAGGTCCCAGATTGGGGAGAGACATTAGATTGTCTTCTGTATTTATTCTAGAATTGTTACAGATTTGCATTTGAAATTTATGAGTGGACAGTTTTGAGTGAATTTTGGTGTACGTTGTAACGTTGTAGCTGCATTCGTTTCGTTCTATACGGTTCCAAGTAATCGTCCCTTAACTCTCTTTTGATAAGGCGTGGGGTCTTTGGCTCCCTTCGGTTTGGATTTCAAACACCTGGGGGATTCCGCAGGCCTGACGGACCCTGAACGGGGGCTGGGCATCCTGCACTTCCCCCGAGGGCCGGCAGGGGGCAGCCGAGCTCCCATGCCCTGCGGCCCTGCAAGGCGCATGTGTGTTCCCGCCCCGCGCTGTCTCCACGTGCCCGCTGGCAGGAGGAGGTGAGGACGCTAAGGAGGCAAGGACGCGGAAGGAGGAGAAGGCGAGGACGCAGAAGGAGGAGGTGAGGAGGGGAGGACGCCGGGGGAGAAGCAGGTGAGGACGTGGGAGGAGTAGGGAAGGACGCGGGAGGAGGAGGTGAGGGCTGAGGAGGAGGAGGGGAGGACTGAGGAGAAGGAGGGGGAGGAGGAGGCGAGGACTCAGGAGGAGGAGGGGGAGGAGGCGAGGGCACCGGAGGAGGAGGGGGAGGCGAGGACTCAGGAGGAGGAGGGGGAGGGGAGGACGCGCGGGGAGCAGCACACTGCGCATGCCCGGGCCGGCTGACAGGTGAGTCTTGGAAAGCCGCAGTGGGGACGGGCTGGGTGGGAACCTGGCGGGCTCGTTCGTCGGCGGCCGGAGCGCGTGTCCTGCGTGGCTTCGGCGATGGGCTGGCAGGCGCGGCACCGTGCTTGGTGTGCTTGGTGGGTCCCCGGTGGCCTCGTCCTGCCGCCGGGGCTGTGCCGCTCAGGTGGCTGCAGATTCGCGTGTGGTTCGGCGCTGGGAGCAGGAGGCCTGCAGCGTGTGGGTCTTTGCTCTCTGCTTGGGCTTTTGGGCTCCTCGGGCTCCACCTGCCTTTGGGTTGTGTGTTGTGTTTCTTGAAGCCGCCTTGGGCTTCGCTGGGGGCCACGCAGAGTCTGGCTGACCTTGGGTAGTGTAGACGTTGACGTGTGGATTCCTCCAGTCCGCGTGCGCCGTCTGGTGTGTGCTCGGCCGGGCCTGGCAGTTTGCAGAGTGCAGGCCCTTCCCCTCCACGGGTAAGCTAAATTACAGTGCAAGTGCCTTGGGGCTTCTGGACGGCCCTGAGTAGGGTTTCCGCTTGAACCGTCTGAGCACTGTCTGCACCAGACTGCCAGAAATGCTCCTGCTCCCCCAAAGTCCCACTCCCCTGAAGCAGCAGCTCCTGTCTTGCTGTGCCTGGACAAGGCTCCCACCCACCAGGTCAGACCTGCCGGCCGGTCGCAGTGCCGACTGGTTCTCCCTCCATGCCGACACCTGCAAAAGTTACTCTCTTGCAGTGGGTGAGCTCGCCCTCGGTGAGGAGGGGAGAAGAAGCGAAACATACGCAGGAAGGGGGGCCATCCAAGTCCAGTGGTGCAGAGAACCCCCAAAGTCATGCTTCTTCCCCCCTCCACCCCATCTCCGATCCGCCTCTGGGGCCCCAAAAGAGAGAAGCTCTGAATTTTTCTGCCGCTTTCCAAGTGACCATCCAGAGATGGTGGTGAGGAAGGCTCTGGCCGAGTTCAGCCCTGGAATTAGGAACCATCGGTCCGTTGGGGGCACTGGGGTCAGAGCAGGAAGGGATGAGCGCCTACTGTGTACCAGGGGCCCCCCGGCTCCAGGCCTGCCAGGCGAATAAGCAAGGCCATTTTTCTTAAGAAACTGTTAGTGGGGTTTGGACATAGCTCAGGTTGAAGAAGATGTGCATTTGTGTGTGTTCGTGTGTGTGTGCACATATGTATGCATATAAAAGTGTGAGATACAATGTATAGTATAAAACGTGACTACGTGTAAGATAAAATCTATATGTTGTTTTACCAATTATCTATTATATAGAAAATATAGAATGTTTTAGTTACTTTTGCAATGAGTGTTCTTCCTGGTAGAATCAGGGTGGGCTTCCCTGAGAAGGTGCCATGGAGCTGGATTTGGGATAATAAAAGTCACTGTGGTGACGCTGTTCATCCTGCAATGATCCCATGAAGGCTTTCTGTTCCCCACTTTGTTGATAAGAAAATCACGGTCCTCACCTCCTTCCTTCACCTTCGTCAACCCTCCAGCTCCCTAGACTTCTGTGGTGTGTCCCTGGTCCCAAGATTATCCCCGCATGTCATGGCCATGTGTCGGGGTGACTCATGTCCCCCCACAACTCCTATGTTGAAATCATAACTTCCAGTGCCTCACAATGTGGCCTTATTTGGAAATAGAGTCTTTGTAGATATAATTAGTTAGGATGAGGTCACCCTGGGTCTATTACTCCAATAAGACTGGTGTCTTTCTAAAAAGAGGGAATTTGGACCCAGACACACACATGGGGAGGATGCCTTGTGAGGATGAAGACAAAGATCTAAGCCAAGGGAGGCCAAAGGTGGCCAGAAGGCTGGGGGAGCGGCCCCGAGCACCTGCTCCCTCACGGCCTCAGCAGCCGCGCACCCTACCCGCATCGTGATCCCAGATGTCAGGCCCCCGGAGCCGTGAGAGAGAATCTTCCTGCTGTTGGAGCCCCCATTTCGCGGTGCTTTGTCATAGCAGCCCTGGGAGACAAATCTACCCTGTTCTCAACAGCAGCAAGGGTTTAAACATCTGAATCCCCAGGCCATAGGTGGGAAGTGAGACCCAGCACGATTCAGGTTAAGATGCACCCCGCATTTATTGAGCACCTATGGTGTACCACGCACCAGGTTAAGGCCGTGGATCCCCAGAGTGACCTGTCAGGTGAGCAAGATTGCCCCTGTTTCACAGAGGAGGAAACAGAGGCTTGGAGGACATGAGAGTCACAAGGGGGTGACACAGTGGAGCCCCCAGCCCACCCCAGCCCTGAGCATCCGGGGTCAGCCCCCGTCTTTCTGACAGGGGAACTATGGTCCTACTGCTGGGGTGCCTGCCCCCGTTCCCTGAGGTCCTCCATGGGGTCCTCCTCGGCAGAGTGCTCCGTGCTCTCCTCTTGCTCCTCGTCTCTCCTCTGGCTCCGTATGGTGGTCTGAGCGCTCTGAATAATAGTCATCCGCATGGCAACAGAATCAGGAATATTAAGGACAGCGACAAGTATCGAGTACTTTCTAAGAGCTTTCTGTAGATGTGTTTGCCTAGTACTCACCACAACCCTACAAGGAGGGTCCTGTTAGTAGCCCTACTTTGCAGGGGAGGAATCTGAGTCACAGAAAGGTTAAGGCACTTTCCTGAGGTCACACAGCTTGGGAGCCGTGGGTTTGGACTCAGGGGGTCTAGCTGGAGGCCGTACTTGCTTCACTGCCTTTAGAGAGAATTATTCAGGAAGCCTGCCCCCTCCACTGTGGAGCGAGGCTCCCCCTGGTCCCCCACTCACTGAGTGACTAAACCTCTCCTGATTGGCATGAGGCTGCTTAGAGTCTTTATCTTACTCGGTTGAGCACTCAGAGGTCTTCCTGCAGAAATACAAATGTGCTTTGCTGAGCTTGTAGGAGAACATGGAGTATGTGTACCATATGACTTTCCGAAAATCTGAGAAATTCAGACTTCTGAAACCTATGGGACTGATGGCTGCGAAACAGGAGTGACCTGGCCAGAGCCCTTGCTTCTCAAGTGGACACACTTCAGGCTGCCTCTAGGTGGCGCTCAGGATGCATGGTAGCTGCACCTGCCTGCTGATGATGTGTGTTACTGATTTCACTTCCAAGCCTGTCCAAGTCAGACCCTGGGGCAGGTCTCCACACTCCCCAAGCAGTGCCTCCTCCTCAGGACCTCGTGCAAATCCCTGTCCTCAGATGGCCTCTCTCCCGTCACAGGATTCACACTCCCACCCCCAGCGCTCACCTGGCCAGTGAGAGCCCACGGGACAGCTGGGGAGGATGTGGTATCCTTGAGTGGCCGAGCATCGTAATGTCCGTAAACCCCATGCATCTTGGCTCTAAAATCCTGCCCAGGAGAGACCGGGATGGGCTGTTTCCAATCAGGAAACGAAAGAAGGGGCAGGGGGAGGGGGATGGTAGGGGGGGTGGGAAGAAGGTGATGCCCAGCTCATACTACCAGAACCCCCACATGTAGCAGGTCCTGTCTGGAGCTTCCTGTGTGTTTCTCCAGGTAATCTACAGTAGCCCAGTTAGTGGGCATCATCATCCCATGTTAGAGATGGGGAAACAGGCCCAGAGAGGGTGGGGAACACATCCATGGTCACACAGGAAAATTAGAGATTGCTCTTGCCCCTAAAAGAATATAATAGAGATGAGTGAGATGCCTGGGTGGCTCAGTTGGTGAAGCGTCTGCCTTCGGCTCAGGTCATGATCCCAGGGTTCTGGGATTGAGCCCCACATCAGGCTCCCTGCTCAGCGCAAAGTCTCCTTCCTCTGCCCTTCCCTTGGCTCATGCTCTCAATCTCTCTCGTTCGCTCTCACAAATAAATAAAAATAAAATATTTTTTAAAAGAATATTGTAGAGATGAGTGGACACACCAGAGCCTATGTGGTCTGCATTTAACCTCATATGATGGTTTTAAAGCTTACCCACAAATTCTTTGATACTTTGCCCCTCAGAAGCTGGAATGTAATTCTCCTCGCCTTGAATATCTCCTAGTGACTGGGTCACTTCTAAGGCATAGACTGCGGCAGAAGCAACACTAAGTTACCTCTAAGTTTAGGTCATAAAAGGTGATACATTTTCTACCTGGTCCTGTCACAGGATGCATTCTTTCTTTCTTTCTTTCTTTCTTTCTTTCTTTCTTTCTTTCTTTCGTCGGGGAGGGGCAGAGGGAAAGAGAATCAGAAGCAGGCTCCGTGCCCAACACAGAGCCTGATGCGGGGCTCGATCTCATGACCCTGAGATCGTGACCTGAGCCGAAACCAGTAGTCAGACACTTAACCCACTGAGCCACCCCGGTGCTCTGGGATGCTCACTTTAGACCAGCTGGAAGGCTATGAGGAAGCCCATGCCAGCTGGAGAGGCCTCAGGACCCTGAGCTCGGACGCGCCCTGTGTTTGGTCTAATACCCTACTGTCAGTCTCTTGAAGTTCTTAATAATCATTGAACGATGGGCCCACATTGTCATTTGCCCTGAACACTGCAAACCAAGAGGCCTGCCCTGTATGCAGATAACAGCCATCATCTACCAGATATGGGGGAGGGACCCTTCACGTGACTCCAGCCCCAGCTACCAACCGACTGAAAACCCAGGAGAGACCCGCGTCAGAGCACCCGGCTGAGCCCCTCAAACCCCGGGACCACAAAAGAGAATCCCAGCTAGTGTTAGCTGTTTGAGGGCTCTGGGTTTGGTGCGGTTTGTCATAGATACATCAGCGCATGCTTGATACTCATCAGATCGGGGAGGGGGGGGATGGTAAGCACTTCGTCGGCATCCAAAGTGTAGCCAGCATTGGCCTGGGATGCTCTTTGTCACTGTCAACTCACCTGCTTGTTTTTAAACACCCGAGTGATGCTGAACAGGTCGATATTCCTGAACGATAGACAGACTTGGGAAAATCCCCCCACCTCTAGTTGTGGCACCCAAGGGCAGATATTTAAAAGAATTCATCAGAATGAGTCTTCAAAATTATCACCATGGCAAAATGTTGCCAATAAAAATGGCTTCTGTCGAAATACCTGAAACCAAATTGAGCCCCACACCATCAAGTAGAAAATG
>CM052888.1:2943821-3048710 GCA_028534135.1 Potos flavus | reverse complement strand
CCTGCAGCGTGGCCTGTTTGGTGCTTATTCAGAAGAAAAGCTGGTTGGATCTTGTCTGCAGTCACACACGAGGCTTTCCTGGGCTGGCAGGTGACGTGTGTTTGTGGTTCTCTTCCTAACACCGTGCTGCCTCCTTGCCCTCACCCGCCAGGATTTCTCAGGGTCCTGGGCTCCGGAATGTGCCTCCTGCCTGGGACTCGCGGAGCCCACAGCCGCAGCCCTCAGGCCTGGCTTCCCAGGGCCCCCCTGTCTTGTCTGGCCTTCGTCCAACCCCCGCAAAGCCTCCAGGCTCTCCGTCCCATAAAGGGCGGTGTGACCCCGGGGAGGGAGCAATGTGTGTGTCCACCGTTCGGGGACGCTTTTGGCAGAGACAGGTCCTTGAGGTGGGGGCCCTGCAGTGTGGCTCCCACGATCAGGCCCGACCCCAGGAGGGGGACCGGGGTCCTCCTGGGCGACCCTGCCTACCTCAGCCTGCCGGTAATCCTGCACCTTGGCCAGATCCTCGGCGAAGTTCCTCACGGTGGCCCGCATCTCCGGGTTCTCGGTGTTGGCGAAGTCGGTGAGCTGTTTGACGAGCTGGTCAGCCTTGTCCCGCAGCCGAGCCGTCTTGCGGGTGTAGGCGGCCAGCAGCGAGCAGAACTGGCCGAAGTACTTCTCGGCATTGGTCACAGTGTTCTCCATCACCCTCACCTGGCTGTCCCTGCGGAGGAGGGGGCCTGAGAGGCTGTTCTGGGCCGTGACCCCCTCCCCCGTCAGGTCAGGACAGAGACACAGGGGTCACCCCTGCATCACCCCCCACCGAGCTGCCGCGCACCTTGCCAAGTGCCTGCTCCCCCCTCCGCCAGTAATGCTCACAGTTCTATCCGGGCAGATGTGGGAGACCAGCAGGGCCGCGAGGCCGCTCAAAGGGCCGGCAGCAATGCCGAGACTGGTTTGGCTCCAAAGCCAGCCTGGCCCTCCCTGGGACCCTTCGGGGGGCTTTGATCTTCCTGGTGGAGTTACGCTGCGTTCCAACCACCCCTCGCTGCCATGGCCGCTTCCCTCCAAACTCCCCTGATTCTGCTCCCCCCTCCGCCCCCCGAGCTGTTGAAATTCTCTCCCTTCTCCGAACCCTGAAGGTTTTTAAAAAATTAATAAACTTTTTTAGGGGGCCAGTTTTAGGTTGACAGAAACACGAAGTGGGAAGTCCAGAGAGGTCCTGTACACCCTCCCCTCGCACACAGTTTCCCTGTTTTTATCGGGGGCTGCATTTTTAAAGAAGCACATGGAGTGGTTGGGAGGCACCCTCGAGTAGGCTACGCTCAGAGGAACCAGGCGCCAGAGCATATGGGTAAGGGGCAGGCAGGCTGTGCGGCCGCATCGATGGGGTCTGGCCGGAGGCGGTGTGGTCAGGGACCATGCCACAGGGGCACAGTGTCTGGGGGGCTTGGAGGCCACGAGAGGAGTTTCCCAGGTGGAGCCGAATGAGGGAAAGAGGGGCTGGATCCTGTGAATTTGGCTACCCCAGAGCTGTGGGCAATAATGCTGGAGAAGCAGAGGCCAGATTCTGGAAGCTTCATTGGGCTTCCCTTGACCTTGAGGTGGGGTGTTGTGGGAGGGAGGGCACCCTTGACCACCACCCGGCCCCGGCAGGGCTGTCCGCCCCCATCTCTCTTGGTGCATCAGGCCCCCAAACCCTGCTTCCCCTTCCCTCCCAGCCCAGGCCAGCGCAGGGCCACTCACCTGGAGAGAACAATGCTCATTGTGACCGGAGGCTCCAGCTGTCCTAGGCGAGGGGAGTAAGGCCTGGGCCCCAGGGGTCCCGCAAGCCAGGGAGAAACTGGCAGGGCTGGGCGCAGCTGTGCGGGCTGGGCTCCAGGGACGCTGCCACCTGGTTGCCAGGCAACATGGCCACCCAGAGCCACCCTGGGAGGAGCCCCAGCTGGTTGCCTGGCAACCTCTTCCCAGGCCAGCCTTGCCCAGCCTCACACTGGGCAAGGGGGGGTCCAAGAGAGCCCCTTACCCTTCGTTTGAAGTTGGAGGTTCTGCAGAACCAGGCAGTGTGGGGGTTCCCTAGGACTCGACGGAGATCGGATTTAGGGCAGCTCTCTTGGGGCTCAGCCATGAGGGGCTGCTGCCCAGCCTTCCCCAAAAGTCTGGGAGCGGCCGGCAGGGTCCTAGGGTACCCGGTTACTCGGGAGGGGCTGTATGGGAAAGCACACTGTCCATCTGGGGGGTCCTGGAGCCTTGTAGCTGAATGGAGGGGACGGAGACCCCGGCCCAAAGGGACTTCTTTAACATTTCAGTCATCGTCTTGTTATTTTCCCCCTTACGTATAAAAACAGTTCTTGCTCATTGTTAGAAAAGTAAGAAAGTAGAGAGGACCCAGAAAGGAATTCCAAGGCCACATGATGAAGTCGTACTAAGGTACAACACGTTTTACTAAGTGGAAGCTGTGTATCCTTCACCGTATGTTCATTTTACCTAAAGAAGGATGAAGGCGGCAACACCGTCAGAGACGGAGCGGGCGGAGGGCAGGCGTGGCCCAGGCACACAGCAGAACGTCGCGGCGCGGTCTGTCCGTTCTGCTGCCATCTGCAGGTTTTCAGAGTGCAGAGCCTTTTTTTTTTTTTTTAAAGCACAGATAGAAGCAAGGACTTGAGCGTTCGGTAAACACAGGTTTAAATCCCAGAGCCCAGCCTGCCATGGGACCTCGGGCAAGTCACCTCCCCTATAAAATGGGATCCTGACAATACCTCGTTGCCTTGTCCTCCTTAGCAGCAAGAAGTCTCTGGTGTGACAGTAAAGGGATAGAGCAGGGCCAGACTTCCACTGTGGTTCCGTGCACATGGGCGCAGGGTGGTGACAGCTCCCCTGTGGCGGGTCCTGGGCGCCCCGCCACCCTGCTCTGCTGCCTGCCCCCTCCCTATGCTTCGCTGTGCCCTGCGGGCCCGGGGCAGCGCGTAAACGTAACTCCGCGTCGTCCTGTGCGGCAGGCCACCTTCTCTGCCCCGTGCCCTCAGGCTCGTCCCTGTAGGACGCTGGGAGGGGCGGGGGCTCCTGTGCCCCCCACTCTGTGCACCGGGTCCCATCCCCTCTCACATTCATGGCCCCCTTCAGTCTCGGTCCCCTTCACTCTTGGGGCTACGCTGAGTTGAAAAGTGTCTCCCCCAAAATGTCCCCCTGGAACCTTCGGAAGTGACCTTTTTTGGAAAGAGGGTCTTTGCAGCTAGAACCAGCTTAGATGAGTCATGCTGGAGTAGGACAGGCTCTAGTCCAACAACTGGTGTCCTTGTAAGAAGAGGAAGCAGAGACTCAGGGAGACGGCTGTCTGACACAGGGCCTGAGACTGGAGGGACGTGGCCACTGGCCGAGGACGGCCAGCAACACCAGGAGCTGGGAGAGGCACGAAGGATCTTCCCCTGGAGTCCTCAGAGGGAGCTCAGCCCTGACCCCACCTTGATTTTGGACCCCTGGCCTCCAGACTGTAGCATAAACCTCTGTCATGTTAATGCCCATTTGGTACGGCGGCCCCAGGACCCTCGCACGCCCCTCTCCCTCCCCGCAGTGCTGCTGTGTTCCCACATGGCCAGCCTCTCTCCCCAGGGGGGCTGGTGGCCTGCCTGGTTTCTCCGGGTCCTCTGACTTCACACCGGCGCCCTATACTTTGATGATCCCTTTGGTTGATGAATCCCATCCAGAGCAAGCCTGGCGGAGGGTCTCGTCCATGTTGAGAGATGCCCACGACGGAAGCGGCTCCTTCACCTTGGGTTCTGGATCTGGTCCCTGCTGCTCTGTGTCCCCGGCCCTCCACGCTCCCTCCTGCCAGTTTCAACACGAGTGAGCCTCTCCTCCTCCTGGAGACATGCTCCCCAGCTGACTCCCCCATCCCTCCTCTCTTCTACTCCCCGCCTCCTCGAGGAACTTTGCAAACAAGCAGCCTTTCCTCGCTGGGTTCCCTTCACTCCCTCTTGTCTTTGCTCATTGTCACTATATCCAGGGCCGTGGCCCCTGCCCGTGGCATCCAGGCCAACAGCCTTCTCGATGATTTTGGACTTGCCAGCCCCCACAATCCCACGAGCCAACTTCTTAGAACAAGACCCTCCTCTCTCTGAGGAGCTGGTTCCGTCTCTCTGGAGACCCCAGCTCTCCTAGGACGAGGAGAAGCAGCAAAGGTCTGCAGGCTTCTGCCCTCCAGGAGGGGCATCTGTGTGGTCGGTGATGGCCACAGGAGGGCAGCAGAGACCCCCTTATGAGGGCCTCCGGAGATCAGGGCCGTGTGGCGGGGGCCTGGAAATCCAGCGCCGGGAGCACTGCCCAGAAGACGCCACCTTATCACAGATGGCAGAAAGAGCAGTCGGGCATGGGGGGAGGGGGGTGTCAGCGAGAAAGGGCGACGTTTTAATTCACGTCTTAGAAACTTTAAGGAACTTTCAAAAATGAAAACCACCTTCCCGTAGGGCCACATGGAGACCTCTTGTGGCCAGAGAGGGAATAGCTGGGGGACAGGGAGCAGCTGGGCTGCAGGGGCCCTCTCCCGCTGCCTCTCCACCCCACACTCCTTCTCAGAGGCGGGCTGCTCTGAGTCCTTGAGAAAAATTGAACACAGCCACTGGAACCAGGAGGTGTAGAACCCGTGGGCTCGGTTTCTCTTTCCTGTAAACGTATTTCTGCAAAACACCGCGAGGGAGGCAGACATCCTGACCCTCTGGCCAGACCCCAGCGTGCCCAAACCCTACAAAGAGCAAGGACATTCTCCTACGAGCCCTCATGGGGCTGTCACACCCAGGAAATTAACCCGGATGCAATACCCGCTCTCGAAATTCCCATGTTCCCCGCCGTCCCATGCGTGTCCCTGAGAGCTGGCTTTCTTGCTGATTCAGGAGGGGTTGCGATTCCTGCCCGAGTCTACCTGGTCTCTTTGAATCGGGAACTACTCCTCACCCTCGCCGATACTGACTTTTCTATTTTGTAACTTTTCATTTTGAAATCATTTCATTTGTACAGAAATCATGCAAGAACGCTTTCACCCAAATCCCCCAGTTGGCAACATTTTACTGATTTTACTTGGTTTTACCATTCTCTTTCTCTTTCTGTGTGTATGTGTGGTATTTTCTGATCTACTCGCGAGCCAGCTATAGGTCCGATGCCCCTTTACCCAGATATTTCACGGGTGTTTCCTAAGAGCAGGACAGGCCTCATGCAGCCACAGTACAAATGGTGAAATCAGGAAACCTACATGTATTTTTTTCTGTTATGTCATCGACCGACTTTGTTCAGAATTCACACTTGTTGTCCTAATAATGTCATTTTAGTCACTAAGCAAACGTAATTTTCTCCTGCTCCAGGATTCGATCCAGGCTCATCTGCTGTCTCTAGCCAGCCTGATTCTGCTGTTTTTGTGTGTACACTGGCCCAGTTGTTTTGGAGAATGTTGCTCCATTTGGGGTCACTGATGTCTCCTGAAACATCGTGTTGCACACTTGGGAGGAGGGCTCAGAGCTGGTCCTGGGTCTGGACTCAGTCGATCCTCTGTCTGGGATCAGGTGCTGCTGAGGGTCCCCTCTGCCCCGGCTCTGGGCTCCTGGCAGGGACACAGCCCTACGTGAGCTCACAGGTCCTTGCCTCATGGAACTTTCTGTTCAGGGGCCAGGAGCCAGGACAGGCCAGGGTTCCTCACTGAGCCTCGGTGAAGTAGGGATAGTAATCGTCCACCCTCATCGGCTCACTTTGGGCAGATACTGAGAAGGACCCAGGGCAGGATGGAAGTGCCAGGTCCAGATGGGCAGGGGCCCCGTCCCCACATGTAGTCTGACCTCAATGGCTCAGGGAGCTCTGCCCTCCCCAAATCCAAGCCTCAGACATTGTCAGTGCAGCCAAAGATTGAATTAGTTGCTTTTTTTCCAGAAGCCACATTAGACTGTGCTGACATTTCACAGACTGTGCAAAGCCAGCAGGCTAATGCATGGACTCAGGGTGGGGGATCAGTTTGGGGCTGCTGCAGACCCCACAATTGGCAGCGGTTTTGTGACCCTGCCAGGCCCCAGCATTTCTTCCGATTCTGCGTCTGGTTTGGGGGATGTGTGCAGGGATCTTGGGGGTCGTGCTAAGAGGCAGGGGAAATGGGCTTGGGTGAACCCCCAGCCGGGTCCTGGTTGGTGAAAGCAGCAGGGTGGTCCAGATCCCCCGGGAAATGGCTGCATCCCAAATGGAGATGCACTGGGGGGCATCAGGCCAGCCCAGGAGGGGTATGGCTGGTAGGGGCACTGGCGAAGCAGACGGCAGAGTATTGTTCCCCAGGTGCTGGGCCTCGAATTGGCAAAGGGCAATAAGGAGTGAAGCGGAGTGTCTCAGTTCCACGTGGTGGGCAGTCTCTGGAAGGGGTGGCGGTGGGGTTCTCATCCTGCCTGCCCTTCATACCCCCAGACTCTGCCTCCTGCTCTGACTCCTGACCTGCAGGACATGAGAAAATAAATGTGTGTTGTGTTAAGCCCCAAGTTTGCGGTCATTTGCTACAACAGCCACAGGAAACTCCCTCTAAATTCCAAGCCTGGCCATCTATCCCTTCTCTGGGTCTGGCCACAGAGAACGCAGAAGTAATGCAAACTTGAAGGGCCAGCGAGCTGGTGGGGGCACCTGTCCCGGGGGCGCTGATCGTGGAGCCCCCACTGCCCTCATGGGCTTTAACATGCTCCCCACTCCTGGACGTGGGCCCTAAGCTCCAGATTGGACCCCTGGCGCTTTGCTCCTGTTCCTCCCATTGCTTGAGCCCGGATCTCAGCCCGCCGACCCGCAGGGAGGAGGACTGTGGAGCCAGAGTGTTCAAGTCCAAATCCAGCCCTGCTGGGTGCCTTGGGGAGGTACGTACTCTCTCTGAGGCTCAGTTCCCTCACCAGTATAATAAGGATGGAATGCATCTGTTCTACGGGCTTCCCAGGGCGTCATGTGAAATAAGATCCATGAAGCTCTTTGTCACCATGCCTGATGATGTCACTTGCTCTCCCTATTCCCTCTTTAAGGCCATGTTCAAATGCCTCCTGCTCCTGGGCTCTTTCCTCTGACCGCAGACAGCCCTTTGGATCCCATGTACCAGGATACAGGGCTTAGTCACCTATAATGACAATACAGTTGCTAAAATTTGGGGGAGGCTCTTACCCTGGGCCAGGCACTAGGCTAAATATTTCACACATACACACTGATACATGTCACAATTTTTATTATGCATATTAATTATCAGTCTCATCTCAGAGTGTGCCCCAGTCTCTCACACATAGTAGGTCCCCTTCAGCCCCTGTGCACCTTACTGCAACTCCACTCCCCAACCAAAAAATGGTACATCATTTAGAAATAGTATTGCCATAAGTAAAAGGAAACCCCAAATAATCATGGCTTTAAGAACATGACATTTATTTGTCACTTGTGTGATGTTATGATGTCAGAGTCCAGATTTCTCCTATCTTATTCTTCTATTGGCTTCTAGTCCTAGAGTAGCCTCATGGTCCAAAATGGCTGCTGGAACTCCAGCCATCACACTCACCATCTATCTAGTCAGTAAGAAGAGAGGGGCAAAGAAGACCATGCCCCTTTCTTTACTTAAGTTGTACATATCACTCTGTGCTCATCTCCTGTTGGCCAGAACCAAGTCATACAGCCACACCTAGCTGCAAAGGAGGCTAGAGAATGTTGTCTAGGCTGCAGGGCCCCACTTTTGGCAGGGCCCACATCTACCAACTCCCCATGGACTCAGTTGGCACACACATCCACAAAAGCCCCAACCTCAGGAAGCTTGATGGAGACTCTCTTGGTCTTTCCAGATGAGGACCCAAAGTCAGGGATCTGGGGAAGTTGGCAGACACCCTGTACTCTCTAGAACTCAGAGCTCATGTGCTGACCAAGCACCAGTGACAAGCCCAATGTCCTGTCTCTCTCCAGGCCAGTGGGTTCCCTGGGCTCAAGATCATATTTGTGGCATGCCTCACTGCCTGTCTGCAGTCTTGACCAAACAATTAGAAAGGACTCTCAGATTTCTTCAAATGAGCAGAAGAAAAGAAAGAAAACCCAAAATATGTTTCCCTTGGAAAATCCAGGGATGATTTCAAAACCCGATGATGCTCAAGTCGGGAAGGGGTTGGAGTTGCTGCTATCTGGGTCCACCAGATAGAAAGGTCCAGAGTGCTGCGGGGGAAGGGCCCCAGAGGGGAGGGCTCGGGAGTCATCAAGTCTTGCCCTGGGGAGACCGTACTGTGTGGTCTCGGGCAGGTCACTTTCCCTCTCTCAATCTCATGTTCTGATCTGTACGAGGGCGGGACCATGTGTTCTCTCATCTCTGCCACCGTGGAGATCTGTCTCACACCCCACAGCTCCCCATACTCTGACCCCCATATAGCCTTCCGATGAGCAGAAAGCCCTCATCTCCTAGCTTGGCACCATCCTGGAACCCTTGGCTCCTGAGAGCCGGGCCTCAGTTCCTCTCCTTCCTTCTTGTGCTGGACTTCTGGACGCACGGACATTTCTGTAGAATGGGAGAGCCTTATCCCTCCTAGGCAAAGGGAAGACAATGTAGGAGCAGTTAGCTCCCTGCCAGGGAAGAGAGACAGGGAAGGGTGATGTGGAGCATAAAACCCCAAGACACATCTTACTCATATTTTTTACAAAGCATTTTCCCCTAATAATAGAAGATCCAGAAACATAGGTAGAGAGAGAAAAACCCATAATCCCCCATCCAGAGGTATCCGTTAGTACCATGTGGAAACATTTCTTTACTATCTCTTCGGTGAATAATCTACAGTCTCCTACTCTCTGCATATCACAGGCATTTCCGGGTTGTTCTGTACAAACTCTGCATTGGTGTGATTTTTGTTATTTTCTACCTTTTTATTAAGAAAGATTTTGAGTATATAGAACAATGGGAAACAGTAGGATGCCAGTCTGTTGACCCACCATCGAGGTTTGGGAGAGGTCAGGTTTCTAATCGTGCAGAAGCCAGCCCAGCAGCCTTGCTCGGCGCTCTGGGCACCTCTAGGGTGGGGGAAGGTCTCCAGGAGCCTGTGTCCCATGAGTTTGGGACACTTTCCCTCAGTGGGAGGGAATCGCCAAGGCGTCCCCCTCCCCCTAATCAGTGGGAATCCAGTGCTGAGTGCTCCCAAGTTTTCTCCAGCCACATCTCCACGACAGCTGCTAGCTGTGGGTAGGACACCACCACGGCGGGGGGGGGGGGGGGGGGGCACCAGTGGCCCCCAGTGGCTTTCTACAGGCGGAAGTGGGCCTGGTTGGCATTTCCACAGTCCAAAGCAAACAAGCGGGGAAGAACATGGAAAATGCAACAATGTACTCACAAAGTGGGGCTGATCCCAGTTTTTAAAAAAAATTCTCAAACGGCTGATTTCCTTTGCTTTGGGGAGGGGGGGTTTACGTGTCTCCTCTTTGGTGCGAAATGGCAGTGGCCGAAAGTGGTATTTTGAAAAACGTCCTCATTTGGCAAAACACAAAGTTGGCAACCCTATGTTGATCCCCAGAACTGAAGTAAAGAAAGAATCACTAATGTACGGTGTTTAAAGGCCGGGGACTGCCATCTGGTGTATCTCGTCGGTCTCTCGCTTACCAGCCTGGCCTGTCCCAGGGTCCACTGGCCCGGGGCCTCCGGGAGGTAGGGGGGTGGGACCACCTGGGACACAGGTGAGCCTTGGAGGTCTGTGAGGGGGAGGGGAAAACCCCACCCGGTGCCGGGGATCTGGCTGCGTGGAACGGCGATGTGGCACAATGATGCCCGTTCTCCAGTTGAGGAAACTGAGTCAGGAATGGTCTGCTCTGTGCCTGAGAAGACCAGAGCCGGTACCAAAGCCCGAGCCTCCCCTCCCCACTGTGTCCTGATCCCACCAGTCAGCAAAATACAAAATAATAATCGGAGGGACAGCCATGCAAACTCGACAGTGCACTATCTGGCCAGGTCAGGGTATTTTTTAAAGGCTCCCCCAAATGGAGGTCTTCCTATCACAGCATTTTATTCAAATAAAGGATTCTGTAACACACACACACACACACACAGCTGTTGGCACAAAAGACAGGTGTCCCCTCCCACCGATGTGTTCTAAGCACGTGGGGTCCTTACTTTGTGCCTCTGTTTTGAGCTCCTGGTAACTTCGGCCTATTCCTCACCGACCCCCAGCCCACCTTTTGGGGACTGCCACAGCCAAAGTGCTTTGTTCGAATCCCAGCTCTTCCGCCTCCCAGTCGGGCGACTGTGGACGGCTTCTGACCTGCTCCAGGCCTCAGTGTCCTGGCCTGTAGAATGGGAATAGGAAGACAGCCGCCTTCCTTGTGGGAGGGTCAACACCGCCACCGCACTCTGACGGGGTCTGGCTCAGATTAAGGGCTCCTAAGTGTCCCGGAGCAGGGGGATGAGCGGGGCGTCTCGAGGAAGCTTCCTGATGGAGCTGGGAGCGCAGGGGGTCTGAGCCAGGAAAGTGGGAAGGCACCCAAGAACAACTCTGCTGACTTCAGGTTCCACTGAAGCCCGCGGCGGCCACCGTCCAAGCCGCCTCTGTCAGAGGGAACGAGCGTGACCTCCCTGCAGGCTCCCCGATCCCACAGGGACGACTCAGTGTCACTGGACAGAACTTCTTTCTTGAAACAGTAAGTGCTGAGCGCTTGTGTTTCCTCTCTCACGGGGCGGCCTCAGCACATCCGCCCCGATGAATTGACGTCCCACCACATTTGGCCGAGATGACCGCCTCCAAGGCCAAGTCGTGGGGGCTGGGCCCCAGCCAGGCCGGGGCACCATCCAGGAGCAAAACTGCAGCCCTGGGGCCTGGCCATCACCCCCGCCCTGACACCAAGGCCCTCCCTGGGCGGTCACTGTGAGGATGGGGTCCACCCGGGGCCGGGCTGAAGCCACAGCAAGTCGTCAGAGCAGAGCTCACTGAGGACTTGGAAATTTCCACACGGACGCCAACATTGCTGTGGCTTTCGGAAGTCTCACTGATAAAAAAAAATCTTTAGATCAAAGCAGCACGCAGTCAGGATTCATTCGACACTATGTTTGTCAGGAGCAGCTGCTCTGGGCTGGGTCCCGGGGACTGCAGGGGACAGGACAGGTGCGCGCCCCGACTTCCTGGAGTCTCAGGCTAGCCGGAGCCCCCCTAGCTGGAGCACCACGGTTAGTCCTGGGAGGGTGAGGACTACGTTTGCAAGAGCAGGTAGGGAGGGAGTTGAGAGCCGAGAGGAGTCACCCCCACTGCCATGGCCGGAATCAGATGGACAGACAATAACCTGGGGGGGACGGGTTTGCAGAGAGACCAGAATCCGGGTGCGCTGCCCGCGAGCGTGGAAACGGGAGCAGCCGCCCCGGCCCTTCCTCCAGGGGTTAAACACACACTATCCCCGTGACCCGGCTGGTCCCCTCCTAGCTATGTGCCCAGGACAGATGAAAACGGCCACAGAAATGCGTTCGCGAACATTCACAGCAGCACTGTCCACAAGAGCCAGAGTGCCAACAACCCACATGTCCACCGGCGGGGGAACGGGTAAGCAAGGGTGCCTGACCTCGCCGTGGGATGTCGTCCAGCTCTTGCAGGGAATGGAGCTCTGACACAGATGGACGGGCCCTAAAAACACCCTACTAAGTCAAAGAAGCCAGTTTCAAAAGACCTATGTATGGTATGATCCCATTTATGTGAAATGTCAAGAATAAGGACATCAGAGACAGAGTAGATTAATGCTTGGGAGGGCTGGGGGAGGGAGAGTAGGGTGACCCTGAAGGACACGGGGTTTCTTTAGGAAGGTGAAGAAAATGCTCTTGGCTACACAGCGGTGACGGTTGCACACCCTTGGGAATACATTACTAACGGCTGGGGGAGCTCAGCGGGTTAAGCGTCTGACTTGATTTCAGCTCAGGTCGTGATCTCAGGGTCAGGCTAGGCGCTCAGCGTGGAGTTCACTCGAGAGATTCTCCCTCTCCCTCCCCCCGCCCCTCCCCCCACACGTGCGTACACTCTCTAGCAAACAAAATCTTTTTAAAAACCTGCCGAATGGTACCCTTTAAAATGGAGAGTTTTCTCATATGTGAATTATACCTTAACACTAAAAACCAGGCAGAGGAAACAGCTGGGAAATGGGGGCTTTCAATCTCTTACGGCTGTCTCTGCTCATAAGTCCTGGAAAGTATATACAGTATTCGTGCCTTTGAAACTTCCCAGGCCTTCAAAGCCAATGACTGCAATGTCTTCTTCAAGGTCTTCTTGCTGGAGGTTATTTCTATGGCCTGGAGTGTCCAGGGAAGGGGCCAGTACATTTTGAGCCCAGTTAAGTGGCCCACAAAGACAGGCCTGTGAGGAACAGCAGGGAAATCTGAGATGGCCACCTCTTTGTTTCTCTCTGGAGGTCTGAACGCCAGCCAAAGCCTTTTGCCCTTCAAAGCCAGCCCTTGCTGGCTCCTCTCAGTTTAAAGTATAGCCTTTTCATGAAAAAGAATAGAGAGACTGCTGCCAGGTCCTGTTGGGCAGGTTGTCTACTGTGCAACATTTATTGAACATTGCTATATACGAGAAACTGTACCGAGCACTTTACCTATGATGAACTTCGCTTAATCCTCCCATTCACCCTTCAGTGAGAGTTACTATCCTCAGTTTATGAAGACAGGAACCTTGGGAAGTTTCATGAGTCCCCAGATTCATCCTCCTCTCACAATGACTTTGGGAGGGATGCAACTCTGGCAGGAGGCTAACTTTCCTGCAGAGCAGGTCCTGCCTGACCCCTTAGGTCACCCAGGGAGCCTGCGGCCTGCCTATGGTTGGGAAGGGCAGTGGTGAGGTCCTCGAGCCAGGCATCAACAGGACGACAGGACTTGGTCCAGCCTTGCCGGCTCTGTTCTTGTGGAAGCTCTTTAATCTCTCTGGGCCTTGATTTCCTCATCTGTACAGTGGGCAGTGATAGTATCTTTTTAGAGCTGGTTGTAAGGATTGAACATTTAACACAGGCGGCGAAACCCCAGTCCATTGTAATGTTCAGAATCACGTGTTGGCTGCTTTTCCCCATCAGTCCCTGAGGGCAAGGAGCTCAGCTGTCCTGTTCACAGGGGTACCCAGTGCCCTGTGCAGTTCCCGGCACATGGGAAGCCTGGAATTAATAGTGTTTGAACAAATGAGTGAGTTCTCCTTAGTGCAGGGTTGGGGCCAAGACTACGGGATGGGCCTCTGGAAGTCACCAGACCCTGGTCAAAGAGGCCACAGCCCCCATGTGCCCCCGCCTGGGCAGAGGTCGGGCTCTCCGTGGGTGGTCCTGCCCTGGAGTTTGATCAGCACAAAGCGTAGAGAATGTGGCTGGAGGGGCCACCGCGCAGTGGGGGAGTTGGAGGGCGAGCCCTGGCCTCTCCCGTTCCAGCCTTGCCAGTGCCATGACCTTCCCCACCTGGCCCTGTCCGTCTCACCGGCTGCCCTGGCCACCAGGGACCCCGTGGGGCTGCCTGGCTTGCCTTTCACACGGAGGGGGCACCTTCTCCATCTGTACCACCTCTCCGGGACGTGCCTCTCTGGCTCTCAAATTACATTCCATTCACAAAAAACAATCTCGATCTTAAGACGTGTGAGCGCATTATGGGAAAAAAAAGTGAGGTGGAAAAATGTGGTCAGAGAGCGAGTGAGCTGGGATTGGGGCACAGGAAATTGCTACGCCCTCCCCCTTTCCACCCACCCACACACACATGCCAGCTGGGGAGCCTTTCCATCTGCTGCGTGGGCTTCTAGTCTCTGAGCTGCCCGCTCTATGGAGGGGGTTGTGGGGGCTGAGCCAGGGAGGCCGAGAAATTCAGAGGTGGAGGCCCTAATCAACCATCACTCTGTCCTTTCTTCTTGGCCAAGGTTGCCGAGTACAGTTAAGCGGGCCGTTCACTCTGTAAGAGTACCTGGCTCCCTCTGACAAGCCATGTGCCCTGGCATGGGGCTCTGTTACCCAGCTGGAGCATCTTTCCCTCCCATACAAAGGTACTGCATGGGCTAGTGATCCTGGCTCCTGTCTCTTTCCCTTTAATATGCCTAAAACAGAACTTGACTAAGGGTGACCCCCTCACTCTAATACTCCCCATGGCTCTCGCTGACCTACAGGATGATGATAATAACACATTTCCTGACCACTCACTAGGTGCCAGACTGTGCTAAGGGAGTTTGCATGCAGTGTTCCTTTCTTACCATCACACACAATTTTCACATTACAAAGCATAACATGTATACAGAAAACAATATAAAACGTGTATACACTGTTTAACAAATTATAAACACTTTTAAACCTCATAGCAGCCCTGTGAGGTCACCACTTTTACCATTCCATTTTCCAGATGTGGAGACTGAGACCTGGAGAGGGTAAATTGCAGGCCTGAGATCATCCAGTCGGTGGTAGGGGCAGGATTGGAACCCAGGCATCTGGCTACATAACGCTATGGGAATCCCATGCTGCTTCATCTCAGGGCGTCCTCGCAACAACCCACCAGGGACTACTCTCATTGTGCTCATTTTCCAGATGGGACTCTGAGGTCAGAGGCATCAAGCATTTGTCCAGGGCTCCAGGCCCAGTGTGGAGGAGGCCATACTTATGCTGTTGCACTGTCCCCATGCATGCAGCAGGTGCTAAATAAATGTCTGCTTGAGGGTGGCGGGTGCATAAAAGCATACCAGCGGTCAGGCGCCTCTCCAGGCAGCTCTGAGCCTGCTGGGGGCCCTTCCTGTCCTCCCTGGCTCTTCCCGATGTTCCTCGTGCTCAGGAGAGGCTTATTACAGGGCAGAGTCCCGCTGGATGGCCATGCGTAGGAGTGGGAGCCTTGCCTTCTAGTCCCTTTCCCCCACTGAGCCCTGCACATGGTAGGACCTAGATGCACATAGTAGGACCTAAATGGAGTGGAATATCAGGCAGCTGCAAGAGCCAGTGTTCCCGTTCCCATTCCCTGGTCATGCCACCTTGACGAAGGTACTTCGCTGCCCAAGATCTTGGTCCCTTCACCTGCAAGATGGGGTGAACAGCTTGCCCTCAGATCCGTTGTATGACTTCCACGGCCTATGCCCCACCTCGAGCCTGGGAATGGGTCGGCACACGGTAGGCATGCGATCATTGCTCTCTTTCCCAGCCTGGAGACCCTGGCAATGGCGGGACTGGGGTGCAGACAGATCTGGCAGCCTGCACGGAACCAGAGACAGCTTTTCACATTGAATCCTTATCCATGTGGCCCCACAGGCTTATTCCTGCTGTGGGATTTTTTTTTTCCCCTGTTGCATCTGTCAGTATCATAAATACTTGCAAGGGGAAGAAAAAATTCCCCCAGACTTTACGTCAACACAAACAGCCGTAATTGGTCTTGGAGCCTCATAATTCTCCGATTGTCTTGACCGTGTGTATCTGGGAAATTCACAGCAGTAAAGGTGAAGGGTGTTTTCATTCGTAAATTGAAGTGGAGGCTTTGTCTTCAACTGAAATTTGGCTCCAGCCCTTCGCCTTGGGGCACTTTTTCTATGTGTGTGCAGAAATCTGACTTATCACTTTCTTAGGGGAAGGAGAAAATGCATGAATATTTAATTATTCTGCTGCCAAGAGGGGAGGGTTAGAAGCTAAATGAATAAAGAACTGGATTTTTCTTTTCAAAGGCCAAGGCAGGATCCGATCTAGCTCTTTGGATTTTCCCCCATCCTCCCCCTGCTTTGTCATGTTGGGGGCCACGAGCTGTCATGTTTCTGCTACTCTGGCGTCTCTAGTTTTGGAAAGGATCAGCTGTGGGCGAGTTTGGGTAATTTCCGGTCGGTTCTTCTGGGCTCCTTGGCATATTTTGTTTTGGTTGCAACAAACATAGGAGAAGGGGTGGCGGAGGCGGGTGGGGGGGGAGGAAGAGGGGAGGTAAGGGCCAAGCACGTCTTTGGGCAAAGAATTGCCAGCCCAGAGGGAAGAGGTGGGAGCAGGGGGGAGCCTGCGGCTGACCTGTGGCTGACAAGGCTAGAACATTCTGCAACGTGGAAGCCAAAAAATTCCAAAAGAAACATTCTGTAGCTTCCAGCCTGTAAGAGGAGGAAGAGGATTTCCTCTTTGGGCAGCTTCTGGGGGCTCCAGGGGAGGGCCCCATCAATGGCGGCCCCTGTGGCGTCCAGCACGAGAGGGGCGGGGGACAGGAAACGGGGTCAAGACTCTGGGCAGGACCAAATTTGGAGATACTCAGGGGCAAGAATTTCAGCCCAGGCAGAACAGGACTGTGTAGGAGCAGAGCATCCTCCAGCAATTGTGATCCTGGGGAGAGCTGCCTCTGTCTCTTGGGAGGGTAAACTGAGACACAAAGATGCCTCCACGTTGCAGAGCACATTTCCAGCAGAGCTGCGTATCTAAGGAGACTAAACACCAGTCCTACTTGCTGAGCACCAGCTGTGCACCACAGACTTCCAGTACACTCCCTGAATCCTAAGCACACCCTGCAAGGGACAGGCCCTGAGGCCCATAAGACAGACAGGGAAACTGAGGTTCAGAGAGGCGAACAGTCTGGCCCAGGCTCCTTAGAAAGAGTTTAGGTTGTACTATTATATTCTCAACAACAGTATACCAAACATAAAGGCATTTGTATAAACTGTTGAACATAAAATAATGGGTGATTCAAAATTTCCATAACAACCGCTAGGAATAATTAAGACAATTGCATTACATGGATTTTGTTAGGTCAAGTCCCTCTGTTGTCATCTGACAGAAAACTGACATGCTTGGTGCGGAGACAGCCCAAATGTCACATTAATCAAGCTATAATAAAAACACAAAAGATTTTTTTAACAAATAAAGATGTCCACAATGCCAACAGCATCCCTTTAGATGTGGCACCTTGTGCAATGAACAACCTAAACAACCGTCCACAGCACCCCTGATGCATAAGCAGATTTGAACTTGGGGCGGCCTTCCAGAGCCTGAGTACCACCCAGGCTCGTCCCATAATTTAACTGGCTTGGGATGTGGCCGCACCCCAGCTCCTAACCACAAAGACAAAGAGCACTGACAGGTCAAGAAGGAACAGAAGGAACAGAGGGCACAGGGATTACACGGCTGGTCATTGAACAACATGGAGGTCCACTTACTTGTGGATTTTTTTCGGCAAGTACAGTACGGCACCGAAAGTGTCTTCTTACGATTTTCTTCTAGCTTACTTTATTGTAAGACTACAGTGTATGAAGCATATAACATCCAAAATATGGGTTAATTGACTGTTCCTGTTATCAGTGAGGCTTCTCATCAACAATAGGCTATTAGGGGTTAAGTTTTGGGGGGGTCAAAAGTTATACATGGATTTTCTACTGTGAGGGGAGTAGTTCGCACCCCTGACACCTCCCCCCTGCTGTATACAGGTGGTGTCACTCTCTCCCGGGGCTAGTACGGGGCCTGGCACACAGTGGGTACTCATGAGTGCGGACAGAACGAACAACTGTATGTATGAATGGAAACTAAGTCCACCTCCCCTCCCCTCCCTCCTCGTCTGCAGCCCGCGTAGCACCGAGCCCAGGCACGGTGGCAGATGGAGGGGCCGCAGTCTACAACCCCACCGAGCCGGGGGAATGGGAGCCAGTTCCCACAGGCCCCGGGACACAGTGAACCGTGTGAAAGCCACCAGTCAGAGCCTCTTGTAATCAGGGACAATGCTTGGCCCTCAGTCCCGAAGGACATCCCGGGGTCTCCGGAGACGAGAGCCGTCCTGCCAAGCGCCCTGGCCTTCTGCCCGCCCGGCACTGCTTTCCGAGGGTGGGACCCACCTGGCGACTCCTTCCTTCCAGCTGCTGGCTCCAGGGGTTCCGGCCACACCTTTCCTGTGGCCGCCCCTTTTCTTCCCGGCCCCCACCCTGCTGGCCAGGCGGCTCCATTTTCTGCCCGCCACCACCCCCAGCCCTTCGGGGCTGCTCCCCTGAAAGGAGGTGAGAGCAGGGGCGGTGGTGGCTGGGCCCTGCATGCCTGACTGGCGTGTCACACTTCGGGGGGCGCAGGGGGGTTCTGAGATGGGGCACCCGTCTGTGTGATAGCCAGCACGTGGGCTCCCTCCACACGAACTCCCTGGGGCTTCTCTCAGCAGTCGCAGGCAGGTGTCACCCTCCCTTGACAGATGGGGAAACTGAGGCTTCAGGGCTTGAGCGACTTGACGCGATGTTAACCGAGGCTCCCAGCAGCTCAGGCCTGTCTGCCTCCAAACTCGGAGCGATTGACCACTCCACCATCCTGCCTTGCAGAGGCAACCCCAGGACTCGGCCGCGTACTTAGGCTGTATCTGCACTTCTCGTGCCTGGTAGAGATGCCAGGGCCGTGTTGGAATCAGAGAGAACCCCCCAGCCCCACTCCGCCAACTCCTGGCTCCAGTAACGTCCAACAAAACAGCCCGAATGGGCCAGAAAGTCAAGTGGCCTTTGCCCAGAGAGCGGTTCTTAGGGGGAGGCCAGAGCGATGGAAGATTCTGGAGGACAGGCCCTAGGGTGTGGGTGTGTTACCACATACACCTGGTGGGCAGATGTCTCCCGGGAGCTGGGCTGTCAGGGAGAAGAGGAAAGCAGAGGGGAGGACGGGCAGAAGAAGCAAGGGGAAGGGAGGCAAGGACCGAAGTCAGGCCACAAGACCAGGCGGCTGTGCGTTCCCCGAGTGAAGGACAAAGACGAGAAGAATGGGCAGGTCCTGGGGGAGTGGACCCCCAGGGCCTGGAGGTGCATCTGTCCCCCCCCAACCCCCGGGGCAAAGTCTTATCAGTAGGAAAGAACCCTGGTCTGGGGGTCAGGAGAGCTGCGTCCTGATCCAGTCCTGTCACTTCTTAGCAGCTGTTTTCCTGGGCAGATACATCACCACTCTGACCCTCAGTATCTTCATCTGGAAAGTGAGCAAAGCGTAGTTCCTACCTCGCTGGTGGGGAGGGCCGGTGGTTGTGAGGAGCAGACAAGCCATCGTGATGAAAGCCAAGTGCTTCTTGGTGTTCCCACAAGTTGGAAAGAAAGGAAGAAGGTTTAGGCCATCCCAGGAGGTCAGTTTGAGGGTTGAGGGAAAGAATCCTCCATTTCCTCCGGGGCTTGGCCGTAGTTTGGCCCACTTCCTGCTCCGAAATGCCGCTCAATTAAGTCCTCCATTGTTCCGCTGCTTGGCCAGGGCCCGACCTGGCCAGATTGGTTTAACTGTCCTCAGCCTGAGTCTTAAGGCAAAAAGAGGCCTCTCCTTGCAGGGCCCTGCGGGAACAGGCCCCCTCCTCACCCCAGCATGGGCTACAGCTGCCCATGCACCCCCTTCTGGTTGCTCTGATGCTCAGGGTCAGTGGGTCACCCAGCGTGCTTCCTGTGCCCCCGAGCCCGGCTAAGGAGCCAGCACGGTGGCCGCTGGCACCAGAGCTACCAGCAACCCTGGCCAGGCCCCACAGTGCTCCGCCTGGCTGGCCAGCACACTCTGCCACCAACTCGCTGTGCGAGGTCTGGACCCCAGTCTCTTGGCGTGTGGGGCGACTTAGGGGATCGGGAACATTCTGCCAGCAGTGTAATCCACCAGGTGTGAGTTCACCAAGGGACTTTCCTCCCCCTCCGTCCACCTAGAAAAATCTCAGGGAAGGACTTTTGATTGGCTCTGCTTAAGTCACATGCCCATCCCTGCACCAATCACAGTGGCTAGCAGAATGGCAAATTGTGATTGGCCAGAACTGGGTCACATGCTCTACTCTGTTGCCTAGGGGCAAGGGCAAACTGCTGTGATTGGCATCTGCCCCCAAAACCTTCCCGGCCCCCACCCTGCTGGCCAGGCGACTCCATTTTCTGCAGTGAACAGGCCTATTCCCCAAGGCCAGGGCACAGTGCCATGGGCAGAGAGTGGGGGTTCAGGGCAGACCCAACCAGATGTCCACACTCAGGCTAAGTCCAAGGTGGGGTGACTTGAGCGGGCTGTGTGGGGTCAGGCAGTGGGACCCCCACCCCTTCTGCCATGTGTCCAAAGAGAAGGCGTGTGGCAACACCTCCTGTGCGGTCCCTGAGCGGTGGCCAGGCCGTCCTGGTGCCTCGGGCCTCCCCTCCCTGCCGCTAGAGCACATGTTGCAAACATCTGCCTGGCAGGGCGGCTGCTGGGGGTCGCCTCCTGGAGTTCCCCGCTGCTGACAGGAACCAGCTCGCCTTTTTATTACCCGCAGCGCACATCTGGGAACACTCTGGATCAGTCTGGTCGAGCCAGTGGGCTGAAGAGCTGACTCCCGGCCAAGCTAATGGGGCGGGGGAGGGGGGGCGCGGTGGTGGCGACAGCCTGGGTCTGGGAAGCGCCGCCCCCCCACCCCTCCCGCAAAGCTGCCCCGTGTGACCACTGCTGGCCGGCTGCCACAGGGGCGGTTGTGTAACCAGCCTTGTCCAGGAGGGAGGGGACGGCCTGGACCCAGGGTGGGGTCCCACCAGCCAGCCTGGCCTGCCAAGTCCAGAGAGGGGCCTTTGGGGGTGGTTTCAGGATGGAGACATGATGGGGGCTGCTGCTGGGGCTCCTCTGATTAGGGTTCAGGAGCAGTTATTCTCCCCCCCATTTCCTTCCTTCCTTCTTTCTTCTTTCTTATCTTCCTTCCCTCCCTCTCTCCTTTTCTCTCCTCTCCTCCCCTAAACTTTGCATCTTCTCATTTGAAGAACACATCCTTAAAATTCACCTTTGAAATTGAGCAGGAGGCAAGATCCTGAACAAACATTTTTTTGGTCTTAATTTTTATTTATGTATTTTTTTAAGTAGATTTTGTGCTAGTGCAGAGCCCAACGTGAGGCTTGAACCTACCACCCTGAGATCAAGACCTGAGCTGGGATCAAGAGTGGGATGCCTCACTGACCGAGCCACCCAGGAGCCCCTGAACAAACATTATTTTAGACAAAGCTAGTTTTTCTGCTTCTAAGATGACTGGGTGGGCATCTCTTCTGCAAATGGAGAACCCCACCAGGGAAGCTGAGTGGGCCCCCAGGAAGGCAGGGCAGGGGGTGCTAATCCCTGGTCTCCTCAAAGCCAGAACAGCAGGGAAGTCCTCAGGTGCTGCTGAGGCTCTCTGCAACTCCCCACCACAGCCAGAAATGTCCCCTGCGGTCACTTCTTCATTTTTTTCACAGAGAGTGACCCAACCATCTGGGCTTAAGGCATGTGCCGGGGATCTGGGTTATAACAGTGTGCAAGACAGAATGTTAGGAATGAAACAAATCCAGTTAAGTAAATGCAAGTAATTTTAATTAGAGTGGGTCTATAAGTAGGATAAACCAGACACAGAACCCATGAGGCCAAGGTCAACTTGCTTCAGAGGGGTGAGGCTCCTTCAACCTGGGCAGGGCAGGGAGAGAGCTCTGGTCTGGTGAGGAGTGGAAAGGATGCCCCAGGCAGTCAGAAGAGCAGGTGCAAAGGCCCTGAGGTACGAAGAGTTTGGTGGGTTCTAGGAGCTTAACGGAAGCTGGGGGCTTTTATGGAGGGAGTGATGAAAGAGGAAGGAGAGGGGGTTGGGGGCAGAACAGGGCCTGATTACAGGGGTACTGGGGGCCTTGGCCAGGACTTTGAACTTTGTTCTAAGAGCAATGGGGAAATCACTCCATGAGCTTAAGCAAGGGAGCATCATGATGTGGCTCACATTTTAGGAAGACTACTCACCAGATGGCAGGAGAACCTAAGGGGAGACAGACCAGAGAGGCGGGAGGAGTCAATTATAATCATTTAAAGAGAAGTGATGGTGGCCTGGACAGGTAGAGCCCTGGAAGTAGCACAACAAGTTAAGTCAGCAGAATCAGAGTCTCCACCCTCACTGGGGCCTAGTTAGCAAGGGGAACAATGAAACAGGCATTTAAATACAAAACGCAGGGGCAACTCTGGGGGCTGCTGGAGTCCTTAATGAGGGGCACCTAACCCACTCTTGGAACGATCAGGAGGGCTTCCTGGAAGAGGAGACATTTAAGCTGAAAATGGAAAGATCAGGAAGAGCCAGGAGAAAAGGGGTTGATGCAGCAGGAGAATGGGGTTCCAGGCAGTGGGAACAACCCATGCAGGGCTAGAGACAAGAAGCAGCGTACGTGTCTGAGAGCTACAGAAGGTCAGCGTGCCCAGGGCCAAGGTGAGAAAGTGAGGCCGGGGACCTGAGTCTTGTCAGGTTCTGATTTGGCAGCTTCTTGATGATCTGTAGACATCAGCCACCCAGCAGCCAGGCCTCACCTCAGGGGTAGCAGGCGATGTGGGGCAGTGGGCTCCTGGGTTAGGAAGCCAGGCATTCCTGTGCCCGCTCTGCTCCCATCCCGCTCTGAGACAGACAGGCGGGTCGGGAGAGGCGAGGCTTCGGGCCGGGTGTTTCCATCTTGTGGGGCCGGGAGCCCTGAGGGCTCACTGTCTCCTCCTGGCTCTGGAGCTTCCTGCTGGCCTGGGGCTGGTCTACCCTCATCCAGGGGGGACCTCGCTCAGACCTGGGGAGGGAGCGTCCCTGAGATCAGGCATCGGCACCTTTTTCTGTTTTGGGTATATAGAATTTCTGTGAATTAAAAGAAGAAAACGTATAATATATTTGACTATGAAAACTGTTGCACAAGGGCGCCTGGGTGGCTCCGACGGCAAAGCATCTGCCTTCGGCTCAGGTCATGATCTCGGGGTCCTGGAATTGAGCCCAGCCTCCGGCTCCTGCTCAGCGGGGAGTCTGCTTCTCCCTCTCCTTCTGCCCCTCACCTCACTCTCAAATAAATAAATAAATAAATAAATAAATAAGAGCTTTAAAATTAAAATAAAAATAAATAAGCTATTGCATGAATAACCTAGCTTTAAAAAAAACTTTAGGGGCGCCTGGGGGGCTCAGTGGGTTAAAGCCTCTGCCTTCAGCTCAGGTCATGATCTCAGGGTCCTGGGATCGAGCCCCGCATCGGGCTCTCTGCTCAGTGGGGGGAGCCTGCTTCCCCCTCCCTCGCTGCCTGCCTCTCTGCCTACTTGTGATCTCTCTGTCAAATAAATACATAAAATCTTTAAAAAAAAATAATTTAAAAAAATTTTTAAAATATTTTCGACAATCCAGTCCCTCCCTTCGGGGTGCTCTCGGGCGGCCGCAGAGGTGGTGATGACGTGGCCGCTCAGCCATAAGAAGGGGTATTTGGAGAAGTGGACCAAACAGAAGAAGAAATACAGAATACGGGAATGAAGCCCACAGATATTTACGGGCTCATCGCTATCCCCCCATAACTATAACTTTAGCATTAATGAGCCCATTTAACTCAGCCTTGGCCTGTCGTTCGCTGTGGGCGTTGCCGGGGAAAGCGAGTTCTACGAAGGTTCTATGAAGACTCTCAATTCGGGGAACAAAGACTACACACCACTTACTTCCCTCTTAGCACTGCCCCCCACCGCAGTCCTGACCCCGGGGTTTGTTTGAACCAGGATCCAGCTAAGGGCCACACTTGGAAGGGTTGATTTCATATCTAAGTTGAATATGGAGACTCTTTAATATGTAGGCTTCTCCTTTGTGCCTTTCCGTCTGTCTTTCTCCCGTCCTCTCTCCCGGCCTGTCCCTGTCTCTGTTTCTCTCTCCGTCTCCCTCTTCTTCTCTGTCTGTCTCTGTCTCTCCCCTTCCCTCTCTGTCCTTACAATGTATTTATTGACAAAACAGGGTTGTTTGTCTTGGAAAGATTCCCACAGTCCTGGGAGTCTATTTTAGCACAGTCCCTAAGTAGTAATTCATACGTGTGTGTGTGTGTGTGTGTGTGTGTGTGTGTGTGTGTGTGTGTTTAAAAACCACCGCACTATGTCACGGCTCTCAAGCTCAGTGCTGCGGACATAGGGGCCGCGTCATCCCTCCTGGTGGGGCCATCCTGTGCCCTGTGGGACACTGAGCAGCGTCCCTGACCCCCCCTCCTCACTAGGTGCCCATGGCGCTCAGAAGCCGACTCTGGAGGGAGCTGATGTACAGTCATTTGTTGGGGTGCCCTGCGGTCAGCACCGTGGGGGAAGGGGAGCCGATGGGGCAGGGGGCCTAGAACTGCCGATCGGCCTTGGCTGGCCCCCTGGGAGCTGTGGGGCCAGGGTGGCCCCCGGAGTGGTCCCCAGCTGGGCCGAGACAGCAAGGCCTTTAGGCACTGGTGTCCATGGGTCACCGAGTGCGGGCTGCGTGGGAAGGGCCTGACCTTGGGTGCGGCCGACCCTCGGGGCAACAGCTGAATGCCATCTACAGACAGCACCGCCAGTGGTTGGGACAACACGTTCCTGCCGAGGGGGTTGGAGCAGCCCATTGTGTCACCAGAGTGGAACAGCGAGCGTGTGAATGGGGATGTCTAAAGCGCAGGGGGCAGACCGCTAGGCCCTGAGCTCTGCCTGCAGGAGGAGCATGGGGGAGAGAAAATTCCAGTTCCCTTTCTCTGAGCACCTCCCGCAGTCAGACTGGCACAGAGCCTTTGTGTGTGTGCAGGCGATGCGGCCCAGGGGCTGGGAGTGTGGCTGTGTGGGCAGGGTGGGCGGCGAGGGGGGCAGGGTGGGCGGCGAGGGGCACCGGCTGTCGAGAAGTTCCTGATGATGGAGCCAGCTGGAAGTCGGTCTGCTTTTTCCTTTGTAACGGCGTCACTGAGACATAATTCAGGGCCACACGCTCCATCCCTGTAAAGTGTGCAGTTCAGTGTTTTCTACTACATTCACAGAGTGTGCAACCTTCATCGCTACCTGATCCCAGAACGTTTTTGTCAACCTGAAAAGAAACTCTATAGTCCGTGCTTGCACTCTTTCCCCATCTCGCTCAGCTCCCTAGCCCTAAGCCACCAGGAAGCTGCTTTCCGTCTCTAAGGACTCGCCTAGTCTGGATATTTCACACAGACAGAATCATACCCTGTGTGGTCTTGCATGACTGATTCCTCTCACGCTGCATGCAGTTGTCAAGGGCCACCGTGTTGGGCTTTCCTCCTTTTTGGGGCTGAATAATATTCCGATGCGGGGCTGGACAATACATTTGGGTGGCTTCCACTTCGGGCTGTGATGGATAACGCCGTGGGACCATTTGTGTACAGGGCTTTGCTTGGATATGGGTTTCCAGCTCTCTTGGGCATAGACCTAAAAGCAGAATGACGGGGTCCTAACGGTATCTACGTTTAACCTTTTGAGGAACTGCCTGACTGTTCTCCAGAGCAGCTTCCCCATGTTACGTTCTTCTCAGCCACGTGTAAGGGCTGTGCTGTCCCTATGTCCTTGCCAACCCTTGTTCCCGTTTGCCTTTTTGAGGGTAGCCATCCTAGCAAGTGGGAAGTGGTAACTCACTGTGGTTCCGATTTACATTCCCCTAATGACTCACAACGCCGAACCACTTTTCATGCTCTTATTGGCCATTTGTGCGTCGTCTTTGGAGAGATGTCCTTTCATGCTGTTTGCCCTTAATCAATTAGGTTATTTGTCTTTTTATTGTTGAGTTGTGAGTATTCTATGTTCTGAATAGAGGTCCCTTATCAGATATATGATTGTCACAGATTTTCTTCCATTCTGTGAATTGGCTTTCACTTTCTTGACGGTCTCCTTTGTTTATTAATTTTGATGAAGTTCCAATATCCCTGTTTTTTCTTTTGTTGTTTGTCCTTTCGGTGTCGTTTCTAAGAGCCATTGGCTACCCAAGATTATGAAGATTTCCCCCTAAGTTTTCTTCTAAGGGTTTTATCATTTTAGCTCTTACATGTAAGTCTTTGATACATTTTTAAGTTTAAGTATATGGTGTGAGGTAGGGGTCCAACTTCATTCATTTGCCTGCGACTGTCTAGTTGTCCCACCCCCACTTGTTGAGAAGACTATTCTTGGAGTGCCTGGATGGTACAGTCATTTGAGCATCTGACTCTTCATTGTGGCTCATGTCGTGATTTCATGGTTGTGAAATTGAGCCCCGCGTCAGCTTCTTTGCTCAGCATGGAGTCTGATTGAGATTCTCTCTCCCTCTTCTTCTACCCCTCCTGCTTGTGCGCGTGCTCTCTCTTTCTCTCTCAAATAAGTTAATTAAAAAAAAAAAGGCGGGGCGCCTGGGTGGCTCAGTGGGTTAGGGCCTCTGCCTTTGGCTTGGGTCATGATCTCAGGGTCCTGGGATCGAGCCCTGCATCGGGCTCTCTGCTCAGCGGGGAGCCTGCTTCCTCCTCTCTCTCTGCCTGCCTCTCTGCCTACTTGTGATCTCTCTCTGTCAAATAAATAAATAAAATCTTAAAAAATAACAATAATAATAAATAATAAAATTTTTTAAAAAGGCTATTCTTTCCCCACTAAATGATCCTGGAACCCTTGTTAAAATTAGCTGACTATAAAGGTGAGGATTTATTTTTGGACTCTCAATTCTCTTCCATTGATATACACGTCTACCCTCATGCTGGAACCACACAGTATTAATGACTATAGGTGTGCAGTAAGTTTTGAAATCAGGAAAGTGTCCCTCTTTCAATTCTGTTCTTGTGTGTGTGTGTGTGTGTGTGTGTGTGTGTGTGTGTGTGTGTGCGCGTTCTTCTTTTTCAATTTGGAGTTTTCCATATGAGTTTCGTATGTCCATATGAATTTTAGGATCAGCTTTTTCAGGCTGCTTTTTATTCTGAATAATATTGGGGTGCCTGAGTGGCTCATTTGGTTAAGCATCTGACTCTTGATCTTGATTCAGGTCTTGGTCTCAGGGTCATGAGTTTGAGCCCTGCATTGGGTTCCATGCTGAGTGTGGAATCTACTTAAAAACAACAACAACACTAAATAATATCAGTGGTAAAATCTTTCCTCTCCCCTACCACAGCTCGTGTCTGATTAAGAGTGGGACTGGTGTGCCTGGGTAGCTCAGTGGGCTAAGTGTCTGACTCTTGATATCAGCTCAGGTCTTGATCTCAGGGTCATGAGTTCAAGCCCTGCATTGGGCTCCATGCTGGGCATGGAACCTACTTTAAAAGAAAAGAAAAAAAATGTGGGACTGAAGAGCCTAAGTCCCAGAGTTGCTGTCCTTGGTCCCACTACTTACTAGCTGTGTGACATTGAGCAACGTCACTCCCAGGTGATCTCACAGGAAAACACGCTCAGGATGTTACCATCTTCTCCACATGGTGAGGCACCTGTGCACCCAAACCACGGCCATGCCCATGGATCCGGAGGGGACACGTCCCCCGACCTCAAGGAGTTGACAGCTTGGCGGGCGGGCAAAGAGACAGGCCAGCGAAGAAGTCGAGTGTGCTTCAACGGCCAGTTATTGGCACAACACAAAACGCGATGATGTGAGATGAGATACAGTCTCCTCAGGAAACATTCAGGAGCACGGCGAGCCCCCAGGGGATGGACAGCGCGCTGAGACCCCTGGATCTGGAGTCCAGCCGGGCTAGTGTCGCGTGGCCATGCCCTCACCTTCCTCACAGATGGCCCCGAGGGCGACGCGAGGACATCGGTGTGGGTGCAGCTGCCGTCCCGGATTGCCACAAATGTTCTGGCCTGCAACCACGCCGATTGGTATCCTCCAGTTGTGGATGCCAGAAGCCCTAACGCAGAGGTGTTGGCAGGACTGTGTTCCTTCCGGAGGCTCTAGGGGAGATTCTTTCTCTGCCTTTCTGCCTTTCTCGGGGCTGCCCGTGTTCCTTGGCACACGGCATCTTCCCCCATCTTCGAAGCCAGCAATGAGGCATCTGCCCGTCTCTTCCTCTCTCTCTGACTCTGCTTCCACCACACAGCCCCTCTGACTCAGGCTCTCCTGCCTCCCTCTGAACAGGGGCCCTTCGGATGACTTTGACCCCACCCCCACCCAGGCCAGGACGACCTCTCCATCTTGAGATCCTGACTGGGCTCCCATCTGCAGAGTCCCCTTGCCACATAAGGTCCCATATTCACAGGTCCCAGGGTTGAGGGTGTGGGTATCTTGGAGCCGTTATTCTACCAACCACAGTGGTCATGGTAAACAGTTCCAGGTCCCTTCTGACCTGCCAGGCCCTGCGCTCTGCGTACCAACCGCAAGGCCCCTCTTGGGGAGGTGGAGTTCCCATTTCATCAGTGGGGCCCCAGAGGCCCCAGGTCACACCACCAGAGGCAGGACCAGGACCAAGGCAGGCCCGGCTGTCTTGACTGCGCCGTGCACGTCGTCCCTGGGGGAAGAGAAGGGGCAGCAATTCAACATTTGAGCTGTCAGAATCAATCATGATTAGCATGAAATGAGTTGGACCAGCCATCAGGGCTGAGATAGCCAGAGGGATCGTGGTCTTCAAATTGGCGGGACGGTGAGGACAAGGCCTCAGTCAGGCCTGTGACATTTCAAGTCAGAGAAGGGCCTGACTGGAGAGAAGACTCCCACTGGTGGGGAGGCCTGAGAAAGCCTTGAATGCCGAGCCTTGGTGTCTAGACTTGATTCCTTAGGCAATGGGGAGCCACGGAAAGTGTGTGAGCAGAGGAGTAACGTGAGAAAGGGGGATGTTAGGAAGGCTGCCCCTCACGGGCTCAAATGCCCATCCCCTCCCCCAAGGCAGCCTTTCTATCCCTGTGCTTAGGGCCCATGGCGTTCCTGGGGGCCACCTGGCCCAGTCTCTTTGGAAAGCACCAGGGCCACTGGCATCTCCTGTGCCTGGGGACCACTCAGCCGCCGGAAGCAATGCATTGTAATGCTGGCCTCCAGGATTTCCTGCAGCAGCCCAGGGGCCGGACGGGGCTTTGTGGACGCCCTCCCCAGAGAGCCCTGTGCTGCCTGGCCAGGGTCAGGCCCAGGAGGCGGCAGGAGGGGGATTTGCTCAAAGCCAAGGGGACCTTGAGGAGAGGGACCTTGCAGGAAGTGGCTGCTCTCTACTCATTGGGCCACAGGACCTCCAGCCTCCAGGCTCTGGGTATGGGTCACCTCCCAGAATCCTTTGCAGTGGATGCTGTTGGTTCTGGCCTCATGGCAGCCCATTGTCTCCTGATCCTGGCTGGCTGTTGGCTCCTCTGCTCTTCGCGTCCAGCAGAAATGACATCTGGGACATCAGGGACCTTAGGATGTGTCCCCCTCCTCATCAGGAGGGCCCTTTTGACCTCTGCCCCCTGCCTGCCTCCCACAGGCTGGGGGAATGACCCCCCCGCACTGAAAATGTATGAAGCTTGTCGCTCCTGGTGTCCCAACAGGTTTGGGCTGAGGGCAGGAACACACGCTGGCCAAAACAGAATTGTATTTATACCAGCAGCGTCCAGCAGCACCTGGCAGCTAGACGGGGCTCAATAAATGGGTGTCAGAGAACCTAGGGAGTCCAGTGGGGGCGGGAAGACATCCGTGCTGCCCTCCCACACCAGGGAGAAGGAGGCTTCCACACAGCCCAGCCACAACCTTCTGTCTCCCCGACAGGCTCTGGGGCTCAAGGCTACGGCCCCCCAGGGCCACAGTCTGCCTCACTGCAGTCTCCAGAAACCAGCCAAGGCCGCAGAACATTTCCTGTCACCAAACCTCTGAGGTTAATACGTGTTCCTGCGGCCCAGACCCAGGTCAGACCCCAATTGTTCCAATGAGAAGCTCGCCAAGGAGTTAGGGCAAGGTCAGGGGCTGAGGTGGGTGTTGGCGGCCTGACTTCTGCCCCAGGGTGACTGGAGGAAATACCTTCTCAGCCCCTAAGCCTCCCACCACCTGGAACACCTCGTCCCCCGTCCTGCCCACACACACCCCAGTAGCCTGAAAACTTCTGACATGAGCTGCTCATCCCATTCCCCTTCCTGCAGAGCAGAGGACAGACTGGGCTGTTTCCATCCACCTACGAAGTGCCTCTGAGTCCTGCTTGCCTCCCTCGTAGCCCACAGTGAACCGCCCTAGGGGAGATTGGAGCAGGTTGGAAATCTGGCTGCATGACCTTGAACAAGGCCCTTCCCTGCTCTGAGTTCCATTGCCTCACTTGGAGAGACCCCCCCCCCCCGCTCGAGGTGGTGCCAGGTCCCTATGGGTCTCCCCTCACCCTCGGCCCAGCTGGAGGGAGGAGAGGACGCCCCGCGGGCCATACTTTCCATGGCCAGGGAAAGCAGCCACCTCCTGGCCTGTGGGTCAGGGGTCACCTTGGTGGAAGCCAGAGCTGCTGTTGACTGAGGAGCACTTGTGTGGGACTGTGCAGGCCACCAGCCTGGGCATTCGGTTTGGCCCTCACCATCCAGGCAGGCATGTCACTGACGAAACACCTAGACTCAGGGAGGGGCGGCGGCTCTCACCCCACATCTCCCACGGATCAGCCCTGGGAAGGCTCTGTGGATTCCCCTCCCCGGTGTAGGCACAATGCTGCCCTCAAGGAGATTCTAGAAAATAAAGCTAAGTCATAAGTGAAATGATTTCCAGTTGTGAGTATGCCACATGGGGCATCTCTGTTAGGCAATCAGAGAGTCCCTCTCGGAAGAGGGGACATTCTCATGTATGCTGTGCTGAGCTTTGAGAATAAGAGCTTTGCGTCCGGAGGGGACGAGCGCTCCAGGAGCTGCTTGAGCAAGGGCTCTGCAGGGAGGCTGATCCGGCCTGCCTCCCGGAGCCCAGTGAGTGAGGCCAGGCCGACCCCCAGGGCCAAGGGGGTGGGAAGGCCGCCTGTGCTCTCGTAAGCCCACACTGCCCTGGGTGCTGTGGGAGAGACAAAGAGCCCTAAATCAGGTTTCCTGCCTTTGAGGAAATTCCAATTAAATGTGAGATGAGATGCAGAGGCGTGATAAGTGGCTAACAATGGCAAGCAGGGGAAGAAGGTGAGCAGGACCGGCTGGTGAGGGCGCAGGGGCCCAGAGGCGGCCGAGGCCCTGCAGGGGCTGTGATGGCCCGGACCTCCTCACGCCTCGGGTCTGGGCAGGGTGGGTGGGTAAGGGAAGGAAGGTGCGGCCAGGACCCCAGCAATAGGAGGGCACGTCCATGCGGTGCATGAGCATCCTGCGGCTGCCGTGACAAACGACCACAACCATGGCTTAGAACATCACCGATCTATTCCCTTACAGTGCTGTAGGTTGGGCGCTGGACACGGGTCTCACTGGCCAGATCATGCTGTCCGCAGAGCTGGCTCCTTCCGGGGACTTGGGGGGAAATCTGGTTCCTTACTTCTTCCAGCTTCTAGAGGCCGCTGCCTTCTTTGGCTTGTGACCCCTCCCTCCGCCCTTAAAGCCAGGATCCCAGCAACCTCTTTCTCTGTCTGGGTCTGACTCTGCGGCCTCCCTCTTCTAAGCACCTTGTGATTATGTTGGGGCCACCCAGAGAATCAGGCGAGATCGTGTCACACTCAGGGTGAGACTGTCCATCTCAGGACTGTCTCAAAAAGTGAGCAAGTAAAGGATGTCCCAAGAAGAACAGCTGTGATGACAGCAAAGACTAGAGACCTCACTGTGGCACACAGTAGGTGCTTAATAGATGCATGGAGAATGAACGAACAAGTAGGGGAGGGGGGTGTGGTGGGGAGAGTGGAAGGCTCTGGGTCCTGTGTAGGGGAGAAGTAGGCACAGCTGAGCCGTGCCCGGGGGCAGAGCTGCTGGCTGGGGTTGGGGGTGGAGAGAGGCGTCCCCTCTCCCAGAGGCACCCCTTCTGCTGTAAAGGTCCTTTAATCCGGCCAGTGACCTCGAGCCAGCTACGTGTCAGCCCGGGTCTGCTCTGGGGAGGGCCAGCCGCAGAGCCCACAGGCCAGGGCAGTGTCTCCTACCCAGGGGCCACTATCCGACGGTTGGCCCACAGTGGGCGACCACAGGCCCAGGCCAACGGAGGCCTCGAAGCTCCAGGAGACGTGTGACCGAGTGCAGAGGCTATGGGTGCGGTGAGGGATGGCATGCCAAGGGGGCTTGCCCTTCTGCCCTCTGCCCCCCTGCCCCCCGGACAAAGCAGCCGCCATAGGGAGGCTCGCCAGCCACCTAAAGTGGCCCCAGGGCTGGCTCTTGCCACGTGCAGCGTGGACCTGGATAAGCCAGGATGCACAGCTGAGGGGGCCCGTGGAAGCGCTGTGCCCTCCGTGGCAGAGGCAAGGGTTTGCTGAGCCTGTCCTCCCCCTGCCTCCCAGCCCGCTGACACAGCACCCTGTCATCAGACCCATGCCTCTTGGGTCAGGACGCCCAGAACTGGGTGACAGGAGGGATGCAAAGACCAGTAAGACAGGACCCTTGGCCTCAGAGTATGTTTGGAGAGGATGGACTGCCGCACAATCTTGGGCCACCTCCCCCCCTCCCCGAACCACTGAGTCAGAATCTGCGTTTAAACAAGGTTTCCAAGGGTTCTGTGTGCGCATGCCCGTCTGAGAAGGAGGTCTAGACAATGGAGGCAGGAGGCAAAGTGGGGTGACCCAGCGGGCCAGGGGTGTGGGCACTGAGCTGTAGGAGGCGGTGTGCCTCTGGAGGAGAGGAAGGCGGGAGGCAGATGTCACAGTGATGGGGCAGCACCAGGGACAGCCGGGGTGGACCCAGGACACCGTGGCCTGGGCAGGAACAAGATGGACCGCCTCTGTCCTCAATATGTATAATCCTTAGAGCGACCAGCTGGCTTCTAAACACTTGCCACATATCAGCTCATTCGTGACAATAACATGGTGTTGGAGGGGCGATCATTAGTCCGCTCTACAGATGGACAAAGTGAGGGACAGGAAGATGGAGAGAATTGCCTGACATCTCTTAACTTGTACGTGGTTGAGTCAAGATTCCAATGCAGAAATCTTGGGGGAAGCCGTTTGAGTCCGTCTCCAAATGCCCCTCTGTGGCACTAGGGAGCCACAGAATGTTGGAGGGCAGGGAAGCAATGTGAGCAAAACGGAGTTTTGGAAGGCTGGGTGTGGGTTGGCGGGGGGAAGCCTGTGTCTGTGAGGGGAGTGGAGTGGGAGACAGGGTTGGGGGAGCGGAGGTGGGGGCTTCTACTGGAGACGTCCTCCGTTCCAGGCAGCAAGTGGTGGACCGTGTGGGGGAGGGGACCACAGCCAAGAGCAAGGTTTCTAGAGAACTGCAAGGAGGCCGAGATTTGTGTCCAGTGTCGGGCTCGGCGCAAGAGGCCAGTGGTTGTGTCCGTGGGCGAGGTTTGGCCAATTGGATACAGATCCAGAGGCCCACCCAGGCAGCTTTGAGCAGGTTTCCCTGGCTTATTTTTGCTATGTTTCCTTAGCTCCTCTTTCCTACGACCCAGAACAGACTCGGAGTCCCTGGGAACCCCGTTGCTAGCCAGGCCTCCTCCAGGCCCTTCCTCCTGGCTCAGCCAGGGGGGTTCCCAGTCAGGCCATATCCTGCCACGCACTGGGGCCCAGGCTTTCAGGGTAAGCTCAGGGGGACACAGCTCGGTGTCCCCTCCTCTCAGATCTATTAAATTCCCAAGGAGAGAGGACCTCACCTCGCACAGGTGGCCCAGGGCACATCTGCCCTTGCAGGGAGCCCCGCCATGTGTATCCTGGGGGGCCGTGGGGCTGGCTGACCTCGCGGGGACCGGGGCCGGCTCACCTCGCCCCATAGGCTCAGAAGTCTGCCAGCCTGGGCTGGTTGCTGACCTTGGGCTGGTTGCTGACCTTGGGCGGGTTCCTTCACCTCTCTTGGTTTCCTTCTCAGTAAACACGGGGAGATTAATAATAATAAGTGTTAAAAGATTCCCATCTGATGGGATTGTTTTGAAGATTTCTTGAAGATAATGAATGTGAAGGTCAGAATAGCATTGCAAACAAACTCGTCACCAGGTTTTCCTGGCAGGGTTTGGCCTCGGGGCCTGGGAGATCACAATCATAAAGCTAACCATTCCCAGCTTAACAAATGCTTGTTGAGCACCTACTGTGTGCCCGGCCCATGGCCCAGGCATAGGGAATAAGCAGACAAAACCCCTTCATTGTGAAGACTGTCTTGTTGACCTTCCCCAGCAGTGCTACGAAGAAGGCATTATTCCCGCCAGATTATTTCCCCCCCCTTTAAAATTGGGGCAAAATTCACATCACATAAAACTCACCATTTGAACCATTTTAACGTGCATGATTCTACGGCATGTAGTACATTTACAGGGTTGTGCAAACACCTCTAACTAATTCCAGAACATTTCATCACCCGGAAAGGGGACCCTGTGCTGACGAGCGCTCACTCCGCATCCCCTCCCCTGCTCCTGGGCCACCAGGCATCTGCACTCTGTCTCCAAAGATTTGCCTGTTCCAGACACTTCACGGCACTGGAATCCCTCACGATGTGCCCTTTGTGCCTGGCTCCTGTCACTTAGTAGGGTGTGTTCATGGTTCATGATCTCGGGGTCGTGAGATTGAGCCCTGCGTGGGCTCCAGGCTGAGCGGGATGTCTGCTTGAAGATTCTCTCTCCCTCTCCCTCTGCCTCTGCCCCTCCCGCGCTCCCCCGCCGCTCGTGCGTGCGCTCTCTCTCTCAAAAAAAGGACTTCATGTCTTTTTACAGGCGAATAATGCGCCGTCGTGTCAATAGACCCCATTTCGCTTATCCATTCATCTGTCATGGACATCTGAGTTATTTCCACTTTGCTGTCCGCATTTTAAAGACAAGGAAACCAGAGCCAAACCAGCTACCGGCTCAAGGTCAACACCTGCCCATGACCCAGAAATTCCACTTGGAGGCATTTACCTGAGAGAATGAGAACACCCGTGCGCACCAGGGGCTGCACGGAAATGTCCACAGTGGCTTTATTCACAGTAACCCCACACCAGAAACAGCCCAAATAGCCACCAACAGGGGACGGATAAACACCCTGTGGTCATCGTATATTGGAACACTGCTCATCCATAGAAAGGGAGGAGCGACTGAGTCACAGAGTCACTTGGAAGAATCTCAGAAACCTGATGTGGGGTCAAAGGACGCAGACACATGCGGTGTGACCCCATTTACATGAAATTCTAGAGAAGTCAAACCTGCGGTGATGGAGGACAGAGCAGTGCTTTTCAGGGGCTGGGGGGGCGGGGCTGGCTGGCGAGGGGCACAAGGGAAGATTCAGGCGGTGATGGTAACGTTGATTATTTTGACAGGGGCGGTGGCCACGCGGGTATATGCTCGTGTCAGACTTAGTTTAAATGGGTGCATTTTATTGTCTAAACTGTGCCTCCGTAAGTCGGCTTAAAAAAAGAAGGCGTATGTCCCAGCCTCGTGCACCCACGGTCCTCCTGGCCTCCGCTCTGGCCCCCATTCTCTGGGCCACGCAAGCTGGGCCCCTTTATTCTGCCAGGTCCCTGAGTTTGCAGCCTCTTTGAGCCTGCCAGGGCCCAGCACGTAGTAGGCCTGCTGGAAAGCCTGCTTGCTGGGCTGACCGAGGTCTGTGGACTCCCTCTGGTTGTACCCTGGATGGAGGGTAGAGCCCAGATTGGGAGGACCCCGTATATTTTTTTTTTTTAAGATTTATTTATTTATTTGACAGAGAGAGGGCACAAGCAGAGGGAGCAGGAGGCAGAGGGAGAGGGAGAAGCAGGCTGCCTGCTCAGCCCCCACGGAGGGCTCGATCCCAGGACGCTGGGATCATGACCTGAACCAAAGGCAGACGCTTAACCGACTGAGTCACCCAGGCGCCTGCTGGAAGGACTCCATTTGAAACCCAGGCCCAAGGCCACACTGCTAATTACACCCTCCCTGGGACTGGAGGCCAGGCCTCCATCTGGACCCTGGGCTTCTGACCGCCGGCGTTTTTCACCCGGGTGCTGTGGACACGTGGACACGGCGGGGCCATCAGCCTGATGGCACCTGCTGAGGTTCATCTCTACCCCCTGGCAGGTCCGAAGCCACCCCCTCTCTACCTGGAAGTTGAGGAAACAGGCTCAGGGAGGGGCCGAGCCTTGCCCTGGGCGTCTGGGCGGGCGGGTGGCAGGCCCAGGATTCCAACGCAGGCCCCGGGCAGCTGGCCCGAGAGTGTGTCTAGCACACGGGCTCCCGCAGGGCACGAAGCACCGGCCCCGAGGAAGTCTGGGGTGGGAGGCACCAGGCGCCCGGGAGGCCGGGGCAGCAGCAGGCTTGGGGTCACGGCCCTCGGGACTGCCCCAGGGTCTGCTCCAGCTGCTCCCCCAAGAGGTGGCTGATTGGGCTTGAGGAGGGCGGCAGGCGTGGAAGGGTCTTGTGTCTAGAGGGTCTCTGTGCGGGTGACGCTCCACACTGGGCGAGTCTGTGTGTGTCTCTGTGTCTCTCTATCTCTGACTCTGTCTCTGTGTTTGTTTATGCATAGTGTATGTCTCTGCATATGTACCTGTGTGTCTCTTTGGGTTTCTCTGTATTTCTGTCCATCTCTGTCTCTTTGTGTCTCTCTCTTGTCTCGGTATCTCCTACTGTCTCTTAGCTCTGCTTCTGTTCTTTCTCTGCCTCTGTCTTTCTGAGTATCTGTATCTTCCTGACTCTGTGTCTCTCTGGTGTCTCTGTCTCTCTTGTCTCTGTCTCTCCCTGGTGTCTCTGTCACTGTGTATTTATTTCTGTCTCTCTCCCTTTGTCTCTCTGTATCTCTGCCCCTGTATCTCTGTTTCCCTCTATCTCTCTGTCTCTATCTCTGGTGTCTCTGTCAATCTCTGTCTCTGGTGTCTCTGTCTCTCTGTCACTCCGTATCTCTGACTTTGTCTCTCTGTCTCTGTCTCTCTCTGGTGTCTATCACTGTGTATTTCTCTCTCCCTTTGTCTCTCTGTATCTCTGCCCTTGTATCTCTGTCTCTCTTAGTATCTCTCTGTCCCTGTCTCTATCTCTCTCTCTGTCTCTATTTCTGGTGTCTCTGTCAATCTCGTCTGTGGTGTCGCTGTCACTCTGTATCTCTGTCTTTGTCTCTCTGACTCTGTCTCTCTCTGGTCTCTGTCTCTCTGTATCTCTGTCTTTGTCTCTCTCTCTCTGTCTTTCTCAGGATCTCTCAATCCCTGTCTATCTTTGATGTCTCTGTCAACTGTCTCTCTCTGGTGTCTCTGGCACTCTGTATCTCTGTCTCTGTCTCTCTCGTGTCTCTGTCTGCCTCCGGTGCGGGTGGAAAGAAAACTCTTCTCAGGGAGGGGACCCAAGGAGGGGACAGGCCTGCTCTGACCTGGCGCGGCTCCTTCCCAGGCCAGCTCTGGCGCCTCTGGGCCGGTGGGAAGAGGCAGTCAGCCCAGGGAGGCCAGGGCCTGGCAGGCAGGCCTTTCCTGGGACGGGCCCTCCCGCTCCCGCCCCCTGCAGCTGGCTGGCTTTTTGCCTTTCTGCCTTTAGGATAAACTCCCTCTCCTTGGCTCTCCAGGGCCCTGAGCACTGCGGGGAAGGCCCTGCCTCCCTCTCAAGGGCCCCCACTCTGCACGTCCTGGGGTCCTATGGGGGGGTGTTGTGGACTGGGCCCCACCCCTTGGTGCTGCCTCTGGCCTCCCTTGCCCCTCCTGGGGCCTCCCAGGCACCACGCTCCCTCACTGTGATCTGCACTTTTTGGCCCTGTTTGGATGAGTTGCTGGGGAGCCCCCCCACAGCTTTGAGCTTTGAGGCCATTGGCAGGACCCCAGAGATCAGAGGCCCCCGGGCACGCTAGCCGAGCTAGACTCCAGAGCCCCCAGCTCTCTGTTCAAAAAGACAGAGCCCAGTGGGCCACACGTGGCTTTGGAGTTGACTAATCTGAGTTCACAGCCCAGCTCCCCTGTGTCAGTGACTGCTTATCCCCGAGTTCAAGGCTGTCATCTCCCAGGAAGGCTGAGACCACAGGCCGGGCCCGTGGCCCCACACACGTCTGCAGTAAACATCAGCCTGCCACTACCCAGCGACCATCCTGCCTGGCACGGGCCGCGTTGCCCGGAGCGTCTGCCCTTTGAGGACAGGACAAGCACGTGCTGAAGGCTTTCAGTGGTTCTTTAGTGTGTTCTTCGAACAGATACCTGGGAGAAGCCGCACGTACTGATGAGCCGCTGGGCATCCTGGGCTCCTGAGATGCCATCGGGGTGGACCGTTCCCATCCCACAGCCCCCCAGAAAGGCCTCTCCACGCGCTCCTTAGGCCAGCATGGGGGGAAGAAAGGGGTCAGGCAGGGCTGGCTGCCTGGAGGAAGGGGCCCGTTACGGGGCAGAAGGAAGCACAGGGTAGAACACACTTGAACTGCGGCCCCTGCCCAGCCCCCCTCCTGGCCCCCCGATGGCTTAGAAGCTGTACGTAGCTCCCCGGCTGCGGCGCGCCGGCTGGCACCGGATGCCACACACCCGGGTCCCGGCAGCTGGGAGGGTGACAGCTGAGCTCTGCCCCGGGAACAGGTTCCAACACGTTCCCTTCCAGAGTGGAAGCAGATTCAGAGAGGAGGGAGGAGGGGAGCCGTGGCAGGGGCGGGCAGCTGGGGTCCTAGTGACTTGGGTCCGCGTCTGGGCTTGCCCCGTGTGTGCTGGCCAAACCCTTGACATGTCCCTTCCCTCATCTGCAAAGGGCCAGATTGACCGCATGAGACGGTTCCAAGAATAAAATAAAAGTATGTGATGCCGAGGCTGAAGAAAAGGATCAGCCCGTAGCACGTCGTGCCGTGACCTTCGACACTGCAGCTCGGAGAGGTCGGGGCTTGGACAGATGAGGACATGGAGGCTCAGAGAGCATCCTTCTCTCGGGCAGGCAGCAGCAGGGTTAGGAAACTCTTGCACTATTACATTTTGGTGTCTATATGGCGTCTCCTCCCTGCAGCTGGCAGGGACCCCCAGTGATAAACAGGGAATCCATGACTGAATCAATGGATGTTAAGCTCTGTGACCCCGTGCAAGCCCCTTCACCTCTCTGGGCCCGCCTTTCAAAATCCATCAGGTAAAGGATGGGCGCACCCAGCTCTAAAAAGCTTTTAGGCCAAACTCCAAGAACCCAGTGGAGAGAACTGCAGGTCAGGGCTGGAGCACGGGGACTTTCCAAGGTCCCTGGTCATTTTTAGCCTCACTCCTAGGGGACAAGCGACCCGCGATCTGTCCTCGGCCCAGCCCGCTCTCAGCGAGTTCTTTTTCTGGCTGTATGAACTCAGGCCATGTGCACAGCCAAAGTTAAACTCAAGAGGGCTGGACACGTGGCTTGGGTGGGGAGCCGAAGCAGATGGCAGGCCACCTGTTGAAGGGGGACCCGCGAATCAGCGGCTCCCACCCAGCCGCCCTGCCCCCCGCTCCCCTCCCTCCCGCCTGCCTCTGCCTCTGCCTCCCGCCTCCTCCCCCGGCCAGTGCGGCCCATGCGTGCGTCCACGGTGGGGACTCCAGCCCTGAGACTCACAGAGAGGGGGGCCCGTGGAGGCTGAGGGGGAGGCAAGCGTTTCCTTAGAGCCTGTTCCTCTTCAGAGGCTGGGGGAAGGTGAGAACCCGAGTGGACAAAGGCAAGGGGACTCTCTTCTGCCCTTAGAGGTGCACAGGTCTGCCCCCTGTGTCTCCCCATCACTGCCCCCTGCCCCGCAGAGGGATCATCTCACCAAGTCCTTGGGCACTTACAGATTTGAAGCTCCTATTAATAATAAGAAAAATTCACAAAGCTATATGTATGCACGGTTCTTGGGCAGAACGTTTGAAAATACAGAACACCTATAAACAGAAAGGAGGAAATCACGGGCAGTCCTGCCTGTCCATGAGACCCACGGGTCATTGTCCCCGCCGTTTGTCCACGGACACGGAGCGAAGGTTCTCTGACCTTCGGCTTTCACGATATAGGACTGACCTCCTCCATCAGCGCTGGTATGATCTTTTCCGTGGCATCATTCGGGATGCCTGTGTCCTTATCCAGAGCTCCGTCCTTTGAAAGTCCAAAATCGCAGAAGCTCAAAAATCCCAGTTTGTGTGGGACTCATTTGGTCCCAGAAACCTGCCCTGAGCTGACACGATGAAGCTATTTATAGCCTCCATTCCCTCGCCTCGGTGTGCAGATTCGTTTGTTTTGCTGTAGGAATTCCAACGAGCGTGGCTAGAGTGCTGCATCAGACCCCATGAAGGGGTACGGTAGTACCAGGCCTGGTATGGTCCTCGATGTGTCTTAGGGTCTCAGAATTCTAAATTCCGGAACGCCTCCGGTGCCGTGGGGGTGTGCTAGATTTTAATGGAGCGGATGCCTCGAGAGCTTACGTTTGCTTGTTGTGCACTCTCTGTGGGTCTTTTGTATTTCGTACTCACGTCAACACCGGGGGTTGGGGGGGAGAATTGTATCCCGTTTGCAGGTGGACACTTAGAGGCTTAGGGGACCCGAACTGAACCCAAATCCTTGGCTGCCGAGTTCATGCACCTGCTGCCTCCCTGCGTCCCTACCCACTCTTTTCTGATACGGTTTGAGACACCACCAAGATCAGTGTTTTTCAAACTGTGGTCCGTGCGCCCTGGATCTTCGTTAGAACACTGCAGACCTCCAGGTCCCACTCTGGCTCTGGACCCAGGCGTCAGCTTGCCAAGCAGGCTCATGGCGATTCTGGGGCCCATTGAGTTTGCAGCTGCCCACCCTGGGCCCTAGAGACTTGGGGTCAAGGGAAATGCTATCTGACTGCTACTGTTTAGATCGTAACATGGGCTTGGGGGCTCCAGGGGCTCCATTTTTGTCTCCGGTTTTGCCTCTGCACCCTGCTGCTAGAGGCATGTCCGCTCTGCCAGTTCGGGAGCCCTGCGTCTCTGGAGCAGCCCAGGGACAACCCGCCACACTCTGCTGGCCTCCAGGCCACGGCCCGGAATGGGCTCTCCAAACCCAAGTCGTTAATTTTGGTTAACACAAGGGAATTGCAGCTCAGTTCAGAAACTACCTTCCCTGCCCATTTTCTTCTCAGAGCCTGACCTTCTTTCATGCTTCAGGGGCCCAAAACCAAGTTCCCATGTGAGCACTGTCATGCCCCCTCCCTGTGCTTCTCAAAAGAACAGCTGTATCTTTTATCTTAATTCAGCCTGCCCATCTGCCCTTCCTGCTTTCCTTTGTTTTCTGAAAGTAAATTCTTCCTTCCTCCCACCATCAGCTCATCTATCCATCATCCCTCCTCTGTCCTTCCATCCCTCCACCCACCCATTCATTCATCCTGGCACCCAGTAGGTGCTCAGTAAATTGTAGTTGAATGAACCATGAGTTTCTCCAAGCAATCTATCTAGAACCTTCTGAGAAAGCGGGGGGCGAGGGGGAAGATCCACCTAGAATAAGTAATTGTGACTGAATGAGTGGCTCCCACCTCTCCTCGTTCATTGATTCTTCAGCAGATGCTTACTGGGTGCCCCCTGAGTGCCGGACATTTGGCTAGGTTCTAGAGCTGGAGATACAATGTTGAGCGCAAACAGATGTCTGGCCCTTACCCTCATGGAACTTGCAAATTTGGGGGGAGACAGATGTTAATCGAATAACCAAGCTCATGAATTCATAATTGCAAACAGCAATAAGTGCCCAGAAGGAAAAGAAATCACCCAGAATATCCCAGAGGTTCCTGAGCCAGGCCTAGGGACCAGCGAGGGCGCCGGTGAGGTCTAGATCCTCCCTCAGGAGCCCAAAGTGAACCATGTGCCACGAGGACCTCTGCCTCAGGTGGCTCAAGAGAGGGAATTAAGTAAAGGGACCCGGTTACAGAAGTGATAACACCATTGCAAGAACAGGACATTAGGAGCTGTGGAAAGTGCTATCGCCCGCCCTCCACCCCAGGCTAGAGGGACAAAAAAGAGTGTTACTAGAGCTGTTGCTGGGGCCACGGAGGAAACAGGGCCATTTCTGGAGACACTGCCTGAAGCAGAAAGGAGAGAGGGAGAGGGGAGAGGGGAAAGAGGAGAGAAGAGGAGAAAGGAAGAAATACCCTGGCTTCTCCCTCTGCCCGCCCTTCCGGCTCCCTTCAGTGCTTCTATTGGCTGAACCTAGGGGTTGGTCACAAGGCAAGGGAAGCTGGGACATGGAGTCCGTAGGGCCTGCCTATAGAGCGGAAGGGTGAGGAAAGGCTTTGGTCTGGCACAGGCAGGAATTAATGGACACAGAACGGAGGGAAGCAGGTTCCAGGCTACTAAGAAGCATGTGCAAAGGCCCCGGGAAGCAAACAAAGTTCATGGTGGCTCTTAGAAAGGCAAAGCACCCGGAGGGCACAAGGGGCCAAGTGGAGTCCTGGGGGCTCCCGGAGACATGGGCAGGACCCCACCAATAGGGGGGTTTGATCTTTCCCCCCCAAGAGCTATGAAACCTAAGAAGGATTTTAAGTAGGAGGGAGGGAGGCCCAGATTTGCACTTTTGAAAAGACCACGCAAGCTCCTGCGTGGAGAGCAGATGGGAGGCGCCCCCAGGGAGGAAGCAGGCAGGAGGCCAGTGCCACCCCACCACACCCATCCCCCTGCCACAGCTCACACCCCAAGCCAGGGGCCCTCGGACTCACCCCCACCCCCCGGCCTCGCACAACCCCAGCAGCAGGAAAGCTCCAGGTTCTCATAATGATGTGTCCGCTTCCTTGATCATGCGCTTGCCGTCCTTTGAGATCTTGGCCCCCAGAAGGGGCCTCCTGCTCAGCCTGCCTCGTCCACCCCCTCGCCCTCCACGAAGCCCCCCCAGCTGCCCGCAGCCCGGGCTGGGGTGCCAGCCACCACGGCACCTGTTCACGGCTGCTCTCTCTTCTCCAGGGGATCGGCTTTCAGGTCTGATAAATATTAATGGCCGAGCAGGGTTGCGGGGGGCCCTGCCAGGAGATAGTCTTTCTGGAAGGCGTGTCAGGGCGCCCAGCCGGAGTTGCAATGGGACACCCCAGCCTGACTCCTGGCCTCCTGCCGGCCCCCCGCCCTATAGCCCTTGGGGGGCGAGCCTGGAGCCCCAGGAGACCACCCAGAGACCAGCTCTGTCTGCTTCTCTCTAATGGCGGAGCGGGTCACCCGGGGTCCTGAGGAAGACACGGGGTCAGGAAGGCGTACTTGAATGACAGAATGCGGGCACCTTGGCCTCAAAGCCAGAAACCCCCATCTCCCGAGGGAGGGAAGTTGCCCTCGCAGCTCTGGGTGCCCAGGACCTGGGACAAGCCGGGGCTGCCCTGGGGCTTTGGCCCCTCCACGCGTTAAAGGGGATGGGCTGGAGAAGGTCCAAAGTCTCAACTTTCCAAAAACGCACTTTAGAAGGCATCCACTTCTTCAAGGCAGGAGCCATTTCAGAGAGTGTTGGGGGAGGCACAGTCGCTGGTGCAGTGCCTACCACGGGGCTGGGGGGGCACTCGTGTCGTCAGTGGGGTCCCATCACCCCACGGCGACGCAGGGAGGCAGGCCTGGTTATTCCCCACATGCAGGTGCGCTCAGGAAATGCAGCTCGGGAGTTCGGCCACCTGCCCAGGGCCACGCAGAGTACGTGGCAGGGCTGGGCTTTCCATCCAGACGTTGAAATCCACTGGCAACGTCATGCCATGCTTGAGAGTGCGGGCTCTGGAGCCAGCAAGCCTGGGTTCGAATTTGGAAGCTGTGTGATCTTGGGCTAGTAGCTTAGCCTCTCTGTGCCCCACGCTCCTCATCTATGAAGTGGAAATGACACTTGTGTCCCTACCTCATGGAGTCAATTGAAAGGGTTTAATGGGATGACGGCCACAGATTTAGAACGGAGGGTGGCTAGCTTAGGATCTGAGATCTCCTCATCCCAAGCGCGTGCGGGTCCTGTGTGCACCATCCCACAGTCTGTAGGCTTGGACCCCGCACAGTGTCGAACCCGGTCCCCCCTCACCCCCCGGAAATATGCTTTGAATCCAGGAGGGAGTGGAGTCAGGACTCAAAGTGGGAACCGGGAACTGTAAGTCACTGTTCCTGGTGAGCGCCGTCCTCTCGACAGCTGGAATGTTCTAAATCATTCTAAGACCTGGGCAGATTGGAATTTTAAAATGTGTTTCCCCTTTTAGAGCAAGCCATGCCTAAGTATTTCTGGCCCGTGAAAGGAATACAGTTTCAGACCCAGGGCAGAGAAACCACGCGTGCTCGCACAACCCAAGGAAAACACCCACCACCGGGCCCTTTTCCTCTGCGGCCGGTGCGGGCTTCATGAGGGCTGCTGGGCGGGCAGAGAGGGGGGCGCTGCTGGGCGGGGGCCGTGGGGAGATGGCACCCGGGGCCGGGCTGGTGAGCAGGCAGCTGAGACCAGGGGTCGGGAACCAGGGAGCCCTAGTTATTCCATGAGCCCCACGAACGTGGTTTCCGACATCTCACTATGTACAGACGTCGACCCCACACCTACCCTGGGACCAGCAATTCCACTCCTCGTATCTGCCCAACAGAAACTCGTTATGTGTTTCTAATAAGAGACGCAGACTAGAGTGTTCAGAGAAACACCGTTCGCGCCTGTCCGAAATAGGGCCTACCCCAAACTCATCAATAGTGGGCTGGATGAGTAAGTTATAGCATAGTCACCGGCGGAATACTACATAGCAAAAGGAAAAAAAGAAGAAGAATCGAATATTCCTACGGAGAAAAACAGGGAAGAACTTCACAGACATAGAGCCAAAAGCCAGACTCAAAGAGGACATACGACGTACTTCTATTTATATAAAGTACAAAGACAGCGCGTACTGACACACGCCACCACGTGGGTGAACCCTGAAAGCCCGAGGCCGAGGGAAAGAAGCTAGGCACAAAGGGCCCCACCGTCTCTCAGTCCATTTCCACGGAACGCTCAGAACCAGCCAATCCCCAGAGACCCGGCAGACGAGAGGTTGCCAGGGCCTGGGGGCAGGGGGCGGGAGGTGACAGCTAAAGGGTCCGGAGTTCCTTTTTGGGGGTGGTGATGTACACCTGCAGGCATACTAGAAGCCACTGAATGTCCACCACTGAATCGGGCGATAGTGTGGCACGCGCATGGCCTCTCGACCAAGTTGCTGAAAAATAAAACACCAGTTTGGTGTTCGAAGCTGGGACGCCTGGAGTTCTGGCTGTAAGGCTTCACCGTTGGTGGGGGGCAGTGCCCAGAAGGGACTCCAGAAGGGGGGGCTTCTGGGAGGCTGGACATGCTTATTTCTGGGTGCTGGTAACACAGATGGGCTCAATTTGTGAAAGTCCCACAGGCTGTCCCCGCACACGTTCCAGCATGGGGGTCACCCTTCAGGGAGAGGTTTGGAAAAACAATACCCCAGTTTAGTGCTAGACACACGCCTCGGCCCCATTTTTTGGTCCCTGTCATGAGTCTAGCAGCAAGCAGCCGCAGAAATGAAAGACCAGGGCAGGCTGGCTGGCGGGCTGGTGGGCGGGCTCGGACTATCCTTCCGTGACTCAGAGGAACAGCTGGAAAGAATCCGTTACTGCTGGCTGCCAGCCCCCCGCCCCCTGTTAGTCAGTGCCGGGGACCTGCCGCAGCCCCCCGAGTGCTCCAGGACCTGAGGCTGAGGGAGCTGGGGCTGGGGTGGGGCCACTGGCAGAGCCCTAGGCAGGACTCGAAGGCGTCCAGTGAGCCCTGGCCAGTAGCCTCCCTGGCAGGACCCCGCGAGGGACAAGGGTGCCTTTATTGCACAGGCTGGGGGAGGCTGGCAGGCAGGCCAGGCGCTGAGCGCACAGCAGGCTGGATTAGAGCGGGACTGTCAGGACAGACGGCCTGGGTTTGAATCCAGCTCTGCCACTCCCCAGCTCTGTGACCTTAGGGACGCGCGGTCCCCGTTCCTGAGTGCCCGCAAAATCGGGTAACAATAGTGCCTGTTTCCTAGGCGGTCTCAAAATCGAAACTCAAGCGTGCCGTCAGCTCTGAACAGAGCACCTGGCATTTCATCAGCATCCAGCAAACCTTAGCTTCCTACCATTGCACGCTGGAGGACACGTGCCGGGTCATCTATTGAGCGCCTACTGCATGCTGGGCACCCTTAAGGCAGCAACCATCTACTTTGGTTTCCACCCCCCCCCCCACCCCCCAGCCCTGCCTTCTCAGGAAACCTCCCTGGCTCAGAAGCCTGGCGGCGGCTCACCACATAAATGATTGCTGTGATTTCGGGCCGCAGATCAGGGTCTGTTGAGAAACCAGCAGCCTGGGAGCCTTTGAGTTCACTCAAGATTTATGTGGAGTGTTTGTCCCCTCATCCCCAGTGGCAGGTCCACTCTGGCGATCATTCATCAAAGGGGTTTTACGAGGCCCCTGAAGTTGCCGGCCGTAGCCTCGGGTTTTGAGGCAGAGGAGGTCGGGGGAAATGGTGTCGCCCGCAGGGGAGACCGGGCTGCTTCCTTCTGGATTCTTTTTCCAGGTTCCTGGGAGCTAGGCAAGGTTGAGGGGTGCCTGATTCTGCTCTTAGGACCCGTACCCCACGCTCGGATCTTTAAATGTGTAATGCAAGCACCGTTTCGTTTTTAGTGAAGCACTTTGTACCCACAGAATGCTTCTGTATCGGGGTCTCAGGCCCCCCAAGATGGAAACCGTGCCCTCCTCCCATGTCCACTCTCTGAGGCTCCTGTATTAAAAAAAAGAAGGGATGCTAAGACAAGGTCAGAAAACATGCTGTGCATTTTTCATATATACACTGAACAGATTAGCCTGGTTTACACCGAGAAAATGCAAGGAAATTTCACCAACCTTGGCAGCCGGGAGCTTTTCTCAGTCTCGGGAGCTGTGCCTTTGGGCCTCAGTTTCCCTGTCTCTCAAATGGAGCCGGTGATTCCTGCTTTGCCTCCCTGGACCGCTCTGTCGTGCAAGCTAATGGGTGTGAAACGGCCCATAAGCCCGAGGCCCCCATAAATCCCAGGGATTTTTTTTTTTTTTTTTTTTTATTGTTAACGGTTACATTCCTTCCCTCTGAGAAGGAGGACATATTTTTGCCAGTGCCCTGCCATGTTTAAAGCTCTTTCTGAGGATGGCAGAGAAGTGCTTGCTTCATTCTTGGGGGAGGCGGGGGGAGGAAAGGAAAGAAAGAAAAAAAAAATAGGGCAGTCAGATGATAAATTTTGTTTTCCTGGTCCCCAGTGAGCTAGAGGCCAAACGCACAGCACAGGCAGCCTCTGCGAGAGGAAGGACAGACCAGCCTGCAGAGGTAAACGGTCCTAGAAGGGGAGCTCGAGGCCCATGTGCAGTTTCGAGGGAGGAGGGACAGAGCAAAGACCCAGTGGGAAGGGAGGAGGCTGGGGGCACCAGGATGGACTTGGCCTCCATCGCCGGCCCTCGGGGGGAGCGGGAGACAGGAAGCTGACCGGAGTGGCTGGGCAATTCTAGAACTTGGAAGGCCCGGTGAGGCGTTGGCATCCCAAGTTCAAGCACAGATTGAGCCCCAACCATGTCCCCGGCCTTGTGACACCGTGGGACAGCACAGGGGAAGCCAGCTGGGCTCTGCCCCGGGGGAGAGGCGGGCCCAGGGGCAGATGCACAAAATAACGTGTGATAAGTGCTTGGAACCTAGAAACCAGCCTCCCCAGCAGGGTGAGGGCAGATTCCTGCGGTTTCTGGGCCAAGGCAACCCCGCAGGAAGCCGCGAATCTGAGATGTGCCCAGATGTTCCGAGCTGACGGGCCTTCTGGTCTCCTGCAGAACGGAGGTGGGGCGCTTTCTCACCTTCCGTCCATCCGTCCGCAGTGCTGGGTCTGCCCCTGAGCATCTGTCGCTGCTCTCGAGCCCCCCACACCCAATCCGAGGAAGGAAGATGGGGTGAGCAGGGGGGAAACCGGTACCCTCTCTCCAGCAGCAAGGGGGGCCCTGCGCTCAGAAGGGACCCGGGGAGCCGGCTCTGCACGGGTGGGGAGGCGTGCTTCCCAAGTGAAGTTAATACAATCGAGCCTCATGGCCTGGAGCGTGTGCCGTCTGTTCCGTGTCACCCAGGACCCCGGCAGGGGCTCGGAGCACACGTGAAGAGCAGGAGGCCAAGGCACTGGAGGCCATCCCTGCCCTAACACGCGGGCATCTCAGGCCCCGGGGCCAACCAGGGAGGGCATTACGGGACACATTGCCCCGGTTCCCGCTCAGATTCACCTAGCTGCGCCACCTGGGGCCTTTACGTCCCTGTCCCGTGCCTCTGCCTCCTCCCCTGCCAAGTAGGGGCATATGGGAACCTCGCTCGCAGGCTTGCGGCAAAAACCGGGTCAGTTGCCATCTGTAAGGCACAGGTCCCTGCATGTAATTAACATTCAACCAACATGTGCAAACACTCCAATGTGCGCAAAACGTCCAGAGCGTGTGCTTCACCAGGATGGTCTCAGCTCACCTTCCCCCCGGCCCTCTGGGATGGGTCATTTTGTTATCCCTGCTTTGTAGGTGGGGAAACCAAGGCTCAGAGAGGTGAAGGAGCAGACTGGGGCCACACAGCTCGTAATGTCACTCGGTGCCAGCAGCCCCACCCCCATGGCCCCACCCACAGAGGACCAACCAGCATCCCCTGCCTTCTTTCTGCTCTGATCTGTGATCATTTGCTGCCTGGTTCCTGAGATGTGTGCCCGGGGCCTTACCGGTGTCCCTGGTCATGGAGGGAAACAAAAAACATCCATGGATGCCTCTCTCCTCCCACCCCAGCCCCACTTTATACACACACGCAAACACACACACACAGGCCGGTCACGAACACCTGCGTCACGAACACCAGGCCAGTCACAAACATGTGCTCCCATATACATGCACGCGTGTACACGTCAGGACACACATACACACGCTAACAGCTGCAGGCACACATGCACACACAAACACAAACATGCACGCACACACACACACACACACACACACACACACACACACAGCACATACTCAGTTCTGCTTTAAGACCAGCTTAGTCTAGAAAACTCCACCTCCCTCATCTTGTCCCGTTGACCCTGTGGCTCTCCTCCGTCACACAGTGCCCCCCCCCCCCCACGTTGAAGTACAAACAGGCAGGAGCAGAACCTTGTCAACCACCGGGTAGAGTCAGAAGTGGGGGGTCTTCGTCACCTACAATGTGCCGGGCCTCTCTACCCAGGGCCTCAACTGGCACAGAAAAATCTGGTGAGGATCACCACCCCATTGGACAGAGCAGGAGACTGAGGCCTGAGGAGCTAAGAGGTTTGCCCAAGACTCCCACAGATAGAGAGGGATGGGGCAGGATGGGGCCCCGAGTGCACGGGACCCAGGCCCGGAGACAAGCCCTGGATATCCGTAGTGAGCAAGACAGACCTGGTTCCTGCCGGGGGCGGGAGTCCCTAGGCTTCTGGTCAGCCAGACAAGGAACAACTAAAGAAAAACAAATAAAATCAACGGCAAATTCCTAAGCCAACGAGCTGAGACAGAGACTGGCAAGGGGGACCTACCTGGGGCAGAGAAGTCAGGGAAGCTTTTCAGGGAGGGCACTGTAGCCGAGACCCTAGAGATAGACAGGAGTCGGTGTGCAGAGAGAGCCCGCAGAGGCATTTGAGGTGGGAGGAAGCATGTGCCAGGCCTCCAGGGGTCCACGAGGAACCCCCTACGCCCCGGGACCTGCATTTCCTAAGCTGGCGTTATTTTACCAACAACCTCTTGATCTGTGTGGGGCCTGAGGGTTGTGCTAGGGCACCACGAGCAGGACCCCAGCCCTTTAAGTTGCCTGGTCAGGCCCCTCCTGCCACCAGATATGAAAAATGCCAGAAGCAGGGGAGCCCCTCCCCCTCCCCCCAGCATTCCTTCTGGACAGTTTTGCTGACATAGCTTTTTTTCTGGGCCTGGATAAGGACCTGCAGTACTGAATTTCTGGTGGTGGTGGTGATGATGATGATAATTTTTTAAGTCCTAGACTGTGAACTCCAGACTATGCACCAAGGGTTCCCAAGAGGTGGTCCTTTTCTCTTGTTCCGTCTATTTATACAGCATGGCCCTCCTCTGTGCCCCAGGGAAGCTGAGTTCTATTTACTTGTCAGTGCCCCAGAGGGCAGAGGGGCCCACCTGGCACCTTTGTCCCCAGGCTCACTCTGGGTTCCAACTGGCAGGCTGGGATAGCTAGCTGTCAACTGCTCAGAAGTCAGAGACTCACAGACTTTTGAAGTTGGAAGAGGTGTCCTTTCACAGATGGGAAATGGAGGCCCAGAAAGGCCTGGATTTGCACAAGGCTGCCCAGCCTGAGCCAGAGCAGTGGGGAGGACTGAGGGGTCCTGGCCATGTCCCCTGCCATGGACAGTTTCCATCAGCAGATGGGTGACATGGACCAGATGTCTGCCTAGTGAGGGCCTTGAGAGCAGGGGCTTTTGGAGTCCACTGCCTGGGCGCCTGGAGCTGAATCCCAGCCCACCACGCCTGAAAAGTAACTTGACCCTCAGTGGTTCTTTCTCATCTGTAAAATGGGCTGATCACAGCACTCAACCCAGAGTTACTGGGAGCAGGAACCCAGCCGATTTACATAGAGTGCTTAGACTACACCTGCACAGTTCGCCCCCTGCCAGAGCTCCTATTTATTAAGAGGAAGAAAGGGCCCAGAGTTGTTGAGTCACTTGCTCAGGAACACACAGCCCGGAGACACACGGGAGCCTTCCTATGCTACTGGTGAGGGCGCGGTGGCCTCCGGCCAGCAGTGGGGAAAGGCGTGACAGGTTGAGGACTCTTGACCCCTTGATGTTGCCTTCACTAACGTGCTCCAGGAGACGGGACAACTCCTCTCCCATCTGTCTCCAAAATTAGCACACTGGGCTCTGAAAGGTGCCCCAACCCAGGGCTGCGCAGGGCCGTAAATGACCCTCACTCGGTCCCTCCTTTCAAAGGAGGAGGGGGGCCCGGGCGCCCAGGGCTGAATCGGGGGTGGGGGGCGCTGCCCCTCCCGAGAGTCTCTCTCGAGCGCTGGCCGCGTCCTCACCCGGCTCCCCCCGCGTCCTACTTGCCCTTTACTTAAAGAGCAGCTCCAGCCGCTGATGGGTCTCCGCGGGTCCCCGAGGAGACCCTTCAGAAGGCCCGAGCCCGGCGCGCTGCAGAGAGCCCCTAATTGGGGCCATGAATCACGACGCGCGGCTCCCGGCCGGACACAAAATAGATAGGAGCCGGCGAGCCATTGTGCGTAGTTCGGGCCGCGGGGGAGGGAGGGCCGAGGGGGCGGGGCGCCGGGCGCCGGGCGGGAGCGCGAGGGAGGGATTCCCCGCCCGCCGCGCGCCCGCCCTCCGCCCCCTCCCCCGCCTCCCTCCGCGCCGCCCGCCGCCCCGCCCCCCTCCTCCCCAATTAAATGACCCCACGCTTTGGCAGGCGCCGGAGCTCGCACATGCGGCCGCCGCTCCAGCCGCCCGGGGCCCGCCGCCGCCGCTGCGTTCCGGGCGCGCTCGCCGCGGCGCCGCCGGGGGCTCGGCAGGCCGGGGGGGCGCCCCTGCGAGCGGCCGTGCGCCCGCGCCCGCGCCGGCCGCCCGCCGCCAAACTTCGCGACGCGCTCATGCCCCAAGTTGGGCGCGGTGGCGGCGGCGGCGGGCGCTGAGGGCGGCCCGGGGGCCCGGGGCGCGGGGCCGGGCGGACGCGGCGCGGCCATGAGCGGGCGGCCGGCGCCGCTCTCCCGCAAGCAGCGGCTCATGGCAGCCGTGGGCGAGCGGGCGGCGGCGGCAGGCGGCGGCGGCGGCGGGGGCGGCGCGCCGCTCTCCTGCTTCATCTGCGGCGGCGGCATCGGACGCGGCAAGGAGCTGAAGCTGCAGGTGAAGCAGCCGGCAGCGGGCGCGGGGGCCGCGGCGCAGCCCTTCTTCCCGTTCCTGCAGCAGCAGGAGCCGGCGCCCGGCGCGCGCGAGCTGTGCCCGGCCGACGGCTGCGTGCTGGTGTGCGCCGTGTGCCGCTGCTTCCTGGGCGAGCAGTGGGCCGCGTTCGAGCGCGCCCGCACGCCGGTGGACAAGCGCATGTACTGGCTCAAGCGGCCGCACCAGTGCGACGCGGGCGCGGGCGGACGCCGCGGGGCCGCCGGGGCCCCCCGCGAGTGGAACGTCGCCTACGCGCTGGGCGGTGCGGCGGGCGACGAGACGCGGGACTCCGAGCTGTCGGAGCTGTCGGACACAGACCCCCTCTCCGAGACCGAGCCGGCCGCGCGCGACGCCGCCAGTCCCCGTCCGGGGCCCGGGCCTCGCGGGGGCCGCTACCAGGAGTGGAGGCCGGCGCCGGGACCCCCTCCGGGACAGGGCGACGTGGAGGAGGAGGAGGAGGCCCCCTCGAAGCATCGCGGGGACGGCGAGCCCAAGACCGGCGGGAGGCGCAGGCGGAAGGCCGCTGGGAGACACTGGGTGCCCGAGCCCCGGGCCAGCGTCCTGAGGGGCATTCAGGACCCTTGGCAAGGCCTTCCAGTCCAGGTGGGCCCCGCGGACGGCATGAAGGGAGTCCCTTCGGGCAGGGCCGCCAAGACTCCCGAGAGCAGGCCGCAGGGGGAGACCCGCGGGAACTACTGCATGTCCGAGGACAGTGACATCAACATCACCAGTGAGGAAGAGGACCGCAAGGAGCAGCCTCCGCCTGGCCTGCAAGAGAAGGAGAGCGCAGGCGGTGTCCCCTGGGCTTCCCTGGAGAGCAAGGCTGCGCCACCAGAGGGCCTTTGCTGCTACATTTGTGGGTCGGCTCTGGCGCCCGCCTCGCAACACCAGATCCACGTGCAGAAGCAGGAAAAGCTGGCCCGGGCGCCCTTCTTCCCCTTCTTGTGGCTGCACAGCCCCCCTCCAGGGGCCCAGCCCATCAGCGAGGGCGGCAGCACCCTGGTGTGCCCCTGCTGCTTCTCCTCGCTCGTGCGGCAGTGGCAGAGCTTCGAGCTGGCCAACGTGCCGGTCCTGCAGCGGCTCTATGTGGTGCCCCTGAACAGCCATGCCCCCGGCATGGCCTCCAAGGCCAGGAGGCTCCCCAGGGAAGACGGCCCGCCTGTTGGGGCCCTGCCAGAGGCCTGCTACCTCTGCGGGGAGGACTGCACCCAGGATGCCCGGGCAGTGGCCTCCCGGATCCTCAATGGCAGTGCCAGGGGCGCCATGCATTTCCCCTTCCTCAGCCTCCTGCCCTGTCCCCCCAATGCCCGGGGCCCCAACAAGCGCTGCGAGGTCCGAAGCTGCCCCAAGTGCTTCAGCGTCCTGGAGGACGTCTGGGCCCTGTACCGGGCCTGCCAGAACGAGGAGCTCATCACCTCCGTGCAGGGTTTCCTGGGCAGGTACCACCAGGCTTTCTCCGCCTCGGACCCTGCTGTCTCCGAGCCGCCGGCACCGGCCCGGGGCAGCCCGGTGTCCGTCTGCTACACCTGCGGGGCCGAGCTGGGCCCTGGGAAGGAGTTCCAGCTCAACGTGAACCCCTCCAGCCGCTTGGGCGAGAAAGAGCCCTTCTTCCCGTTCCTCACTGTTTACCCGCCCGCCCCAAGAGCCAGGCCTGCCGACTCCACGGGCCTGGTGGCCACCTGCGTCCTCTGCTATCATGACCTGCTGGGCCAGTGGCTGCAGCATGAGGCGCGCAGCGCCCACCACACCGTCAGCCCCTGGTCGCGGCAGTACCAAGTGGACACGTTCGTGTGCTTCTTTTGCCAGCAGGAGAAAAAGCGGTGTCTCGGGCTCAAGGCCGTGCGGGTGGCCCGGCTGCCCTTGTTTCTCTACACCCTCCGAGCTAGCCACAGCCTGCTGGTGGATGACGGGCGGCAGCTGATCATTGGCGCCTGTGTGGAGTGCGGGACCCTGGTGTGTGCTGGCCCGGGGCTCACCCGCCAGGGGCCTACGGGCTGGAGCTCCCCAGTGGCAGTGGCGATGAAGGTAAGCGGTGGTTTTCTATTCAGGCTCTGGGATTCCAGCAGGAAAGGAAGACCTGTTATTTTGTGCTCCTCTGCGGGGGAGGAGGTCATGCTGATTCTGTGTGATCCGTTCCAGTAGGAGGTGCCCTCCCGGGGTCCCCCAGGCTGGTGCGTGGGGAGTGCGTGGGCCTGGCTGAGCCGGGAGGCCATGGAATTTGGGGTGGGGGGGACCAGGGCAGGAGTGGTCTTGTGGAAGAATAGGGCATTGCTGCAAATAGCAGGCTTGGGCCTGAACTTGAATGTGTTTGCTGCAGACTCAGTCAAACAGGAAGTTCGGGGCATGTCTGTCATCCGCCTGATAACATTGGTAATTAGTCCGGCCGCGCAGGTCACCGGGAGGTCCCCGCGCTTACCCACCCGGCTGGGAAGGCAGCAGAGGTGGCGGCTCCTCTCCTCTCTCGAGCGCCGGCCCCCCTTAGCTCCTGCAGCTTTCCCCCCAAGTTCACACTTGTCCTTTGAGATTCTCTGGTTGCTTCATAGCAAATGGAAACGGATTTTCAGACGTGGGGGTTTGGGACCCTGGGGACAGGGGGAACGTTCCCCTACCCCCCCGGGTGGGAAGAGAGTCTTTCTTCTCTGCAAGTCAGCTGCGCAGGAGGAGAGCCGAGGGGGTGGGGGTGGGGCTGGCGTTTGCCCCATTTATAAGGCGCCTGCCTTCAAGCTGCCTGCCCGGGAGGAGCCAGACTGGGGCTCAGTTCACTGTGGATCTGGCTTTGCAAAGGCCAAAGCAGGGCCTGCCCTCCCTGGGGCTGGGGGAGTAGGTGATGGTGCAATCACGGCGATGGCCCTGGGGGGCCGTGAATCTGAATCTCCGCTAGAGACCCGTGGGACTGGTTTGTTGGCATCAGATGCCTGTAGTGGGAGCCGCTGGCGACGGGCCGGCAGAGGGCCCTGCGGACAGGGAAGAGTGTCTCTGACTTGTTCAGGAATGATCATTCCGTGCGTTTGAGAGGCTCCCGGTCCTGCCTGCCCCTTGTCTGTGCGCGTGCCTGCGTGTGGAGATTCTCGGGTCATGGCTTCATTCATGGGGGTCACGTCTGTAAAGTGGACACATCCTCTCATCCCCACCGGAGGGACGCTTCCCTCCGCTTGCTGTGCTTGCTGTGGGCCTTTGTGCTCTGCCCAGGCTTCCTTCTATGCCAGTGTCCCTTTTGGACCGCAGAGATGTCCCTGGGGGCTTTGACGGGCCTCTCACTCTAAACGGGCGCACGTATCGCTCCCCACCGCTGATGCTGAACTTGTTGTTGGCAGCCTGTGGCCGTCCAGCCTGTGGGTTTGTTCCTGGGTATCTGAAGAAGGGTACACCTTCCGGCAGGGCGGGAACTGGGAGGTGAGCCTGGCTTTGGAGCAGGACAAACCTGGCTTCCAAGCCTGCCTTGTCTCTTGGTCACCGAGTGCCTGAGTGGACGCGTCTTCCCCTCCCTGTGCTCGTCTCCTGGGCCGGGGAGTGGAGGTCGGGATCGCCTGCTCCCGGAGGGCCAAGTATGCGAATAGAGTGGGCATCTAGCCGCCCCCAGAAAGCCAAGTGCCTGGCACAGGGTGGGACCCTCCCATCCATCCCATGCATTGGGCAGGGTTTTCTGGGATACGGGTCTGCGCGGCTCTCGGCCTGGGGATGGGGGCGCCCGGAGTCGTCAGAGCACTTCCTCTGAGGTTTGCCAGAGTGCTTTTCTGCAGAACATCCACTCTGGGGTGAGTTTTCCTGTGTTGATTTGCTCACTCATCAGGACTTGATGAGATGCCAAGTGTGGGCTTCACGGGTAGGAGCTGGAGGAAAGCATCCAGCTGGGAATGTGGCTGTGGACGGGAGCCCCGTGGGGATGAAAACGCAAGCTGGTGTCTGCCCAGAAGGGGTCAGCATGAGGTATGGGAAGGCTGACTGGCTTTCTCACTTTTGCACCGTTTCTAAAGCGAGTTATTTCGTTTGCTCCTGTGAGGCCCTATTATTCCCATCTTACGTATGAGTACACTGAGACTCAGCGAAGTCCGATGGCATCAGCGACTGTCACCCAGTAGAGGTGGCTGCAGTGGGTCTTCAACCCAGGTCTTCCCACCCCGAACCCCCACTCCGTCCACCCCCTGGAGAGGTGTAGCCTTGGAAGACGAGTGGGGTACGGTGTGTGGGGGGGCTCGGGGGTGGGGTCCAGCCGAAGGGGCACAGAGGCTGGGGGAGGCAGGGGAGCCCGTGGGGATGAGGGGGGAATGAGGTTGCAGTGAACTCGAGGCCTTGGAGTCAAAGGCACAGGGGAGAGGGAAAAAGTCCTTGAAAGAAGGCTCGGAATGCGCCAGAGAGAGATCCACCCAGGGCTGAGCCGTGGCTGCCATCCAGGTGGGTGGTGAGGCCATCGGCCTGGGGTGGGGGGCCAGGGAGGGCAGCAGGGCGGCTCACAGGCTCCGGCAGCCAGAGGGAGGGAGGGAGAAGTGTCCACTCCTGCCTGGAGGAGAGCCTGACTGATGATCAGTAGAAAGCCGGAAATGCAGCCTCCTGCCCTTCCTTCCTCCCTCCCATTCATTTAACAAATGTTTATGGAGCGCCTACTCTGAGCCAGGCACTGTTCCAGATAGATGCTGGGGATCTGGTGGCAAGTGCTGTGCCTTCAGTGTTAGGGGGAGGGGCACGGCGGCAGCAGAGAACACGACTTCCCACAGAGCTGTAAACAGAGTGGGATGGGGCTGACCCCCCCCACCGGTGCCGGGGGGCGGGTCACAAGGGGTGAGTGCCAGTGGGGGGACTCCCAGCGGGGGCCAACTCCTGGGTCCTGCCTATCTCTGGTGTGTGGTTTGAGGATTCGGGGGGTGGGGGGGTGGGGTGGGGAGTGGTTTAGGGGCTTTGGCAGGTGGCCACCGGGAAACCACTGAGCCAGAACGGCATGTTCTGGAACCTCCTCTCTGCCACCTCCTAGGATGCCTCAGTTGTTCCTGGTACACGTTCATTCATTAGTGAATCAGCCTGAAACACTACGAAAGAACACGGAGAAAGGAGGAGAGAAAGGTGTCACTGACACCCTCTGTTTGGATCACGTTTGCGACTTTTCTCTCCAGCCGGACTCCTTGCTTCCTGGGGGGACGTGTCCTGTCCCGTAGCCCCCAGATCTCCGAGCCGGCGTCTGGCGCAGGGCTGTGTTGGCGCTGGGTGGGGCAGGCTGCAGCCCACCCTCTCGGGAGCCTGGCACCCCTTCCCTGAGGAGGAGCGCCCGGTCACAGGCAACTCTGTGAAGCCGCAGGCGAGACTCTGGGTTGGCCTTGACCCAGCCCTGGTTCCAGTCTTCATTCTGCTGGGAGCTGGGTGGGTGACCTTGGCTCAGACTTGCCCTTCTCGCCGCACCTGAGCGGTGGAGGTGATCTTTCCTCGGGAAGGTTTGCGGTGGGAGTGGCTGGCGTGCGGTTGGACCTCGGGCCACGTTCATTCTCTCCCTGAGGGGCGGGTAACTCGGGGTTTCATCTCGGATTGGCTCCCGCCTGCTGTGCTGTTGCAGCCTCTGCTCCCCAACCTTTCTGCTGGTTGGGGGGCCTGGGTTCCCCCCTTCAGAGCCGGGGGGCACAGCGGGCCAGGCTGCCCAAGACGGCATCTGGGGACATGGTGATGATGATGACGGCGTTACAGAATTCGTGCCCCACGCCTCCCTTGTATCACTCTTACTGGATCCTCCCAGCAGCCCTGTGCAGGTGACATCGTCTCCATTCCTTAGCAGAAAAGCAAGTCCAGAGAGGGCAAGCAATTTGCCTAAGGTCACACAGCTAGTAACAGCAGGACGGGCATTGGACCCAGGAGTCCAGCTCTGATGTCTGGGCTCTAACCTCTACTTTCTCTTGCCTTTCTGTCCCCTCTGGGGCTCCCGCGGTGAAGGTGGCAGTGACCTGGAGGGGGGATGGTCCTAATTTCCCCACACGTGCCTCCACGGCCCCCAGAGCAGCTGAGAGGCGGGAGTTAGCTTGAAAAGCCCCCATTGGCCGGCTCCGCTCTCCTGTCCCCCGCGCGCCCCCTCCCCTCCATCACTGCCCTACTGATAAGTGGCGCCCTTTGTCTCTGCTCCCTGCAGCATTGTGCTGGTGTTCAGATTTCAGCCGGCACCTCCTGCTGCGGGTCGTCCCCTGATGGGTCTGCTGCGTGATCGATGGGCTTTCCTTGCATGCCAGTTGGCGGGCTGGCCGTCCTGCCCTCTTCCAGCAATCCGTCCGGGGAGCACTCTGGGTAATGGAGCGTGCAGCTGTTTACCTAACCGCACCCCGGCCCCTCACTGCGGGGACACCCGGCCCAGCCCCTGGAGCGTGGCCTCCGAGCCCGAAACAGGTGTTGCTGCTGAGGCCCCTTTCTTTTCTCCACGCTGACATCTGAGGCCTGCCGAGAGCGTCTGTCATCACTCGCCTGTCAGGGCCGGCCCGCACATCTGTTTCCCGTGTTTCCCGGTTCTCTGTGCCCACGCGGCTCCCTGCTCTTCAGGGCGGGCCTGGCAGCCCTCCTCCCCGGGGCCAGGCTCGGGGACACCTAAGAGAGGTGAGTGGAGGGGGAAGCTTCCGGAAGGTGCTGGAGGGGGCCGCCTGGCTGGGCCGACACCGACACCCTCTCCCCCGCAGCAGGTGGGAAGTGACTGGGCTTTGGGACTTTCTCAAGCTCCCACCACCTCCTCCGAGGGGAGGGCTGGGCTTTTCTTGGCGGGTTGGGAGCCATCTGCTCAGAGGAGTAAGCTCTCCAGACGTTCCTTGTCCTAACCTGGAGGCGAGTGGGGACACCTGGGAGAGAGGAAGTGGAGGCAGAAGGTCTCCAGACTCAGCCTTCCCCGGGAGCAGGGAGGGGAAGGGGGGCAGGGAGACCATCTCTGGCGAAGTCCAGAGTCCTCTAGGCTTTCCAGCCCCTTCCCCGCTTAGATCTCTCATGATCTTACCCTTGGAAGGTTAACTCCCTCTGACTGTCTTTGGAGCGTTTGTAAGCTATGGGCAGGCTTGCCTCACTGGCACGTTTTCTGGGCTGAGGAAGCGCCCACATCTGCAGTTCCGGGTCGTCTTCTGCCCTGGGTCCGTAGCCTGGTGGGAAAGGGTGACACTTCGGCCCTCTAGGAAGAGTACCTGGGAACTCGGCTTCCGATGGCCATGTGGCCCCAGGTGGGACATTCGTGGGCTGTTGTGGAAGGTGTTTCTACTCACCACGTGACCTTGGCGCAGTTTCCCCATCTGTACAAATGAAAGGTCTGGTCTTTGGGGGTCGCAGGCGCTTTGCATCCCATCCATGAGGTCTGGTGGGAGGCTGGCACCGTCGAGAAGGATGTCGAGCGTGTCGGGACTTGGTGCTGAAATAGCCAGTCAGTGACTCGCCGTGTCTTCTGTGGGGCTGGGAAGGCAAGAGTGCCTTCCTGGGGCCTAGGTGGTCTTTCTTTCCCTTTCTTCCGCCCGTATTGAGATATAGTTGACACATAACATTGTTGGAGTTTAAGATACAGCAGGTTGGTTTGATACATGGGTATGTCTTTTGTCAAGCGATCACCACCGTCTCACCACGTCGTCCCTTTTCCTGTCTGTCCGTCCTGAACATTTACGATCTCCCCCCTTAGCTGCAGTCTGGCGTGGATACGGCATCCGGAGCGGCGGTGGCCAGCTAGGGAGTCTTCCCCACACCTGGGAATCTTATCCCCGGAAGTTCACAGATTTGTTCAGTATCTCCCCCTTTCACAGGGTCTAGGTTTTAAATTCAGGATAGGATATGGGGGTCCCCCAAACACCACGATATTCCGTCCCACGTTAGGGCCCGAAAAACTTCATGGATCACTGCTCTGAGGGCAACACTACACTGGGAGGACTAAGACTGTAAGCTAATGCCACTTTATGCTGCCTTATTTCTTCGGTAATACGAGTTAATTAGGTGTATAGGTTTTGAAAGAAATTCTGATGGTCCCGTGATGGGGACACAGCTGCGATTCTGCCTCTCGTCCCTGCTCATGCGTCTACCCTTGTCCAGAGCTGCCCTGGGGAAGCACACCTGGAGGACCACACATTCTGCCCATGAGATCAACAAATGTTTGCATGCTGATGGTGTGGAATCGAGCGGACCCACTCGTGTGGGTGGGGGTGGGGGATGGTGAAAGTCCCCGGTCGTGATTGTGCAGTGTGTTGAGTTCTGCATTGGGGTCTGCTGGGAGCTGCGGAGCTTACAGGAGGATGAGAAACTGGCATGTTCAGGGAAGGCTTCCTGGAGGAGGTGACATCTAAGCTGAGTCCCGAAGGCTGAGAAGGACTCAGCCAGGTCCGTGTAGGAGTCATGCACTCCTGGTGGGGAGACTATGTGCAAAGGCCTAGATGTGGAGAGTGGGGTTTGCTGGAGACCCTTAAATAGGTTTTTGAAGTGAGGGGAGGTTGACTCTATGGGAGTGGTTGGCAGTGACAGCATGTGGGTTTGAATCAATGCGGATCTCATAATACCAGTGACCGGGCCCTACCCCAGCCTGTTAAATCAGAATCTCTGAAGAGTGGCCCTGGTGGCCCTGGTATTTTAAAGCCTCTAGAAGACTCCAGCACTGGGGTAAGAGCTGCTGATGGAAGCCATTTTAAGCATAGCCCAGGAGTTTGGGACTTTTATCTTGGAAGCTGTGATGGTCACGAGAAGGATTCTATTCCTTCGTGTTCCGTCTTTCTTTACTAAGCACTTACTGTGTCCCAGGCACCATTCTGGGCATCGGGATCCAGCTGTGAGTAAAGCAGATGGGACGCAGGGAGGGGCTGAAACAGTGGTCAAAGGAGTGGCCAGGGGAGGTGGGTGGGCTGCGGGCCGTCCCCTGAGCCAGGAGGACGGTCTGGGCAAGGGCCTGAGGTGCGACCTTGGGGCAGGGAGGGGCCGGCCACATGGGCCTCTTACGCCTGACCTTGACAAGACACTCTTTACTCTGTTTTTCAATGCAGATATCATTCACACACCATAAAATTCACCCTCTTAGAGTCCACGATTCCGTGATGTTTGGTACATCGACAGAGTTGTGCCAGCCCCGGCCCTTTCTCCTCCAGAGCGTTTCTGTCCTTTCCGAAAGCAGCCTCATACCTGGCACGGTCACTGACCATCCCTCTGGCCCCAGCGACCCCGAATCTCCTAGCTGTCTCTGTGCATTTCTCCCGGGTGGACACCCCCGAGCGGAATTGCGGGGTCATCTGGTAACTCTGTTTAACCCTTTGGGTTCCACGCTCCCCCTGGGGGTTTTAAGGACATAGCAGGACTTAGGTCTTTTGGTCCTCTCACTGACCAAAGCCACACCTCCCAACCTGGGTCTCCAGACGCCGAATTGGTGTCAGAAGATGGGAGCCGGTCTTCTCTCTGGGAGAAGGGGTCGCCCTTGCTCCTGGGGCTTCGGGCTCGCTCCACCTCCAGCCTGGGAAACCAGAAGTCCCAGATTCTGGTGCCAGCACTCACAGTGGCCTTGGCAAGACTCTCCCCCCGTCTGGGTCTCAGTGTTCCGTCAGTAAGAGGGACGCAGACCGTGCACAAGCAGTCGAGCCCCTTGGCTCCGGCACAGCTGCCAAGCTGTAGCTGTCTCCTCTTTCTGGCCCCGTGGGCCGGAGTAGGATTGAGGAGTTGTGTGGAGGAGGCCCCTGACGGTGAGTTCTGGCTTGGCTCTGAGTCTGGTGGTGCTCAGGTTCCCTGCCCAGCACCCCTAGCCCCGGGCCGTCGCTCTCTGCCACCGGCCGGGTTTGGTGTGAAACCCAGGATGGAAACCCTTGTTGGGTTGGGTTTCCTTCAAGTGACGCCGGCAACCTCACATGGAAGCACAAAGGTCACCGTCCCGACTGGGCTCAGGTGAGCCGGGGCAGGCTGGGACTCCGGCCAGGAGTAGGCACGTCTGGGGCTTCTGTTCCCACCCGGGGGGCTGTTGGGTGAGAGTCGAAAGGGGAGAGTTTAAGTGCTGCACCACACTCCGCCAGGATGCCAGCGGGGCGTGGGGGGGAGCGCGGGGTGCCGGGATGCCTCCACGTGGGCAGGGGGGACGGTCGGTGGACGTGGTGTGTATGGTTCGGGACCGGGAGGGCTGAGGACCCAGCCAGGACCTGGCCTGGGGGGTGGAATGGGAATCAGGGAAGGCTGCCTGGAGGAAGGGTCACCGATGGAGGTCCTACAAATGGGCAGGATTTAAACAAATGGTGACTCTATAGAGAAATCTTCACTTTTGGGGATTTATATGTCAGTGATGCCATTTTCAAAATGTGCACATTTTATTCGCATGTATTATTTAGATGTTGCCTGTCAGTTGATGACACTGTACGAACAAACTTCGGTGTTTTAAAGGTATTTTCAGATTGTTTTGTATTTTACATGAATAATCTTCTATTCCTCATAATAGAAAACTTGGAGCAGATGGAAGGTCTCCACAGGTCAGGTTCAGCTCGTCTCTGCCCTCTGGGTCCCGCTGACCCTCGTGGCTCCCTTTCCCGCAGCTGGCCACCGATAGGCCATCAGCCCAGGACCCCAGTGGGTCCTGTCACTGGCTAACCAGCTAACTGGGTGACCTTGGCTAAGATGCCAGCCTCCTCCCCAGGCTGCCCCTTCCTCCCCTGACCGCGGAGGGTGGGGTGCACTGCCCTGTGGGGAGGTGGCAGGAGCCCCATTTTTCAGATGAAGAGGCCAAGGCTCATAAATCTGGGAGTTGGGATCGAATTACTAACAGCAAATGGCGGGGCTGGGCCGCTGGGTGAGAACAGGGTGGTCTGGCTCTATAGGGCCTGTCCCCGTCCCCCTGCTCAGGATGAAGCGGCCCTTCCTGGAGACGGTGCCGGGCTGGTGGGGACCTGGCCTTCATCCGGCCCCGCCCTGCTTTAGCCACACAGGAGGCTGCCATGGGTCTCCTGGACCAACTTCCTACAAGGGGCTTGGAGGAGGCGAGGGGCTGGGGGTGGGGGGTGGGGGTCAGAGCATTGAGTACTGCAGCGGCGTTTTATAGGCTGTCCCGGACCCGTAAACTTCGGCTCCGGCTTCCCCACGAGAGGGCTCGCAGACGGGGATTAAGAGGCTTGTGTGGCTTCTGATGGGCCCGCGACACGGGCAGGTGGGAGGCAGGCGTGGGCCTCGCAGGGCAGGGGCTCCTGGGGACCGCAGCACAGGGGCCACTGAGATGAGGGAGGCCGGGAGGAGCCTTCAGGCAGCGGAGGCTCGGACTGCCTGAGACCCGGGCTTGGCCCTGGCTGCAGCACCGGCTCCTTTAATCCCATTCCTCTGAGCGGCTGGATTTCTCCAGGCTCACCGTCCTCCCTTCCAGAGGGCCTTTCTCACAGTCATGCGCTGTTCTTTCTTTTGTGCGATCGTGTGACATCCCGGGGCCGCTGGACAAGGGAGGCCTGAAGTGTTCAGAACCCAGCTTTATGCTCCTTGCATACGGCTGCTTGCACCAGGAGCCCAGGGACCACCAGCCCTGCCGAACGCAGCTCAGCCCTGGGGGCTACCTGGGGGGACAAGGTGAAGTGGGCTAGGTGACCCCGGGTCATCGGCCCTGCAGAACACAGCTCGGTCCCTTCCGTGGGCTCGTGGCCTGGGTCTTGCTGCAGAGGAGAGGGGATGCCTTTCTGGCGCATGTTTCCCCTCTCGTATGTGAGCTGAGGTTTTGCCAGTGGACCTGCACGCCCCCAGCCAGGCACGAAAGCTGGCCACTGGCCTCTGTCCCCTCGGCCCGGCCACGCAGAGAAACCAGGCCCGGGGCTGGGGTGGCAGAGTGTCAGACTGTCCCCTAGCAGCCTCTTTCCCCACCTTCTTGAGCTTTGGGGGCGCCTGGGTGGCTCAGTGGGTTAAAGCCTCTGCCTTCGGCTTGGGTCATGATCTCAGGGTCCTGGGATTGAGCCCCACATCGGGCTCTCTGCTCAGCAGGGAGCCTGCTTCCCCCTCTCTCTCTGCCTGCCTCTCTGCTTACTTGTGATCTCCCTGTCAAATGAATAAATAAAATCTTTTTAAAAATAAATAAATAAATAAATAAATAAACCTTCTTGAGCTTTGTGTGCAGGCAGGAGGTTTGGTTGGTGGCCGGACCCTCCTTCCCTTCTTGAAGCTGCAAGACCTTTTCTTGCCTTTTCAAACCTGGGTAGGGTGGTAGTGGGCCTGGTTTTGTGAGTTCCCGTGCTGCGTGATTGCTGATGCTTGCCATTAACGGGCGACCCTGACCCTGACTTGCGCGTTAACTCATCACTTGTCAGATGACCGGACGAACCGAAGCTTTCTCTGAGTGTCTTAAGGACTGGCTTCAGGGTGGGTCCCCAGGAAGGCAGGTGGAGGAGATGGGTGTCGCTGGAGGCTGGCTGAATCAGAAGGCAGAGGGTCGCTGGGGGTGGCATGAGAGCTAGGGTGAGGGGGAGCTCTTCTTCCTCTGACATCCCCCGGCCCCCTCCAGGTGCCCCTGCATCCCCCCGATACCTCAGCACACTCACCTTGTCTCCCACGCACCCCCAGACCCTCTCTCTTCCCTCCTGTCCCCTCACTGCACACACACACGCACCCCGGCACCCTCCCCGCCTCACCCCCCCACCTGCGTTCACCCTCGCGGCCGTGTGCTCGCTCGCCGCACCACGCTCTCTGAGGGAGGGTGTTAGTAGCTCCTACGGTTTGGATTTGTCTCTTCTCCCTTTTAATTTGGTCAGTTTTTACTACTTCGTGAATTTGGGGGCTCTTGCATATTTACGATTGTTTTGCTGACGGATTGGCCCTGTCGTCACAGAAATGTGTGCCCCTCTCTGGCATTGTCTCAAAGTCCGTCTTACCTGGAGTATCCCCCATCTGAAAATCAAGGCCCCAGAGGCTCACAGGGGGGAAGTGACTTCCCCAGAGCCACACACCTGTCAGGGGCAGAGGCAGGGTTCACGCCGTCCGCCCTAGCAGCTGCTTTGGGGCGCTGGGTCTGAGAGGAGCCCCTTCCTGGTAACTTTTTGGGTGCCTGCATTTTGATGTCATCCTTGTCAGGCGGCCAGAGCCGTGTCCCCGCCCGCCCTCAGCAGAGGACCCCCCAGGAGCCCGGCATCTGGCCTGCAGCCTACGGGAGCTCAGCTGAGCATGCTTGGAACACGCTCTGGAAACTTCTCACCAGACTCAGCTCCGGAGTTCCTAACCCTCCCCACCCTGTTTGGTGAGATTGTTCCGAGCATGTTGGGCAGACCTTCTGAGTCCTCCCACGGAGAAAGCAGGAGAAATGTTCCCCCCTCCCTGGCTCCCTGGTCTGTGGGGGCCTTTTGGAACTTGGGCCAAATCTACCTCCTGGTGGCTTCACCCCAGCCAGGCCCACAGTCTGGAGCTCCTTGGGGGCTCTGCGCTGGGGGCCTGCCAGCTCCCCGGTTCCGGGGGAGAGCTGCCTCTGCCTTCCCGGGGCATTCTGGGAAACTCTGGGGCCCTGCAGGGAGCCTGGGGGGGGGCGTTGCCTAGGAGATGTGTGTATGGGGGATTGACACAGAAGGGGGCGCCTTTGCTGCGGGCTATAGATTGGGGGCCTCAGCCAGGATGGTGGGGGGGGTCTATCCAGCAGGGTTTCACGGAGCCCCTACTATGTGCTAGATGCTGCAGAATGAGGGAATCAGGGCGCACAGCAGGAAGGACCGTGAGCAGAGAGCTTCCAGTGTGGAACTGAGTCTGGGCCTTCGGTTCCGTGAGATGCAGGGACGCGTGTGTGATGGTGATGGCGATCGGTAGCAGCAGTGACAGCGGCCCCACGTTTGACGCTGGCAAGACGTTATCTTCCTGACCCTGTGAGTGAGGGAAGTCGGCACTCGTCTCTCCTGCTGGGCCCCTTGGTGACTTTGTAGGGACTCCACAAGGTTGGTTCACCTGAGCCGGGATCGGGCCTTAGCTGGGTTCAGTGCAGTGACTCAGACACACTCAGGTCCGGGAAGGAGCCGTGCCCCTTGAGACGGATGGCTCTCGCCTCTACCCCCTCTGGGTCCAGGGCTGGGGAGCAGGGAGCAGTCTCGCTGACACGCTGGCTCTGGGCCCCAGGGGGCATGACGGAATTGCTCGTGATTCTGGCTGCAGTGGCCCCGGGGCCGGAACCTGGCGGAACACGGTGTCAGCAGAAGCTGCCAGCCTCTCGGCTCCGGGGCCCTGGCTGGGGGGAGGGGCGGGAGCAGGGCCAGGCTGTGCCCCCCCACCCCTCCGCCTCCCCACCGCCCTGCTGGGGCCACCCTCGGCTGGATGGAGGTTCCAGGGAGGGCCTGGGCACCCGCCCACCGGGCCGAGAGCCCTGCAGACCCAGGGACCTTTCTCTCTGGGGAGAGAGAGACAAGGACATGAGACACCTGCCTCCCAGATTTTTCCCCTTTGGAAGGGCTGCTCCCCTCTGTCTCATTGGCTGCTCCCAGCCATCTATCCAAAAAGGGTGGTGTAAGCACGGTGTCACCCCTCTGAGACCAATGGGGAAACCAAGACCGCATGGGGGTCGCTCTGGTCTGCTCTCGGTGGGCGGGTGGTGTGGTTTGGCTAACGGCGATCTGAACTCACACCTCGCAGCCACCCCCGCTCCCCATGTTTTCCTCAGCACGTCACTGTCCCTTTCGGAGCCTCATGCCCCTCACCCATACACCAGGACAATCTCAGGGCCTCCCTCCTAGGGATGTCGGCAGGCGGAGTCCCTCGTGGAGGGCCTGGCCAGCCGACAAGATTCCGGAAGCGGTGACTAGTCAGTGGGAGCAGAGGAAGGACCAGAGGGAGGAATCTGAGGCTCCGCTCACAGCCCTGGCCTCAAGGCCCCCTGGAATGAACATGCTTGTGCCCCTCGCATGGACCCGTGAGCCCCGAGCCGGGCCATGCATAGCCCGTAGCAGGAGCTTCTGGCTAATCTCCCGTGAGCCTTGGCACCCGCCGCAAAGAATCCAGGCCCCGTTCAGAATGACCATCACCACCGACCATGGCCTCCGTTGTCCAAGGGAGGCAGTGTGGGGGATGGGAACCCCGGAAGTAGAGCCCAGAGCACCTGGGACCCCAGCTCCCGTCATTGCCTCTCTGGGCTCCCTGCGCTCATCTGAGAGGTGAATGGTGGATGGTCCTTCCCGCGGCTCCGGGCCCTGAGAACTCCCACGTTGGCCTTTGGTGGCAACAGCAGGCACATGCCACCTGACGGCTTGTGTGTCTGTGGGGCGATACATGGGAATCACGGAAGCGTATGTGTCACGGGGCTCAGCCCAGAACACAGGCTCCGTAAATGTTGACTCTTAACTGTTTTTGCGATTCGTCATTCAGTTTCCTCCCCGGTCCTCCGCATTCCAGAGAGCTGAGCCATGGACCTCAAACACACAGGGGTCTGGACCCTGTTGGTGGAACGGGGTGAACCAGGAGGGGCCCCGTGGGAGTCAGGCCCTAGAAAGGGGGACACCGTGGAGTCGAGTTAGAAGAATTGACAAAGACCCACTATTCTCAGTGCTATATCCCCGTTCTCACGTGCACAATTCTTAACCCTCAAAACTCCATGCAAAGTCTGATGCATGGATGTATTTTTCTGAGGCGAAGATCAGTAACTCTTACCGGACTCTCACTGGGTTGTGTGTCCCCCCAAATGTAAGGAGCCACTGTTACAGGTGCACTTAGCTGTCCACACACTCGTAAGCACTCTGCACGCGAGCCAGCTTTCCAGCCTCATTATTCCTTGAGAGCACCACAATGACAATGACAATGACGGGAATGGCAGAATTCCCGTCATTATGTCTTGACACCTGTTCTTTCTTCCACTTTTCTGCCTGTTTCCTGCCCCAGGAGGCCTTCTTTGCTAACTTCTGCCAGCCGAAGGTTCTTTTCGCTCCTGGCTGCCCTAGGCACTTGTCTGTATGCAACTGTTTTGTACTTGCTAATAAATTATCACTTTCTTATATGTGGTCTCCTGTGGTCTTCGGAGCGCCTCACATGGGCGAGCCCTGTCTCTCCCACTAGATAGAGAAGATAGCTGAAATTGGAATTTGGAATCCTTTGATCCTCCCCTGGTTTTTCTTTTATGTATTGATTCCTCGCCAGCCCATGGCTGTCGCATTCCTGAGGAGCACCACGGCTGGCAAAAGCACTCTTAGCAAGGTCAAAGTCTCAGAGAAGATAAGAGCAGGGGATGGGGGGTGGCGAGAGAAACAACGAAGATGGCATTAAGTATAACTTTTTAAAAACCACCATAAATAAAAGTCCTAGGAGACATCTCTGCCAACACAAACCAGCTTTGTCCACATTTAAAAACCAGCTCTAGTCAGCAACCTTTCCCTGAATTATGTTCTTCGGTGGATAAGAGACTTGGCCACCGTCTTGATGTGCTGAGAGAGAAATCTCCTGTGAGGTTTATTTCTTCTTGAGTCTGTTCTATTAATTAATGTTTTTCAAGGAATTTATCCATTTCATCCAGGTAGTCCAGTTAACGGGCATCACTTCTTCATAATATTCCCGTAGTGTTTTTCTAATGTCTGTAAGTTCTGTAGTGATGTCCCCTCTTTGGGGATACTGGTCGTTGGTGCCTTCCCTTTTTCTTCTTGATCCACCTAGCTAGAGGTTTATCAATTCAATTGATCTCCTAAAAGGTTTATATTTAAGAGACCGTGCCTTTTAAAAATTTTTTAACCAGCCCATTTGGCCTTGCAATGTAATGTCTTTTGCGCCTGCAGCCTCTCTTGCTTCTTTTTTGTAAGACAAGACGAAACGTTCGTGAGACCACTGGCCTTTTTCCAGGTTATTAATGCTTACAGGAACATTTTCCATGCCTGATCTCCTCTCTGTTGAGTCAGTGGAAGTGAGAGCGATTTCTGTCTATCCGCCTGCCCTCGTGACCTCCGTGGTAGTCAAGGTGGTGTGTCCTTGTGCCCGGGGAGACTTTATCCAGCCTTGCATAAGTAAGAAAGATACTAGACTTAAACGTTTGTTAATGCAGACAAGGAAAGTGCATTATCTTAGAAGCACAGATTGGGAAGGATTGAGGGCTTTCTCTAATATATTGGTGGCTCTCTTATTTGGAACGTGTGCACCTAGGAATGTCATGTTTCATTTCTTATTATACAAAGTATTCACTGTTAAGGTTTGTGTCCCTCCCAGGCTACGATGTATATTTTATCTGTAACCGTTATTGAAACGTCTGTTTCTTTTGTCTTTGCATTTATGGCAAATCTCGAGGGTCCCTTCAGAATCCTAGAACCGGGAGGAAGCACAGAGATTTCTCGAGCGCAAGAGCCCTCACTTTGTCAAAGACTCCGAGGCCTGGGGAGGGGAAGGGACTCACCCGTGAACATGGGGCACGTCGGGCTGAGGCAGGATGCTGGTGTCCTGGGCCATCTCCGGTTCATCAGCCAAGGCTGTCCCTCTGGCCACAGGTATCTCGGTCTGTTTGCATTCGCAATTTGAGGGGCCACGGGATCCCCAGCCTTGGGGTACAAAGAGGGCAGTCAGGGAATGAGGTCAGATGGCAGATAGCATCCTTCTGTGAACCTACTGCCCCTCCATCTCTGAGGCCACCTTGTGTCCCCTCAGAGCCATGGGAGGGTTTTTTTTCTGTAGGAATCGGCATTTTATTTATTTATTTATTTATCTATCTATCTATCTATCTATCTATTTTTAAGATTGGGGGGGAGAGGAGGGGAGAGGGAGAGAGAGAATCTGAAGCCGACTCCATGCCCTTCATGGAGCCTGAGTGGGACTCGATCTCACCACCCTGAGATCATGACCTGAGCTGAAATCAGGAGTTGGGTGCTTAACCGGCTGAGCCCCCCAGGCGCCCCAGTTCTTTTCCACTCCTGAGCCCCTGTATCAAAATAGGATTTTAAGACACCCCCCCTTTGTTTTGTTTTGTTTTTTTCAATTTGGAAGGGACGGATCCCAGCTCCAACACTTACCGTGTGGTCTCGAGCTCAAGTAGCTTTCCTTCTCGGTGCCTTAGTTTCTTCATCTGTAAAACACTTGTGATCATCAGATCAGCCTTCCAGAGGGGGTCAGGGGGGATTCCTGCGTGTAAAGCACTTGGCGTAGTCCCTGGCAGGAAGGGCTGTTACTTTTACGTTATGATTGCGTGATTGTTGGAGGGCTCATGGGACGTAGAGAGGAGGAACAAAGGAGAAGTTTTCCCCCAGCCCAGCATCAGCTCAGAGACCGCTACCGTCCCCACCATCACCGTTTCCTCCCACGCGTGGCCCGCTCCTTTCTACCAAGTCGAGGTGAACCTCTCTCTGTGGAGCTGTTTGTCTTGCTCTTGCTTAATGTCCTAGCATGAACATTTACCAAAGTTGTTATAAGTGCCATTTTAATATCTGGGTGTTAGACCCCAGGGAGAAGGGCTGGACCTTCCTGCCCCCCACCAGCCCCCAGGGAACCTTCCGACAGAACAGAGCCGTGGGTCCCGCCCGGAAACATGGTTGACACAATGCTGCAGACGCGTGTCACCCGGAGAAGATCTCCTCGAGCTCGTGGGGGGCCCTCGGTGTGGGGGTGCTAGGGTGGCCTGGAAGGCCTGAGCCCCCGAAGTTTCCAGAGCATGTGTGGGTGTTAGGGGGAACATGCCGGGAAGAGAGGGGAGGCGGCACCACGGGGATCAGGGGCAGCTTACCTGACAGTCTTGAGTCTTTGCCTGAAGTCTAACATGTTCTGTGCTGGAAACTGAGACAATGGAGCCAGAAGGGAAGTGAGAAAAGTCCCCCGTCATTCTGAAAGCCAGAGCTTCCAGCCATCTTCTCTGTGCACGTGTGCGCACGCACTGCTGAGGGTGGGACCACGCCGCGTGCCGTTTCCGCGTGGGGTATCGTGCCCGTCTCCTCGTGTGGCTGAGACTGGGGACAGCGGAGCAAGACGCTTGGGTTCGAATCTGGGCTGTACCCCTCACTAGCTGTGTGTTCTTGAGCTAGTCACGTCACCTCTCTGTGCCGTAATTTCCCGATCTGGAAAGTGGGCTAGTAGCAGGTTCATATGGAAGATCAGGCAGATCAGAACGTGTTAGAGCAGGACACCAGCCGTTGGCCCCGGAGTCCTCCCGGCACGCAGCATCCTTGGAGGAAAGGAGTTTTATTGTCTACATAGGGACCCCGGGTCTCCTGTTGCTGGACAGCCAGCTTGTTTCTGGATTTTCCCAGATGGGGACAGCTCTGCAGTAAGCCTTCTTGAACCTCATCTGCCCCTCGGAGGCCTCCACCTGGGCCTGTCCCCGGCCCCCACCCTTTGGTTCCTGCCAAGTGGCCTCCCGGACTGCCCTGGCCTTGCCTCGTGAGGCCGCGGGGAGCTGGGGCTGGGGGGGCGGCCTCCGGACCTCCCTGCTCGCCGTGCAGTAAGTGGCCCGAAGGGTGTGAGACCAGGAGGGAGGAATTGTCTTTGGCAGCCTCTGAGTGGCTTGCCTGGACCGGCCGTCTGTCGGGAAGGACCGGGACAGGAGGCAGTAGGCAGGGGTGGGGGCCGCCCGTCTCGCACCTGGGCCGTTGCTGGAAGCCGCCTTCTGGGAAAGACGTGGGATCTGAGTACATGCCTTCCCAAACAAGAGTGCTTCTGCCGGCTCGCTGCCTGCTCCCCTCCCGGCTCCAGCTGCCGCGGTGCCGCGGGAGCCCCCCGGGGATGGGGTCCCCAGCAAACCAGCCGCGAGGAGTGCATCCCTCTGGGCTCTCCAGGCTTTATCCAAAGAGTGAAGAAAACCGTTGAACGCCCACGGCATGCCCCATATTCTCTTCCACCTACTCTGTTCCTCCAGGTTTGTTTGGTGAACACCCGCTGGGCAGGGCGGCAGCCCAGAGGAGCAACAAATACACCCACTTGTTGAATGTCTGTGATGTCCCCGCGCTATAGGCGTGAGCCTGCTTCATTTAAAAAAAAAACTCGTTTTGAGATCGTCGTTGATTTACGTACAGCTGTGAGAAAGAAGAGAGGGAGAGCCCGTGTACCCTTCACCTCGTTTCCCCCAGTGGTGACGTCTTGCATAACCATAGGACAGTGTCCCCAGCAGGATATTGACCTTGACACAACCCACCGAGCCTGTTCAGATTTCCCCAGTGTTACACGTACTTGTATGTGTGTGTGTGTATGTGTCTGTGTGTCTTTGTGTGTATCTGTGTGTGTGTCTATATGTCTCTGTGTGCTGTCTCTGAGTGTGTGTCTGCGTGTGTGTGTATGTCTCTGTGTGTGTCTGTGTACCTTTGTGTCTCTGTATGTGTCTGCGTGTATCTGTGTGTGTGTGCTCTCTCTGTGAGTGTTTGTGTCTATGCGGGCTCTTTCATTTCACAGGGCGGAAGCGAGGCCCAGGACCAGTCCACCAGGGCGCAGCCGAGCTGGGCTGCGTGTCCAGGCATTCTGACTCCACATCCCTGAGTTACTCTGAGGAAAAAAGTCACGTTTACTCTTCGCTGCTGTTCTTGGACTTGGTAGCCCCAGGGGTCTCTGCCGCAGCTGTGAGCGGAAGACCCGGACAGGCTAGAATCATACCATGTTGGTGCTGAGCTGCTGGCTTCTCTGTTTCACAGACCAGAACACTGAGGCTCAGAAGTTAACAGTTTGCCTAACGTCCCCCAGCTGGCTGGTCTGGGACTGGTCTGAGTCTCTTCCCTCCAGGTCTACCTGTGGCAGGGACCACAATGAGCTGCTTTTTCCAAGAGGTGAAAGGATAGAAGACACTTTTGATCACAAGTACCAGGCTCAGGATTCAGATCAGTTACCAGGAAGATAGTGGGGGCATTTGGGAACATTTCTGGGCAGGAGGTGACCTCGGACACTTAGCATGCCCCCGACTGTGTGCCAAAAACTGACTCAGGTTTTGAGGCGACTCTTCTTTCCTTGCTCACATATGCTTGGGAACAGTAGGTTAAAGAAGTCTATACTGGGTTGTGTTCTGCAGGACTTATCAGTGCCTTTAATGCTCCGATGTACACTCTGGCCCTCTAGAGAGAGGACAGATTGCCATTCTGCACAGTGTATTTCAGGAATTGCTCAATAAGACCCACTGTGGCGTGAGATTCTGAGTGTTGAGGACATCCATAGCTATGGTGCGTCTGGCCGTGGGGCCAGCAGCCCTCCGATGAATGTGAAGGCTGTTGCCCAGCACGGGAAAGGCTACAGAGTGACGGGACCTGTGAGAAGTGGGATGTAGATCTGTCCACCCGCCGTGATCACAGCCATGTGCCTCTGCATGTGTGCCTCATGGACAAGGAGGGGAAGTCAGCTGTCTTAGGTTGACAACATTTCAGGTGATTTATTATTTTTAATATAAGATTTTTCTTTCTGAAACCAACAAAGGAGGTTGGGCTCCATTCACTGGGGCAATAAAAAGCCATTGTGTGTTTGAAGCAAGGGTTGAAGGCGACCTAACAAAAGCGGTTTTAAGAGAAGAATTTTTCTGTGTGGAGTTGGGCAGGCGAGCTCGCAGGAGGAGGGGGCCAGGCAGAGACCGCTGGGAGCCGGCGGCCATGGCCCTGGTCCGGGCCAGGGTGGTGGCCAAGAAGGGAGAGCTGGATGCGACCTCACAGCTCTATGGTTTCCTGAGGCCCAGAGAGGTTATGTCACTTGCCTTGAGTCACACAGTGGATGGTCTGCAGACCCGGGACTTGGCTACGGCTCTGTGATTTCAGTGTCTTGGAACGTTGCCCCGTGGCACGTAGCTGTCTTCGTCTGCATCTCAGTTTCGCTAGCGTTCGGGGTATGTACTGCTCCTCTGTGCTCTAAGGAAATAAGACTCGTGTGTGCATGTGCATGTGTGTGAGTGTGTGTGTGCATGTGTGGGGGGGGCGGAGAATCTGGATGTCCGCTGCAGTACGACCCCGTGACTGTCTCCTCGGCAGAGAACATTCAGGAAGTCCCAGGCCACTGGAGCACCCCGACCGGCACAGGAAGGATGCGGACAATGAGGGGCTCTGCCCTGTTTTAATAAGAGTTAGCAGTTGCTTTCCGGGTCACTTCTGGTCTGTAGGCCCTCGTTGGATGCTTTTGGGGCCACGAACGCTTCTGGATTTTTCAGCCCCCGTAGACAGGTGCTTCGTAGAACACCCCGGGGGCGGGGGGCACCTTGTCCCCAGCGGCCGTGGTGCTTGTGTGCAGAGCACATGAACGTTCACACACCCGGTGGGGAAGGAGCGGAGGGTAGAGCAGCCAGCGGGCTAGGTGGGCTTCGCTGCCAAAGGAGCGGAGAAGACTCTTGGTCTCTGGAACTTCTGGACTCGAGGGCCCTGGGGAAGGGTTGGGGGATCCGTGTTGAGCAGACGCACAGGCACGGACTGCAGAGTCCTGGGTAGGGGCGACTCTCAGTTTCGGAGACTGGGAGAGAATGTCCCTCTCTTGGATTTTTCCACGATTGAGAAGCGTGGGGAGGGCGCAGCATCTGATGGTAAACACAGGGGGCGGGGGGCGGGGGGTCAGGGAGCAGAGAGCAAGGAAATCGATGGACTTGTTATTCGTAGACCCCTGCGTTGTGGGACTGCAGTGCGTGTGTGTGCCTTCTTAAATTTTAGGGAGAAAAGGAGGAAACGTCCCCCAGTGTGCCCGGGACTCTCCCCCCTGTCCCCACCCTCCCCGTGCCAGGGGGCATTGGAGAGTATCTTGGTTTGCTCCATCCTACCCCCCGCCCCCACTCTCCCCCCCATTGCTGGCAGCCAGGCCTGCCCGGACGTTGAGCAGCCACATCAATTCATCCAGCAGCGGGTCACCGTCCTGCACAAACGCTCCCCAGTGGCCCTGGGAGGGAGTCCCGGAGGCCGCGTGTTTAGACGGGGTGGGACCTGCTGGAATTTGCATTCCCTCATTCAGAAGCTACGTGGATCTTTTATTAAGATCAGCAAAATCCATTTTTAACTGAATTTGAAGGTCACCCTGTGCTGCGGTTTCTTCCGAGAACGCTGAGGGTGACTGTGTGTCCACAGCGCTTGAGGACCGGCCAGCAGCCTTGGAGTGGGCCATCCCGTGTCGGGGGTCCCAGGACCCCAGTGTGGGACCCTGAGCCAGCAGCTTACTTCCTTCAGGGTCAGGTGAGGGATTGGTCCGTTGATCTACCGTCTACTGGCCACCTATCACGTGCCGAACACAGGGGGACCAGACCTGGTCCTAAGGAGTGTGGAGCCTGGTGGGAAAGCTGGATAGACAGACAGATGATTCCAGGACAGGGGCATGAGAGCTGGGCTGGGGTCGGCATTGTGGGGAAAGATTGCGGGAACACATTGAGGCCCTCCGTTCCCTTGGGGAGGGGCAGGCCAGGCTTCGTAGCTTTCAAACCCCGCATCCGTATCCTAGTGTAGGGCCAAAAACCTGAGAGAAGCCAGCACGTCAAACTGCTGTTCTAGAAGGGGAGATCTGCGGGAGCCGTGTTTCTCTCCAGCTGCCAGCGGTCACGAGAACGCCAGCCCCTCGGCAGGGCTAAAGTAAACAGCTCTGTGCTCCGGGTCGTTTGGGAGTTTTCTCTCTGGACTGAGGCCACGTGTCACGCAGGTCCGGAACCTGGTCCCAGTGTCCCTGTTTCATGTCCTCTTGGAGCGAGCCCCTTAATCAAGTGCCTCCGTCTCCTGGTTGGACAAGCGGGAAAATTCTAAGGGCCCCCATCCCGTTCCGGCTGAGAGGCCGAGTCCTGGGGGACAGGGGTGTGCCCCGGGCCTGACCCTCAGCTCTGCGGCCATGTAAGCCAAATCGGTCTGAGCAGAGCAGAAGGCAAGCTTGATTGTCTTAAAATGTGTTTCTACTGTGCCTTTGATGTGTGGTGAGTGCATAGGGCACTTTCTAGATGCAATCAATGACCTACGGAATGTGCTTTCTCTAAGCCTCCTGCCGAGAGTACCTTTGTGATCGGGGACCCCTCACATGCAGGGACGCTGAGCCGGGGCCCTCGGGATCCTCGTTCCTAGGGCGTGGGTCTGCCTGTAGAGAGGTCCCACCTCCCAGGAGGGCTGCCCTGATGGTCTGGGCCTGTAGCCTCCTGCCCCCTTTGTCCTTCCTCTCTGCTGTAACCCTCAGGCCCACAGAACGTCCAGGAAAGGAGCCCGCATGTCCCTTGATGGAAAAGGAAAGCAGGTGGGTGCGCAGCCGGCCAAGGGCATGCAGTCCGCTCTCTTAGCCAACGTTTCCCAAGTGCCCCCTGGGGGCAGGCACTGCCTCGGGGCTGGGCAAGGGTGCCCGTGGCCGTGGACAGCACAGACAGGAGTCTCCGCTGGCTAGGAGCTGACCTTCCAGCCAAAGAGACAGACAAAGAAGAAGTGAATGAGCAGAGCGTAGGGCAGGCACATCTGCTGGTGGCCTGGTGACGAGGCGGTGGCGGATGGGGGAGTTGGGAAGGAGGTGGGCCCGAGTCCTCCTGGCCAGAGGCTTGGCCTGGGGAGGAGCGCCAACTGCTCCCCCTGCAGGAGGGCCCGGTGGCTTTAGAGGTGCTGTGCGCTTACCCCCAGATGACCCTGGACGCCACTGTCTGGTTCTGAAGAGCACTGCAGAGGAGCCCCCCTCCCCCACACCACCTCCCGGCACCCCCACGCCCCAGCTCCCAGCTCTCTGGGCTTGGGTCCCGGCATTGCCTTCCTGGCCAGGCCTCTCGGTGGGCAAAGTATGAGCTGGAGTGTGGGGTTCTTTCTGTTCCTGGTGGGGTATGGAGAGTACATAACAGAGGGGCCTGCTGTGTGTTCTCTCAAAGCCATCCTGGCTTAACCCCAAAAAGAGACAAGTTTGTTCACCAAGATTCCCCTCCTTCATTTCTGTGTAAATAGACACTTTTTTTCCTTGTCTCTCAAAAAGTGTTTCAGGTGGGAACTCGGAGTTTGCGCCTCTTAACTTTTTCTCTCTGTGATCTAAGTTTGGGAGCTCAGGATCCAAAAAGGATGAAACAGGGCATTCCGTCCAGAGGGCAGAGTTTGCCCTCTTAGCTGCGGGCAGTGGGGAGGGGTTTTGAGCAGGAGCGCGATGTGACGAGAGGCAAGGCTGAGCCCCGTGTGACGGCCCAGGCGGCATCGGGAGGATGGTAGCCGGGAGAGCAGGGAGGAGGCTACTGCATAGGTCCGAGCACAGATGTGGGGGCAGCACGGATGGCTGCTATGGGATGGGACAAGCTGGGCTTGGAGACAGGCTCCTAGGCCGGAAGCGTGACCACCCGCTCTATCTGACTCTGCCTTGCTCTCTTTTCTCCTAAACAAAAATAGCTAGGACTGTCACCCTTCCCTCTGCCGCTTGAGGACAATCCCACCTTCTCCCTTGCCTGCTCCCTGACACCTTGTCACTCTCTTCCTCTCCTTTCCTTCCACCTTCAGATATACTTGGGTCTCATTTTTGTCACTAGCAGGTGCTTGTCCTTGTGGGCCAATTTTATCTGCCCCTGTGAGGCTCCAGGGTGCCTGAGGGTAGGGACCTCTTGAAAGAACCCTTGGTGTCTTCCCTTACCCCAGTGTCAGGCAGCCAGGCCAACGCCACAGTGATTTACTGTCATCCTGCTATAATGGGGATAATTAATATTTGTGGAGTGTTTTCCTGAGAGCTTCGATCTCATTGTCCCACAGGCTGCCCGTCCTCTCTGTGTCGGGAGCAGGGAAACAAGGAAACTGCTCAGAGAGGTCACTGGACTGGCCCCATGTCACACAGCTGTCCATGGTGGAGGCCAGACGTGAACTCCGGGCCCTGGTCTCTGGGCCCCGGGTTCGGGCCCCGGGATCGGTGTTTCACAGCTGTGGGTTGGCACTGTCACAGAGGGTGACTTCTTTTCAGGGACCTACAGGCACGGCCCTAACTGACAGTGAATCACACGGAGAGAAAATTGTATTTTTTGACTCCGCCTTTAGCCTTACTGCAAGGAGACGGCTCAGGGCTGGTGCCTCGTCCGCCCTCAGTATTTTTTTTTTCAATTGTGGTAAAATGGATGTAACATAAAATTTGCCACAAGCCCAGGGCGTTGCTTTTTAGTTTTCAGACCCTTTTGGATTTCAGAATTGACGATGAAGAAGGTAGCGCTTTAGCGTGAAATCCCTAGATACGTTTAGTTAACATCTGTGGATGGTGAACGATACTGGCTTTTAAAAGGTTTTTAAAAAGCGAGTTGATGAGGGGATGCTTGGCTGGCTTAGTCAGAAGAGCACGCAGCTCTTGATCTCAGGGTTGTGAGTTCAAGCCCCACATTGGGCTTAGCCATTACTTAAAAATAATAAAATCTTTTTAAAAATATGAGTTGATGGGAAGGAACATTTCAGGGAAATGGTGGTCCCGGTGGGTGTTAGGGGAGCTGCCCTCCAGGCCTCCCTCCCGGGCCCAGTGACCATCAGCTCCCCGGCACATGATGTGTGGAAAGCTGGATTCCAGAACCGACCCGCCTGCCGGCGCAGGTGTCCAGCACCTGGACAGGGAAGGGCCGGCCAGCTGCCTCTGGTCCCAGAACCGTCCGCCCCAGTCCCCACTGCCTTCTGGAATCCGCACCTTCTGAGAAAGGAGCCCGAGTGCTGGGGTCCCTGGGATCATGGGACCTCCCGCTGAGGGCTGGGGAGCGCCCCAGGACACCACAGGCCAAGAGGGGCCTGCTGAGGCCTTGGCCTGACTCGTGGGGCCAGGGAGCCGCTGCTGGGCTGTGGGGAGCTGGGGGCCCCCAGAGCGGAGCGCCGCGCGGGTGAGCGTGCTGCTGCAGGGAAGGACGCCGGCGCTTCTCCCATGGCTCCACGCCAGGCCGTGGGTCCCAGAGGGGGCAGCGTCCCCACCCCGCTGCATTTGTAAATACCTGGGGTGTTTTTAGTTGCCCTGTGTCATGTGATACGTGGGGCCGCCAGCGTCCCCGGCTCCCTGCCATCCTCAGAAGGACCCCGAGAAGGAATCGCCACCCTCCCCTTGCCCCCCCCCCCCCCCAGAGCCAAGAGTGCCCTCTCCGGAGAAGCTGTGTGTCCCTTGGAAGGTGCCTGTGGTCCTGAGGCGACTCTGGGCCACACCGGGAACCCCCGTGTGGAGCCTGACAGACGTCACACCAGTTCCCTTGTCTGTTTTCACCTGGGTGCCCTCCTCGGAGCCCACATGTGGTCCACCCAGGCCCAGAGTGGAGCCAGGCCCAGCCGGGGGTGGGGTGGAGGGCGGAGGCCAGGGGTCAGGCCTCGTCCCGCCGCCATCCTGGCGACAAGTTGCAGGCTGCTGGCTGCGCCCCAGGTCCTGGGAAGGCAGGCCGGCCAGCCCTGGCCTCCCTCTCCTGCCAGCTCCTCCTCCTCCACCCTCAACCAGAACATCTGTGTGCTCCTGGGGAATGTGGCTCCCAGCCCCGGTCCACCCCAGAGAGGATTTCTCCCCAGACGCTTGCGCCTTTGGTCCCCAGCCTTTCCTCTGAGAGCAGGTCCTGAGGGGCACCTGAGCTCGGAGTTCACATCGGCTCTGGGGCCTCTCCTGGGGGCCCGCCCCTTCCCCAGGACCCCCCCCAACCCCTTGCCATCTCCCCCCAGCCGTCCCTCCCAGCGCCCCATTCAAGACAGCCACCCAGACAGAGCCTCTTGAAGGCCAGGCCTTGCCGTGTGGGCCTTCTGGGCCTAGAGTGGGGCGAGGGGGAGCGTCAGGCCTGCCCAGGTGGGGGTCCTGACCGCAGCGGGGACACGCTTGTGTGCAGAGCCTAGGGCGTTGAGTGAAGGGCCCTTGTGGCTGGGCAGGGGCAGGCCCAGGAGAGCGCAGGCAGAGGTGAGGGCAGCGGGAGGCCTGGGACGCTAGGAGGGAGCTGCCCGAGAGCCCGGAAGTCCGGGGCTGCGGGCCTGACACGGGCCCGGGGCACAGCTGGCCCAGGTGGCGGGGTGATGTTCTACGTGCCCACGGGAGGGCCGGGGCTCGCTGACGCCCGGCACCCGGACCTGCCTCGCAGGACACGGTGAGAGTGAGGAGAGAGGAGGGTGGACCGCAAGTCCTTTTCACCAGAAGGAAACCGAGGCCAGGGAGCGGGGGTTGTCTCGGGTAACGGTTTTGTTGGATAGGATTCCCATACTGCGCAACTCGCTCACCTGACACGCACGGTTCAGCGGCCGTTAGGGCTCACGGCATCGCCCAGCCACCACCGCGGTCTGTTTTAGGACCTTTCCGCCCCCAGAGGGAACCCCATTAGCTGCCACTCCGCCCCCCCAGAGGGAACCCCGTTAGCTGCCACTCCGCCTCCCCCGCCCCCCCCCGAGGGAACCCCATTAGCCGTCACTCTGCGCCCCCCGACCCCAGAGGGAAAGGGACCACTGGTCTCCTCTCTGCCTCTCTGGGTCTTTCCATCCTGGACATCCGATGTGGATAAAGCGCTATCACCCATCGTTTGTGCCCAGCGTCGTTCACGTTGCCAAGTGCATCGGTATTGGGGCGTGTGTGGGTCTTCACCCTTTTTCATGGCTGAGTAATATTCCGTCGTGTGGCTCTGTCGCCGCCCGTTTCCACGTTCCTCCCGTGAGGGGTGTCTGGTGGCCGCACACAGTTCGTGTGCAGACCTGCGTTTCCCTGCTCTCGGACCGGGACCGGGGAGCAGATTTGCCGGGTCCTGCGAGGCCTGCCACATGGTCTTTCCGCGGCGCTGCCTCATCTTGCATTCCCACCCACAGCATATAAAGGTTCCAGTCGCTCCGTGTCCTCCCCAGCACTCGTGACTGCTTATCTTTTTGCTTCTTGCCATCGTAGTGGGCGTGACGTGGTCTCTCCTTGTGTAAGGGGTGAGATTTGAACTATGGTCTTTCTCCCTCCAGGGGGCATGCCCTTCTCCCCAAGAGCTTACCCTGGATGGGGCTGGGCTCCCTGAGACTTCAGTGCCCTCGGCAGCAGGCCCAGCCCCTGGAGGGCAGGGTCTCGAAGCCCCTGATACCCTGGGACAGCGGGCCGGGGCCCCTCGTGCCCCAGCCCCAGCCAGCCAGGGCTGCTCTGCGCTCATAGCTCCTTGCTGGGTCTTTGCAGGGAGGACCCAGGTGGGTGGTAGATCATAGGCACAGAGTTCTGGAGTCCAGACCGTCAAAACCCTTGGCTGGGGCGTTCTGGAGAAAAGCTCCTGAACCCCCCGGAACATTCTGGATAGATGGCCTGCCCAAATCCTGAGTCATAAAAGTTCTCATCTGTTGGACACATGCACATGTCTTAGCTCACTTGATCCTCCGCACGGCCCTTGAAGAGATGAGTGTGACGAATGCCCAGAGAGGTCAGACCACTGGCCCAAGGCTGCACAGCAGGGCCAGGACTCAAACCCGTGTTTGGCCGATGAGTCCATGCTCAGGCTTCACAGCCTTACTTTTTTCTCACTTCCTTCGGTTTCCTCCAGCCCGTTGGTCCCCACAGTCCTGACGTTGTATGGTGGGGGCGAGTGGCAGCCACGAAGGTCCCCGCCCACTGCCCCCCTGCTTGGGTAGCCCTTTGTGTCGTCTTGTTAGGGGTGGGGGTGTCCCTGTGAGCCAGGAGCCGTGGGGAGCTCTGTGGAGCAGAACACAGGGACCCGCCTACGGAGGCCTCACCGCCTGTGAGGGGATTTGAACTGAGCTCCAGGTGACCTTTCTAGGTCATTCCTTCATCCACCAATTTGCCCATTCCACAAGGATCTGTTGAGTGCAGTGACGTGTGACAACTAAGACACAGGGCGTCACAGAACCAGCCCCAGCCCCTCCCTCATGGAGCTTCTAGTCTGGTGGCAGAGAGACAGTGCGAGTCACCGAGTCCCACACACCGGTGCACACTTGTAGCTGGGGTACGGGCGCAGAAGGAGAGGCTCCTAGTACGAGGAATGCAGCTAACGAGGGCCTTTAACTTCGTGGAGACATCTGGGAGGCTTCCTGGAGGAAGTGACGCTGATTCAAGGTCTGAACGATAAGGGGGAGTGGACCAGGCGTAAGAGAGGAGGGAAGAGCTCCAAGTGCAAAGGCCCTGAGACAGGAGAGAGGGCCGTGGCGGGGAGGCTGTGTCTGGAGAGGAGGCCGAGGAGGCAGGCAGGGGCTGGAAGCACCAGCACATGAAGGACTGGGGGTCCCATTGAAGGCTTTCAGCTGGGAGTGACGTGGCTAGATTTGCCATATGAGGAGCCTCGTGGTTCTGGAAGGTACGACCAAAAGGAAGGCCGCGCGTTTTCAGCCTGATTTGTGCCAGCAGCAGGGCTGTCCCGGGGCAGAGAGACAGTGGCTGTTCCCTGGGGCTTGTGTGACCCGCTGGAAAGCCCCAGGGGGACTCTGAGCAAGCTGTAGAAAGCCTCTACCTCTCTTGGCCAAAGCTAGGGGCCCTGGAGGAAAAAAAGGGCCTCCCGCTCCCCCGCCCCTCTGCCTGCCCTTCCTGCTGCGGCCACGCCTCTGCCTCGGCGGGGCCTCCGCGTCCTTACCACACTCATTCATTCACAACCTCCAACTGCCTCCTCCAGAAAGGGGGAAGCTTCCAGGCCTCGAGGACGGAGGTGCTGGCCCCCAGCCAGCCCAGCTTGCCTGCTCACCGCCCCCTCCCCAAACGCCCCCTCCCTGGCCTGCCCTTTCTCTATGGCAGGCAAAGTGCTAATTCCCAGCTCAGAGAGGTGGGCCAGGGGCTGCGGCCAAGAGAGGAGAGACTGTTTACAGCCTCTGGAGGCTCTTGGCTCCAGCGGTCCGGCGGGCTGGCCTCGCGGTGACATGTTTATTCTCCAGGCCCCACTGCTGGCCCCGGCTCCTGGCAGGGCCCGGCGCAGGGTTCTTGGTGCTGGGGACAGGCGGGTGGCTGGGGGCTGTTTGCGTCCCTAGGTTGCTCCCTTCCTCCTGTTTTCTTCCCATTCAGGCAAAATGTGGAGCTGAGGCCGGGGGGGTGCTGCTCCCCTTTCTGCAGGCACTGTCCCCACCACAGCCCCTCCCGGCCCCTTCAGCCACAAGCCACACGTGGGCCACTCGCAGGAGACCCCCAGCCGGCACGGCTCCGGAGTCCCACCAGACGGGTCTCCAGGGCCCAAGGTTCGGGTCAGCTCTTCAGGGCGTCCCCCGCCCACTGGCCAGGCCAGCCCCAGTCACTCTCGCCCTCGGCAGATTCCTGCGGAGCACCGTGCACGGGCCAGGCCGTGGGAGATGGCAGTGAGCAAGACAGATGAGGCCCTGTCCTCTGGGGCAGGCAGCCCAGCGGGGAGCGGCCAGTGTCCCCTGGCAGCAGGACCTGAGGACCTGAGGATCGTTCACAGGCTGCCCTCCCCGCCGAGCTGTAAAGCACCTTCCCATTCACGGCTCCTGGCTGGCAGGAACCGAGGAGTCCGCCAGCCTTGGGGCCAGACTGGGCCGGGTGTAATCCCAGGCCTGCCGCTGAGCGGGAGGGGGACCTCAGATGCATCTGTGCCCCGCTCCCAGCCTCTGCTTTCTCATTCGTAGAATGGGAGGCATGGGCCACGTGACAGCTGCCCTCACGGGGCGAGCTTGTCCCCACGAGGGATCGCCGCGGGCCCCGCTCTGCTGGGCGTGCGGCGATGAACCAAGACGGAGGCTTTTCCGGGCAGCGTGGGAAGCAGGGGCGGCTCTCCAGAGGCGCCGGGGAGGGGAAGGACAGGCGTGATTCTGCTGCGTGTAGCAGGACAGGGCTGCTATCCCTGCGTCCTCATCCTGGGGCCTCGCTGAAGGGACGCCCTGTCCAGGCTGGAGTGTCCCCATGGGTGGGAGTCTGACTAGGGTTGCTGGGGACACGGGATGTTCAGGCTTCCGGCTCCCCACGACCATGGGGACCCACCCCAGAGTCCATGTGCAGTATAGAGTATCAGCTGGGGAGTCGAGACCCCTGGGTTCTCGTCCTTGACTGGCCAGATGCTTTGGGTGAGTCATCCCATCTTGCCTCAGTTTCCCTGGGGTCCAACCCCACGGCATGTCAGTATTACCCGCAGGTCTGGGTTCCTGAGCTCCAGTGGCAAGGGGCCATGCCCTGTGGCCGGGGCATCCCGCAGCATCTCGGCAGAGGCTCCCGCACACAGGGGGCAGCAGCACCTTCCTCCAGCCTCTTGCAGACCCGAGCAGGTGCCTGCTCTTGGCCATCACCTCCTCCGAGCACACAGGTCCTTAAAGGCCGCCCTTCACACACACGCTGACTTCTTGACGTGTTCTCTCCTCACTCCTTTTTGAGTCCTTGCCCCCCACACCACCTGTCCCCTTCCAAACGATTCCACGCGAAACTTAGGGGCCTTCAGACCAGGAGTTGGCAAGCGGCTTCTTAAAAGACCAGATGGTAAACATTTTCGGCTCTGTGGGCCCGTCTCTGGGTGTCTTCCCCATATTCTCCTTTTTTTCTATAATAACTCACCTATATAACAAATACTGCTTTAAAGATGTGAAAACTGATCTTGGCTCAGCTGGTGGCTGGGTTGCAGTTGGCCGTAGGCGGCTGTGGACCAGCAGGGTGAGGGGTGGGCACGGATCGTGGCCCCGGGCCTGCACCCCGATTGGCCCCGTTACTTCCGACAACCACCCTGCGTGATGGGCACTATGATCCCGTTTACAGACAAGGGAGCTCCGACCCGAGGGCACCTGCCCACGGTGTTGGAGCTGGTCGGGATTTGAGCCTAGACCACCAGTGTCCTTGTTTTGAACCGCCGGGGCTTGCCGCACGCCTGCTGCTGCCTGGCTTCCCTGCCTTCTGCCCCCACCCGGTTACGCTGAGTGTGACGGAAGCCCAGATTCTATATGTTATTCCTGGCTTTGTCCGCCTCTCTCCTCGCTGCCAGCTCGCGCGCATCCCCCTTGGCCTTTGCCCCCTCCCATCCTCTACCCCGGCACCTGTACCTGCCCCACATTCGGAAAACAACCTCCGGGGCAGCCCAGAGGCCCAGAAATGGCTCTGGCAGCATCTGCTCCTCCGTGGCCAGCCCACGGGTCACGCAGGGCAAAGCGGTGTCCCTTCGGCTGCTCGGCCCACATTCTGCAACCCTATATCTGAGCCACCCGCGGCCAGAGCACGTGACCTGAGGTGGGCACGAGGAGCCCCAGGCAGGCGGCCCAGACGTGGCCCGCGGGGCCTGCCCCAGCGGTGGAGGCAGCTGAGGCTGGAAAGGCCCTGGGGAGAGAACCTGTCCCTCGCCTCGGGTCAGGCACCAGGCACAAAAAGTGACCCCTTGGTGTCCCGAACAAGTCGGCCACCAGAGGCTAGTTCGGAACTTTCTCGCTTCTAGTTGGTGGGGGTGGGGGGGTAGTTTGGACAAGTAGCTCAAATGAGAAAGAACACGAGTAATGAGTATATAGGGAAATAGGTACATGGGAACTATTAAAATCCCAGAAAAGCGGTAAGACCTGTGCTGGTGACGTTGCTTAGCTAAGGCTCATTCCTGTCGCTAGCGGTGGCACGAACCTGAATCATACCGCCTTCTCCCAAACCGTTGGTCAGTATGTATCAAGGGCTTTACCCACATGCCTCGGTGGGACCCCCATCCCATTTCCAAAAATGTATTCTAAGGAAGTAACTTGTAAGGATGGAAACACAAGGATGCTCTTTGCACTATCATCATGCAGAAAATTCTAAACGTCAAACAGCCCGATGGGGTAAAGAAGACTGCCGTGTGTCCCTCGGGTGGGCAGTGGTGTGGCCCGGACTGACCACCGTGGAGCCCACTCGGGGACAGAGACGCAGATCACAAAGCTGCACACGTGTCTCGGGTACCGCCACGAGGAAGCGTGTCCACGGACACTCAGGCTGGAGGAGACTTTGGAAAGCCGATGCGGCTGCGCTCAGGAGGTGATGGGGCCCACCTCCCCCTGATGCACTCTACTCCTGTCACTGGCGGAGACGCTCTACTCCTGTCACTGGCTTGTCTTTTTTTTGTCGTTCCTTTTCTTTTTAACATTTTATTTATTTTAGAGACTATGAGCAGGGGGCAGGGCAGAAGGAGAGAGAGAGAGAGAGAATCTCAAACAGACTCCACGCCGAGTGCAGAGCCTGATGCGGGGCTCGATCTCACAACCCTGAGATCATGACCTGAGCCGAAACCAAGAGTCTGACGCTCAACTGACCGAGCCCTCCAGGCGGCCCCCGGCTTGTCTTATTAAATATGAGGGAGGCACTCCTCCTGCCTCTGAGCTGCATGTCCTTCGAGCTGCGGCCCGCGTCTTGCCGCATCACCTGGGAAATTGGGTCGCACCCTGGCAGCCCCTCGGGGGGCCTGTTTTGCACGCCGCGTGTGGGTGACCCCTTGTGACCCCGCAGGAAGCTGGTGTTACCATCGAGCCTGGCAGGACCAGGGGTGGCGTAGGGCAGCGAGGGTCAAAGGGTCTGGGGCCGGGGGCCCGGCCTCTGGTATCGGGGACCCACGAGGCAGCCGTGGGGGGGCCTGGCCAAGGCCTCACAGCTCCCGCGAGTTGGAGCCGGGCGCTGGCCCAGGCCCTTCGCCCAGCCTCCATGCTCAGGCTGGGCCCCCTTCCCAGCGGCTGAGACCTTCAAACTCTCGGGTCCCATGGCAACAGGGAGCCGAAGGCTTCTGTGCCCTCTCGGTGCCAGGGTCGCTTGAAATACGACCTGTCGCGTGGCTTCCATTTAGCGGAGGATGCCTGATGTGGGCTGAACTATGTCCCCCAAATTTCCCTGGTGACTTAACCCCCAGCACCTCCAAATGGGACCCTGTTTGGAAATAGGGCCTTCGAAGAGGCGATGGAGTTAAAATGAGGCCGTCAGGATGGGCCCTGATCCATCCTGACTGGTGTCCCTCTAAGCGGTTGGGACACAGATAGGGAGGGAGGGCCGTGTGAGTACACGGGGAGAAGGTGGCACCTGCAGGCCCGGGAGAGAGGCCTCAGGGGACAGCAGCTGGGCCCATGGCGGGGGCGCGGACTTCCAGCCCCCAGCAGTGCGGAAAGACGCATGCATCTCGCTGGTCGAAGCCCTGGCCTGGGGCGCGGTTGTAGCCGCCCCAGCGAGCTAGGCAGCCGCCCCACAGACGGCCAGGAGGGGACGCCCCTCGTCTCGGGGCGACAGCTGGCCGTGCTCAGCGGCATACAAACAAGGGATGTCTGGGTGTCGTTACCTTACTGCTGGACATTCAGACCCCCCCCCCCCGTTATAAATAACAGTGCGGGGGCGTCTGCGTGGCTCCATTGGTTCGGCGTCCGACTCTGGGTTTCGGCCCAGGGTGGTGAGATCGAGCCCTGCGCCAGGCTCCACACTCAGGGCGACATCTGCTCGCCGTTCTCTCCTGCTCCCTCCTACCCTCCCGCTCGTGCGTGTGCCCTCATGCACACGCTCTCTCTCTCTCTCAAATAGATAACTGTGTACAGAACATCTTTGCACACTTGACCATGTTCATCCTTGAATAGCACCCTTCCTTCCAGAAGCGTCCTGGTGGCCGCCGAGTGCCCCAGGATGCCAGGCCGGCCCTGCCGTGTGCCTCGTGAGATCCCTGCCCCCCCAACCCCCACCCCTGCCCGGGGGAGCCCAGAGCCTGGGCTCCTAGTCTCAGCAGCACCCTTCAGGGGACTCTGACCTTGGAGGCCGACCTCCGGGCTCAGGCTTGGCCCCGGGCTTCTCATGGGAGCTGGGAGCATCAGAGGAGCCCCTCGGCCTGGGGCTGGGGGGGCCGGTGCCTGCAGGCAGCTCAGGCTCACAGGCCCCGAGGGCGGAGGTCAGCGGGCTGCTGACAGCTGCGCTGAGTCAGTTGTGTGGGAACAGAGGCCTTGGTCGTCCCCACAAAGATTTTCTGTGACTGGTTCCATGAGAGAGGGAGGGGGCAAGCGAGCCAGCGCTGCTGAGCGAGGCGGAGGCCATCCCAGGGTGTCTCTTGCCAGGCTGGGAGCTGGCACCGGCACCCTTCCTCCGGGTACATAATATCCCATAATAGGGGCTGGCTGTTTAGAGGCCAGAGACAGAAAAAAAGATTGACATCATGCGAGTATTGGGTTCGGTGAGTGGAATGCCTGCTGGCCCCGTGTCCTCAGAGGCGGCTTCTCTTCTCCCGGGGAGCTGTGCTCAGGGGGCCGCCCCGCAGGGAAGTAGACTGTCCTGGGGGGAAGGGTCCCCCCAGGGTCACGGCCACCAAACCCGGGAGCGTGGCCTCATTTGGGGAGAAGGTCTTTGCAGATGTGGTCGTGTAGAGATGAGGCCGCACTGGCTTAGGATGGCCGAGTCCCCCGGCCGCTGTCCCTGCAGGAATTGGCCAATTGTCCCTGCAGGACACGTGGGTGCACACACACCCAGGGCCACGTGAGGACGGCGGCAGGGCCGGCGCTGAGACAGCTGCCAGCCAGGGAGCGCCAGGAGCTGGGAGAGGCCGAGAGGATCCTCCCCTGGAGCCCGTGGAAGGAGCACGGCCGCGCAGGCATGGTGATTTCAGACCTCCCCAAACCAAGGGAACGGACTTCTGTCCCCTTAAGCCGCCCAGTGCGTGGGACAGTGGTGCGCACTCCCGTTGGACCTCGCCTGTGCCCTCCCTCCGTGGCGCGGGCACGCTCCCTCTTCCTGCGCCTGCTGCAGGAGATGAGAGCGGCTTTCCTGCGGCCGTGGGGCCTCAGTGGGGCTGGCGGTGGGGCGGCACACAGTAGGAGTGCAGTTTTGTTGAGTGGATGAGGGGGAGGACAGGAAGGGCAGGGGTGGGGCAAGAGGAGGAGGGGAGGGTGAGCCGCCCCTGTGGGCCCTTCCCTCCCTGCAGGTGCTCTCCCCTCCTGGCCCAGTCCTGGCTTCTGGGGGCAGGGGACAGGGAAGGGCACTGTGCCAGGCCCAGCCTGGGCCAGAGTGCCCACTGCTCACGTCTCTGCCCACCTCTTGCTGCCCATCTGGCTCTGGGCCACATACGGGACTACAGCGGCCCCAGCTGCAAAGTGGGTTTGCAGCAACCCTTCCTTGGGTGTTCTCGGGGCATGAGCGGGGTGGCCTGTGGGATGTGGCGTGCCTGACCTCTGTGTGGGTCTCGGCAAAGGCCAATGGGGTTAACGAGCAGCCAGGGCTGGCCTGGGTGGGCGGGGAAAGGACCGCCGGCCCCTGGAGAAGCAGGGGGGCATGATGGCTGACAGCATGGCATTAGAGGGGGCTGGGTCTGCACTGTGGTTATTCTGGGGTACCCTCGAGCAATCGACCCAACCCTTCTCTGCCTCAGTTTTCCCATCTGGAAAATGGGGGAGAGGAGGCGCTGACCTCACAGGTGGCTAAGAGGATATGAAGTGTGGCAGGACACTTGCACGGGCTGTCCACAGAGCCTGCGCCTGGGGGTGAGGGGGGAGGTGGGAAGCCGAGAGTGAACCTGAAAAGGGGGAACGTGCCGCGCCTGTTGGAACCCGTTCATCTTCATTATGGGGCTGCACTGGGGGCTAAGGAGGAGGAACATTGGCAAGGCAATCCAGAGGAAGCTTCCAGGTGCAAGAACCTGGTCATGCCTCAGAAGGGCCATGGTCCCCAAGGCATCCACTCGGCCACCCCTTGTGTTGGATGGAGGGGAGGGGACAGGGGAATCCCAGGGTCAGGGGGAGCACAACTTGCCCAAAGCCACATGCTGTCGGTGAGGTGTCCCTGGGTCTAGACCCGAGGACTCTGCCCCCTGGCCTGCCATGTGTTGAGGGGTGAGTAAGCTTGGGGTCCCTCGTCACCCACACATCTCCCAGTACCTGCACCAGGGAGCGTCTGGCGGGGTCAGAGGGCAGTCTGCGTCATGGAACGGAGGCATCTGGCTGGGGACAGAGACCCCAGCCCGCTTAGCTGGCAGCCAGGGCCCCGTTCGCCATCTTGGATCCTATCCTTCCGCGTAGGGTGGGGGTCCCCCAGGGGGCCTCTTTTCCTGTGGTCATCTCTCTCCTTCCTGTGTTTCCTGAAATCGTGTATGACGGCCTCGTGTGCCAGCTGCAGCCCCGGGATCGTGGGCCCCCATCTTTGCTCCCCCGAGACCACCAGGAGAGCTGCCTCATGCCCATTGCACAGATGGGGATCCCTGAAGCCTGCCGGGCCGGCGTCCTTCCTGGTTTCCGGCCTGGGCCGGGGAAGGCAGGCTCCCCTGGCCTCCCGGCCCTGCAGCTGACAGGAGCGCACTTAGGGACAGGTGGGCAGCACTTCTCAGGGTGACCCCAGCCTGAGCGGCGGGGGGGGGGGGGGAATCCCCGCTGCTATTTTCGGCTGCTCCAGGTGGGCCCCGGGGCGGGCACCACCCCCAGCAAGCCGCAGCTGCCGGGACCGGGTGGCCGGCGTGTTCTCGCGGGACGTGGGAGTGTCATCCTGCCCCGGGGTGGAGGGGGGGTGCCCCGTGGGCCGCAGCCGCTCGGCAGAACCCTGGGCCCGGGTGTCGAGGGTGCTCCCAGTCCCCCCTCTGCAGGGAGCGGCCGTAAAAATAGCACTTGGTTTCAGTTAGGCCTGGGCGGGCGGGGGTCCGGTTTCCCCTGCTCCTGGAGGAATTACCAGCCCACATGTTGCCAGGAGGCTTGGCTGGGAGAGGCAAGCGCGGCTCCAAGCCGGCGAGCGAGCGGCGGCACAGATGGAAACTCGATCACCCGGCTCAGCAGACTGTTTGATTTATTTTAAAATCAAGCAGATGGCTGCTACAGGGGTTTGTTTAAGTTCAGCGCGGAGCTGGGCCCGCCGCCAGGAGCCTCGGGGCAGCTGTGCCAAAAATTTTTCAATGACTTTGGTCGTCAAACCATCTCTTCCCCTCCTTTTTGAACTTCAGCCCCACCACACACATGTCGGCCTTCTAGCGCCTTCTCCCGTGGCCGCGCTGTGCACCTTCTCCCCTTCTCTTTGTCTCTGCCTCGCCGCCGGAGTCTCGTTCCGTTTCCCTCTCCCTTCTGTTTCTCCCGCGGCGTGTGTGTCTCTCTGTCTCTGTCTCTCCACGTCTCTCCGTGCTTCCGTGTCTCTCTCTGTGTCTCTCCCCACCCCTTTCTTCAGGAAGCCTTCCCAAAACGCCCTCCCTGCTCCCTGGCTCCTTCCAGCTTCCTCCCACCCCGCCCCCACGCCGCCTGTGCCCCCACAACACCCCCCTTCCCTCCCCCCCAGCCCAGCGAGGCACATGGGAGAACAGCCAAGCCTTTGTGGCCACTCCGCGTCCTCTGGTCTGTCCTCTCTCTGAGACACCGTGGCTGGGAAAACCAGGCCCCCCAACCGTAAAATCCTGGAGTAGACCAGCCCTCCAAGGTCAAGTGTCTCAGCCCCCGCTCCAGGAGGGGAGGCCACGGGCGGCCTGCAGCTGTCCCTGCTGGGGGGGGGGGAGGGGAGGAGCCCACCGTGAGGCTAGTTTGCTGGGGAGGTCAGCAGCAGGCTGCTGGTGGTGTGGCTTCTGTTCCCCCTGAGACACACACACACACGCACGCACACACACACACACACACACACACACACACACACTCTGCTTCTGTCCAGGGCGAGCCACATCCCCCCCGCCCCGCCCCCACAGGGATTCAGTGGTCCCCTGTTTGAATGGGAGTAGGCCCCAGACCCCCAGGCGGGGCCGTCCCCCAGCCCACATCCCCTCCGGGGCTCAGCCTGCTGAACTCTCCCTGCCGGGGCTTCCTAAACAAGCCAAGGATTTAAAATAGCAGCCGGCTCTGTAAATAGCCCAAGTCGGGAGAGGAGCGCTCTGCAGGCGGCCGGGGCGCGGCCCCCCGCCTCCCCGGCACCATGGCGGGGGGCGCTGGTGCTACTCCGGCTCCTTGCCTGGGCTGGGCAGGCCCTGGTCGGAGACGTGCGTTTTCCCGCATCTGGGTGGAGAGGTCAGCTCTCTGATTGACCTGGCGGGAGCTGACTCAGCTGCCGGCCCGGCCCTTCTTCCCCAGGGTCCCCCCTCCGGCCCGGCCAGCCTCAGGGAGGGTGGGGGAGGCCCACACCCACCTGGTTATGGGGCAGCCAAGGGTCTACTGGGGGTGCGTGGGAGAGAGGGACAGGCCAGGAGGCCGGTTCCGCATCTCCCTTCCTGGGGGCTGCGCCCCTGCTGGCAGGCACCTGCCCTGTCCTCCCTTGCCCCTCCGTCGTCCCTGAGCCCCCCGGGGGCAGCAGCTTCGTGCTTTGGGGTGGAGGCCCCAGCCTCTTGGTCCCTCCGATGATCTCCTGAGCCCGGCCAACCAAGACCTCAGGGCCAGATTGGTCCAGAACGTCCGTCTGCCATGCCCAGTCCCCAGGTGGGGGCCAGAGCAGGACCCCCCACCTCTGGGCTGGCCCCGTCTGCCAGGACCCCAGGTGGGGCTAGAGGCAGTGGCCTTGGTCACACAGCAGCTCCCTCTTCCTTTGGGATGTGCTTGTGTCCTGGCTCGGTGGGGCCTGATGCCCTCCAGGACGCCCTCAGTGGTTGAAACTGGCCGCCACCGGCAGCGTTAGATCTGGGAAACACACTGCTGGGGGTGGGGGGGGGGTTAGACCTATTTTTCCAAGCAGCCCGATCCCCCTTCCAGTAGCCACGAGCCAATGGCTCTGTCGGATCAGGCAGCTTGGACATCACGACCAAGTCGAGCACCTTCTCGAACACACGTGTCGCCCAGGAAGCCGAAAACTCTGGCTCAGTGAGAAATATATCTGAGGCTTGCCGCGTGGCCTGCCAACACAGAAGACCGTTCGCGTTGCAAACCCTCTGTCCGAGGCTGGGAAGCTTTTGTTTATTTATTTTCTGCCTCACTGGTCTCCGTCGTGGGGCCTTCCCCTCCCCCGCCCGGGGTCCGGACTCGCCGGGTTCACTGGATTCAGAGCCGTTGGGCTCTGCGCCTACAGGGGCATTTCTTCTCCTCTATTTTAATTTTGCATCCGAAAGAGAACGATAAAAAATGTTAAACCATCTACCGTCCACCCCAGAAGCACGTCTGCGAGATGTTTCCGTGGGCCGTGTTACCAGGTGGATCGTGATTGTTTCCTGCGTTGCTGTAGGAAGGCGAAGTCGGTTTGCTGCCCAGGCAGGAGTGGTCTGTGCTATCTCAGAGAAATGCAGGAAAATGTCTTCGAACCCAGCATCACTGCCCGTTTGAAATTCTTCGGACTCCTGACCTTCATGATGCCGAATGCGGCCGGCACCAGTCTTTTTTTTTTTAACACTTTTTTGTTGTGTAAAAAATGGACATTCGACAAATGCAGTGTAAATTTACCACTGTGACCTTTTTCAGGGGTGCGGCCTAGGGGTGTTAAGTACCCCCTCACCATTGTGCCACCCTCAGAGCCATGCCCATCTAGCTCTAGAACTTTCTCTTCATCCCTGGCAGAATCCTTGTACCCATTCTCAGGACCCTTGTTGAGAGGTTCTGAAGCAAAGACACTTCTTCCCTCAGCTTCCCGGGGCAATGCCTGGCCCCTCGCAAAGGCCGGCGGACGAGGGACCCCCCCGAGGTTCCTGCATCTTGGGGGAGGCACCCTCTGATGCTGTGGGGGGAACAAAGGAGCAGAGAGCCCTGGGAGGAATCGCCATGCTGGTGACAGCAGCGAGTATGGGGACCCGGGAGAAGGAGAGAAGCGAGGGAAGACGCGGTTTAGGAACATAGAGGAAAGATTCCTGGAGCCAAACTCATTAAAAAAAAAAAAATCCTCGGTCTGGTTGGCAGCCGGGAAGCATTTTTATATTTGGGTTTAGCTTGAGGCTCTACAAATTAGCGTGGTCTGTTCCAGTTTGAGTTTATAACTTTGTTCAGTTCGAGTCTGACTCCCCAGTTTCCTGGATGCCACGCTCTAGGGAGGAAGGAGAGGCTTTAGCATTCATTTCGCAGAGGTTCATTGAGCCCCTACTATGTGCAGGCAGGGCATTGCTCGGCATCCGGGAGGGGGAGTCGCAAGCTGCCTTGCCCCAGTCGAGACTCCCTTCTGCTGGGCAGCAGGCAGTGATGAGGGAGTAAGTGTACACCGTGGTATCACGTGGAGGTCAGTGGTGTGCATAGCAGTGAAGCCACCGAGGGTTGGAAACAGGAAACAGGGGCTCGTGGGGACTGACCGGGAGATACCGTGGTCAGGGGGCTTCTGAGCAAAGTGCCGAATGGAGCGAGAGCCAGACCAGGGAGTAATAGTCCTTGCAGACAGACCAGAAGAACAGTCAGGGCAGAAGCCCAGAGATGGGAACGAGTCTGATTTTGTGGGGAAAGCGGCTGGCCTGTGCGGCTGGAATGGATGAGCCGGGAGAAGGGAGAGCAGGGCGGGGGCAGTGGGATCTGAGCGGTCCACAGGGACAGGAGGACGTGGAGTGCCGGGAGTTCACTCTGAGCGGAAGGGGTGTCTGTTGGGGACGTTCCCCAGGAAGACGGGAGCTGATTCATGCAGCCCCCTCCCCCTGGCTGCTTGGTGGGGGGCAGACGGGAGAGGACCCATGACTAATAATATTCACGATCATGAAGAGTATATTGAGTCCCATCAGGGTCCACTTCTTCCCTTCCAGGTCGCTTTGATCCTCTCGACTACTCGAGAGAAAGTCTCAGTTTGGAATTGCTGTCTCGAATGCCTCCCTCACGAGGGCTGTGTGACTTATCCCGAGATGTGGCAGCTTGAAACAACAAGGAGTTATTATCTCACAGTCTCTGTGGGTAGTGGCTCAGCCAGGGTGATCCTAGCCCCAGGTGTCCAATGACCTTGTGCTCAGTAAGGTGCCCGGGGCTGTGGTCTCAGCCGAAGGCTCCCCCGAGGCTGGAGGACGGGCTGCCAAGATGGCGGCCTCACACGGCTGGCTGGAGGCCTCAATCTGGTGCTCGCTGGTGGCAAGAGGGCTCAGTCCCTTGCCATGTGGGGCTCTCCGCAGAGCCAGTGATCTAGGAGAGAACCAGGAGGATGCTCTTTGCCCATTCATGATGTGGTCCCAGCAGCCACATGCTGTGACTTCTGCCCTCTTCTCTTGGTTGGTAGTGAATCACTAAGTTTCTTAGTGGGCAGCGTGTTGAAGCATCTGGGGACGTATTTCTAAAACTACCACACTCACAGATCTCTCTTTTTTTTAATAAGAATAGACCTCGGGCCTAGAGCCTTCCTTGGGATTAGTATTTGGATAAAAATTGAACACTATTGCTTCATTTTCATGGTATGGGTTTTTAGGGTTATCTTTGACTTATGTTGCTTACCACCGATTTTCCTTTTGTGGTAGTCCTATACATTCCAAATTTATTTAAGTTGAGAAAGTGAGTCGATTTAAGAGAAACCACGAAGTAAGAAATCCTACGTAGGATTAAGATGAGGAGCGAGGAGAGTGGAAATGCCAGGAAGCAGGCAGGTAGGACATGGCGACCAAGCCTGGGGCCCGCCAGCAGCCGGCCGAGGGGCTAAGCATGCGGGCCCTAGAGCCACAATACCTGATTCGGATCCCGGCCCAGGCTCCTGCAGCTGTGTGACTCTGGGTAGCCCTCTAGCCTCTTTGGGCCTCAGTTTCCCTCTTGATAAAGTGAGAGCACAGTCTGCTGCCTAGCACTGTCTTTTTGGAGGTCAGGCTGTGTGTGGAGTCTCCATGGAGGGGTCTCTGTAAGCAGCAAGGGCTCCGTGAGTGCCCCCTGCTAGGGGATGACTCGGTACTCAGCCTCACCACACTGTCTGTGGGGCTGCTCGCTACGACCCCGGTGGGTGGGACGTGTGTATTTGTGTGCATGGAGTGCTAAGGAGATGCCACCGCCGCTGCCCTCTGCTTAGAGCAGTGGAGTCCTTGCCAGTGAGGTTGGGGGAGACTCCTCTGGGGGGTTCTTCATCTTATCAGAGAGCGGGGGAGGGGCAGAGCCCATGAAGGAGTAACACGGGCAGTGCCCCTTCTCCCTACCCATTTGCCTGCCTGCCTGCCTGCTCGTCCACCCTTCCTCCCTCCATCTACTCTTCACCCACCCATCCATCCATTTCTCCTTCCATCATCCATGCTTGCTTACATCCGTCGTCCATCTGTCTGCCTTTCCTTCCTTCTTCCAGTCATTCATAGATCTGTCTTACCTGAGTCCTTGTTTCCATCCATCCATCCATTCATCTCTTCATTTTTATTTCTGGGTGTCCATCCATCCATCCATCAATTCATCCATCCATCCACCCACCCACCCATCCAACCATCTACTCGTCCGTCCAACCATTCATCCATCTATCCATCCATCCATGTATCCAACCATCCATCCATCCATTTATCCATCCAACTGTTCATCTGTCCATCCATCCACCTACCTGCCCACCCGTCCAACCATCTACCCATCCAACCATCTACCCACCCACTAATCCAACCATCTACCCACCCATCCAACCATCTGTCCATCCATCCATCCATCCATCCATCCATCCATCCATCCATCCATCCATCCATTTTCCCTTCCTTTCTGTTCATCCACCCACCTGCCCATCCACTATCTGCTGGTCCGTCCATCCATCCAGCAGGCATTAGAGCTTGCCCTGAGGACTTACCAGTGAGTAACGTCAGCGCTCCAGTCCCGGCGGGGAGGCCTGCATGCCGGGAAGGAACGCAGAGGAGGTGGCTCTCTGGTAGGGATGCGGTGAGCAGTCGGCGAAGGCAAGCCCATGTGGACCTCACAGCGGGTGCGTCCACGCCACGGGACATCAGAGGGGGTGTGATCGGCTCTGCCTGACGAAGGAGGCAATTCTCGCAGGGGATCCTGAGGGATGTGCAGGAGTTGGCTGGGCAGGCAGGGGAGCAGGGGTGCTTCCAGCAGCACGAGTGTGCAGGCATGGCGGGTCTGGGAGGGTAGTGGGTGGGATCTGAGAGGTTGGGGTCAGGGGAGGTTCCTTTCGGGCCGGCAAGGACTCGGGATCTGTGCTGGCCCCGCGTGAACCCCGGGAGATGAGGACTCATGCACGCATGCACGCGCTCATTCACTTCTTCATTCAGCAGTTCCCAAACCCCTGCCATGTGCTGGCACAGGGGAGCGCAGCCGTAAACAGGACAGACGCGGCCCTGCCCTCACAGGCGCACCGGCCTCAAATATCCAACAGAACTCGGCGCCAAGAAAAGGTCACGCAGGGCAGTGAGGAGGGGGGGAGAAATCCGTGTGCGAGAGGGCGAGGTGGGGGTGCCGCCACTGGGGGCGGGGGCGGGAGAGGAGGTGCAGGTAGGCAGAGGGGCCGTGGGCAGAGAAGGGCATTGCACAACGGCCCCGCGCCGGGTGCAGGCCAGCCCGCTGGAGGAGACAGTGAGCAGTCCAGGCTCTCAAGGAGCCCTTCACTTGGCGCTGCTGAAGGATCAGCGGGTTCCAGGGCTGATGTCAGGAGTCAGGGATGGGGAGGGCTCTGCAAAGGGTTTGGTGTGTTGTTTTCCTGTGGGTGCTGAGGAGCCATGAAAGGTTGCTGAGCAGGGGGAGGGTTGTAAACACTGTTCTTGGGCAGCAGTGTGCCGGGCGGGGGAGGGCAAAGCCCTGCGGCCGGAAGCTGCTGGGAATGCTGAGTCAGGGCAGCGAGTGCCCTGGCTTTGAGGTCAGCCAAGCCTGGGTCTGAATTCCACGAACTTGCTGTGTGACTCGGGGAAGGTGCTCACACGCGCTCCGCCTCAGTGTGCTCACCTGTAAGATGGGGGTAATGACGGTGCCCGTGTCTGGGGTCGTCATGGAGAGGCCAGGAGGCGTCATGTGTGAACAGCCAAGTCCCTGCCTGCAGGCTCTGCCTGGCATCAAGTCTCGTGGCGCCCCAGCCCCGAGAGAACCACGCTGAGCCAGCGGAGAGGGCGGGAAGCTCGGTCATGTCTGATCCGCTCTCGGGAGCGGAGGGGGGTCAGCAGTAACATGTTCTCGGGCCCAGCAGACCAGAGAGCAAAAGAGGAGACGGTGCAGAAAGATGTGAGCCTTCTTCTCCCTCAGTTTACCCTGCTGCAAAGTACCGTGGTGTCGTTCCCCACTCCCCCCACCCGACACACACACCCTGAGTCTGGGGCGTTCGGCCCTCACTGGAGAGAACACGCCCGGGAGAGTTCCGTGGCCCCCAGCCCAGCAGCCTGCTCTGAGCCGCACAGGGCCCGGGCATCCGACAAGCCAGACAACTGTTTTTGACTCACTGCTGCGAGGCTGCCAAGTGGAATTGCTTTCACACTCGGCTCCGGCGGGAGGGGCGGAGAGACACCGCTTTCCCCGCCGAAGGTGAAACTCGCTGGCGGGGAGTCAGGGAGGGCTGCCTGCGGGGAGGTGGGGCGCCCCCTCTGGAGCGGGGGCCGGGGTCCCCCCGGGCCGAGAGGACGCCCAGCGCGCGGGCCGCCAGCCTGGCTCTCGGTGGGCAAGGGCGGCACAGCCGGCGGGTGGAGGGCGAGGCGGGCGGGCTGCGTCATCGGCAGCCTGGAGCCAGCTGCTCCGGCCTTGGCAGGGGGAACACAGAGCAAGTCAGTGCGGCCTCGGCGGTGCCAAGGCCGGGAGCAGACTCACGGCTCCTGTTCAGCTCCCGCGGGCCGGGTCTCTGAGCCTGCCCGGCTTCCCCCAGTCCCAGCCAGGCCCCCGCCGACCCCCACGTTTTCTGCCTGTGAGGGCTCATTACACCTAATGTCTGTGGGGCGCTCTCTGTGTGCCGAGCACCGTGCTGGATGTTTTTGAGCTGTACTAAATTATTGAACACTCCTTGGTATCATTCCCATTTTCTAGGGAAGAAAATGGGAGTACAGAGAGGTTAAGTAACTTGCCTGAGGTAACACAGCCAGCAAGTAGTAGATCTCGGATTTGAACCCAAAAAGATGGGTTTTAGAGATCACTGCTTTTATCTGTGTCATGAGACCACTTCCTACAGCCAATAATGAGAGCATAAACCCCAGCTCCAGCCATAAGTGTATAAGACATGAGCTTTTCCTCCAAGCACAGCTCTCTTGACCCTTTCCTCATGGTTGCATGCTGGCTGCCATAGCTCCAGGCATTACGTTTTCCCACGATAATCTTTAGAAGCTGGATGGGAAGGGGAAGGGGGCTCTCTTGCCCCCTTCTTTTGGGGAAGAGTGTTTCCCAGAAGATTTCAGCAAACTTGAGTCCACTTGTCCAGGGCTGGTCATCTGCTCAGCTGTAATCACAGGGGTGCTGGGAATACGGTCTCTGACCTTTTCAGACTTTATGGGGGGCAGGCTGTTCCATCAAAAAAGAAGGGAGTAGGAATGGCTGGTGGGTGGGCAGCTCAGATGGCTTACTCCATCAGTGATCTTCCAGCAGCCCTGCATGATAGGGGTGCTGTCTCCATTTAAAAGAAAGGGAAACTGAGGCTTAGTGATAGGGGACTTGTCTGTCCCCTTTTGGTCCTCTGCTGGCCTTGAGTGAGCTGTGTGGCTTTCCTCCTTTTTGTAGACCTGCCTGTCCAGCTGGGGGGGTCAGCCTCTGGCAGGCAAGGACAAGGCTTGTTTGTCTTTAGGGTGTCCTTTGCTGACTCAGAGATGAGCATCTAGAAGGTTCTAAATAGCCGGGTACCGTATTAGAAGGGCTTGTGTGACCCATGCCCCTTTCTGTCCGTAAGTGACACAAGCCCAACTCCAGCGCACGCTAGCAAGAAGGGGCTTGATTGAACTGACCAAGGGTGACGCTGGCCTCAGGCGCCGTGGGTGGCGGGCTCATCATATGCCTCCGGGCCTCTGCCTTTCTCCTGGGTGGGGTTTAGTCCTTGGCAGCTTCTCGTCACATGCTGTCAGAGACTGCCACCAGCATGCCGTTCGAGGCCGACATCTAGCGACGCCAGTGGGGGTAGAAGAGCCATTTTCCAGCTAATGTCCCAGGGAAGATCCTGATTGGACCAGCCCGGGGCACCTGGCCAGCCCCCGTGGAGGGAAAGGGAGTGTGCTGATTGACAGCGCTCCGGGTAGGGGAGGGACAGATGCTGGTGAGGCAAAGCGACAAAGGTGCTTACTACAGACGAGTGGGTGGAAGGACAGAAAGATGGAAAGAGAGTGGACGGTCGGATGGATACATGCATGGTTCAGTGGGTGGAGGGTCAGACAGATGGACGCTTAGATGGATGGATGGGCCAGTAGCTGGAAGCACGGGTGGAACCGAGGGGTGCCTGGCTGGACGGGGCCCCTTTCTCTGCCTTGCTCAGCGGCTGTCGGTGCGGAGCTGTGCTTGTGAGCAGCGCGATGGCCGTGCAGGGTCCTGCAGCGCATCCAGACCTTGACACTTTGGCCTCTGTATCAAGGCCATTTCTCTTCCTTCCTCCTGCGAGTGTCTTTTGTAACGCTCCCTGCTCCCCCAGCGCAAAATGCTGCCTGAAAAGGGGCCGCCACAGCCGGTGGGTATCGCGCCACGCCTCTTCCCCGATGGCTGCCGGAGCCTGTGCTCAGCAGCCCCCCTGCCCTGCTTTTGGGGGTATCAGGCTGCTGGGGCCCAGGCCCGGCCAGATGTGCTTCTGGCGGACAGGCCATGGCGAAGGCATTGGCCTTTGCTGCATCCCTTAGAAGGCACATGCTTGTCACCACGAGGCCACACTGAGCCAAGTGCTTTCCCGACTTCTTCCCTGGGAGCTGCCTTCAGGTGGCTGAAGAACAGGCAAACCCCAGGGAGAGGCTCTGGCCACGAGGCTCTCCCCGGGGGCACACTTTGAGAAAGCCAGGCCTCGTGTCTGAGTGGAAACATTCTGCACATTCTGCTCCCCTCGGGCCTCAAGCTGCGGCACAGGATGGACGGGGGGCGTGGGGGGAAGGACTCAGACCGCCCCATCGGACGCCCTCAGGTGGGTGGCTGGATGGGGGCTCGGGGGGTGGCCAGAATCGGGAGCCAAGAGGGACTGGACTGCCTCCTGGTGCCCTGACCTGCTGAGATTGTGGGTGTGGGAGCCAAATGGACACATCCTCAGTGCTGCTGCTTCTTGGGCTCTGGAGCGGGAGGGGTCCCGCTGCCGCAGCCCCCTCCCCTGGGGCACCTGCTCTTTCTCGTCCAACACTCAAGTGTCACCTCCTCCAGGAGGCCCCACTGTTCTGCTGCGGAGGGCTTCTCTGCTGGTTGCATCTTCAGGATCTCAACCCTGCGTGCACGTCCTTTCCAGTAGGAGTGGGTGAATTAATAGACGGCTCCGGGGTTCCCATGTGTAAGGTGCACGAGCCCAGGCCAGGATCACACAGCCGGGCTTCTGGGTCCGAGAGGCCGGTGGGCAGGTGCAGGGGCGGGGATCCCTGTGGGGTCTCTGGGGGGCGGCTGGCTCTGGACGGGTCCCCTCCTGGCCCGTGTTCTCATTGGGGAAATGCACGGGGAGGGACGGTCCCACCCAGCCTTCCCTCACCATGACCGCCTCCGTACTTGCAAAGGCAAGGTGTGTGCCCGCCCGTGTTCATCAGCCCCTCAGTAATTCATTTCCTCATTTTTTATTAATCACTCTGTCCACCAGCCAAAGCTTCAGATGGGGATGGGAAGCCAGAGAGGTACTCGGCAGACAGCTTGCCCCCCCAAGCAGAGGACCGTGCGGGTGGAACCCGGCCTGGAGTGGAGGCTGCACGGGGTGGTCTGGCCTTTGGGGATATTTGTGACAGCTCCGGGGCCCTGTTTGTCTCCTCTCACAGGGTGGGAAAGGCCTTGGCCGCCCCATGCACACGTGTGTGCGTGCGTGTGTGCGCGTGCTCAGTCAGGTGTGAACGCACCGCATGTTGTGCGGGATCGGTGCCTGGGGTCTGAAATCTGTGCCGACGCGTGTGCGTGTGATACAGGTGTGTGACGTGTGTACATGCAGAGCCTTCGTGCTGTGGGTGTGTGACGCGTGTGCGTGCACAGCCCGGGGGCCGTGTGTGCTGAGCTCTGGCGTGTGGCGGAGGCCGACGGGGGTGCGGTGTGCATCTGTGTGCATGAGGGGGCGTGTGTGCGTGTGTGCGTGACGTGTGCGTGCTTTGTGTGCACGTGGGGGTTGTGCAGGGGCGGAGGGAGCGGGAACCGAGGGACTGACAGGGAGTTGCTCCGGATGATTAATGGCCTCTGGAAGGAGGCGCCGCTTCCATCAGACCCTCCTGGCAGGTTCTGAGCTTGGCCTCCCGCCCACCTTCTGGCTGGACCAGCCCAGGTGAAGCAGCACTCCCAGCCCGGGTGGCCCAGGGCTGTAGGGTGGGCCCCGCAGGGGACAGAGAGCGCCCTTCAGAGTTGCCTTTGGCTTGGCCTGTCCCCGGCCCCTTCCCCCCTGACCCCCCACGCACAGAGGACACAGACTACCTGGGCAACAGCACGGAATGCAGCTTCTCGGACCCCCCCAGCTGCCGTCACAGACACACACCTGTAATAAACCCGATTCCAGGGCCTCCCCGCGGGACTCTAGTGTGGTGGGACAGGCCGGTGCCTAGGAATCTGCATCTTTAACAAGAATCACAGGGGGCTGATTCTGGGGCTTGAGATCACACCCTGAAGATCCCACCTAGTGCTACTAGGGGACCTCGGCATCGCCCTCCCCTTGCTGCTCCTGCCTTCGCCCCTCGGGCATCTGTTCTCTGCCTCTCGGCTGCTGAGTGACCTGAGCCATCTCCCTATTTTCCTGGTAATCCTGTGTCTTACTAGCCTTGGGAACTTCCTGGGCCGCAGCTTCTTCCTCTGGGCAGTGGGGTTAGTGTTAGCACCAGCTTCCTTGGGTTCCCCGGTTCTTGGAAGGAATGAGGTGCGCCTGCAGAGTTCCACAGGCGTCTCCGTTTCTGTCACTGCTGTTCTGTGCCCCGGAGACGGGGTGTGCGGCGAGATGGGGCGCTGTGGCTCTTAGCGGGTGGTCAGGAAGGCGAACACCATTCCAGATCCTCATGAAAGTATCTGAGCTCTAGGACCTGTGGGTTTTGTCTTCGTCATTCCCAATTTACAGATGAGAAAACCGAGTTACGTGATTCACCCAAGGTGATTCGGCCCCAGGAGGACAGGATCCCAAAGCCTGGAGCCTCACTCTGTCCCTGGCCCTCAGGTGGGAGAAGAGTGAAGTGGAGGCTGCCAGCACCCCCAACCCCCACCCCCAGCAGCCCTGAAAACGCCAGCCGGGCAGGCGGGGCTAGGGGGCTTGGGAGGCTCTAGAGCCAAAGCCGCCAGCAAATCCAGCCCAGCTGCGGGATTAGACCGCATCTGGCTCGGTTTACACCCGAGAAACAAAGGCGGCTGCCGGCGCCTTTATCTAGGGAAGAGGGGGCAGGAGGGGGGACTGCCCTTGGCCCTGTGGGGGACCTGGATAGAAGGGAGGAGTGGAATCTGGGCTCTGATCCCCCAACTGGCTCCCTTTCCCCCCTGCCCCCCACGACCCCAGGCTGTGCCCTCACATCTCCCAGTGGAGGAGAGGGTGTTCCCAGGGCGGGGTGAGATGGAGGAAACGGGCTGGGCCGGGGTGGGGGGTGAGTTCCCCTGTGGCCAGGGGCAGGGAATCCTAGGAGCCCCAGCTCTCCATAGCTGCCCTTCCCACAGCAGCAGGCGCAGCCCACGGTGGGGATCCCCGACCTAGGGGGCTCATGGGATGCCTGCTCTTTCCCTCAGGCCAGGACCCCAAACGCAGCACGTGGTCTCCTCTCAATCACGGAAGGGGAACAGCCAGTAAAAGGGAAAATCAGGGCAAGCCCCGAACTCATCCCCACGGGTCCTCCAACTGTGAGGGCGTGGGGTTCTGACCTCTCCCTCCTCCGGATCCCACGCCTTGCGGGGGGGGGGGTTGGCTGGGGGGAAGAGTGCTGGGTGTTTTTGGTCCCCCCAAAGCAGGGGGGTTGGCTCCTTCTCCCCGGGGTGGGAGTAGGTGCTGACCTCTCCTGGCCTAGCCCAGCGGCCCTTCCCCGTCCTCCCCCGCGGCTGCAGGGCCTCCCTCCTGCCCCAGGAAGCATGGCGGCGGGTGCCGGGCGGGCGGAGGCGGCCGATGTGTGCTCGGCTCGCCGGAGCCAGGAGCTGACCTTATTAGCCGGGGGCAGCTGTGCGCCGTGCACATCTGGCGGCGGGCTGCGCCCCCGCCCCACCCCCCCAGCTTGGCGTTACCTTCCAGGAATGCTGGCAGCGCCGCGCGCATCTGGAGCGCGTTTCTGGGGGCAGCCGGCGCCCCCTCCGGCGCCTGGCCCAGGGCTGGGGGTGGGCGCCGGCACACCCGGATTTCCTGGCTCCTCCCTCCTCTTGCTGCCGCTCTCGCTCCAGGGCAGGCCTGGGGCTGCACCAGACCGGAAAGGGTGGCAGGACTTGGCCTTTTCCAGGTGGTGCCCGATGGGAGACCCCGGGGGGCCATCTGCCCGACCGCCTGCTGCAGAGAGGAGGGAATGGGCCCTTGTCCGGGGTCATGCGGCTGTCCCCACAGATGCTGACTGCATGTTAAACTCCCAAGGGTCTGGGTCTGCTGAAGCCCGCAGGGGCTCACGGTCCCATCCCATGTGTGGCCTCATCCGGGCCGGGTCTTCATCTCTGCTCTGCTGGGCTAGAAGCGCTGGGGTCCCCCTCCCCCTGCCGCTAGGGGCCCGATTTGAATGAAGGGCTCCCACTGAGGAATATTGTGACTGGTCCAGGCTGTGTAAGGCAGTCCGGGGTGCGGCCCTGTCCCCAGCCCAGCCCCTCCCTTCCGCGCCGTGTGGCCTGGGCGTGGGACCTAACCTTTCTGTGCGCCAGCCTCTTTGTAAATCCCGCAGGGTACCTACTTCAAGGGAGGAATGCCAAGGTGACACACGTGTTCCCGGGCCTGGAAGACTGCGGAGGGACAGGGTTCAGGCTGCCCCGGGTGGATGGGAGGACTCCCCTGAGAGGACAAGGAGGGCTAAGAACTGAGGGTCAGGTGGAGGAGAGAGGGAGGGCCGTTTGGGAGGGAGAGAACGGCAGGCACCTGTGGGTGATGGAGGGCGGGTTGGTCGGTGGGCCAGCGTGAGGGCTGTGCAGGCCCACTCTCGGATGCCCCGCATCTCTTAGACTTTGTGGCTGGGCCCTGGGGAGCTCTTGAAGGTTCATGAGCAGGAGAATGGCCTGTGGACCCCGGCAGCAGTTCTCTCTCCAGCTGTGAGTGGAGGGCCCCACCATCTGTCAGCGAATGATTCTTGCCACCTGCAGAGCCTCCAGACTGTGACCTTCCTGCCCCCTGCAGGCAGGCCCCTGCCCCGGGACCTCTGCCCAGCTCCCCCTGCCACCCCTTCCTCAGGCCCCACACCTTTGTCCCTCCTGCAAGATCTCCTGGGCCTCCCACACACCTGAGTGCGCTTGTCACCTCAATCTCACACCAGCGGTCTTCAGGTTAAGGCTCGCACCGGGTGGAGGGGACGAGGGAGGCGTCCTGAAAGAGCAGCGAGAATGGGTCACGCACAGAGGGGACAGGATGGTGCTCCCGGTGGAGGGACCGGCCCGGGCAGAGGCTTGGAGGGGGTCGTGAACGTGGGCGCCATGCACACCGCGGGGGGCCTGTCCGGATGACCGGAGTGCTGGGGGCGGAGGCTGGAGTCCAGAGAGGGGAGCTCCAGCCCGGGCTGGTAGCTCTGAATGTGTGCGTGGGGCTTTGCCCCGTCCTGAAGGTAGTAGCGAGCCATTGAGGGTAAGTGAGCAGAAACTCTGCCGGCCAAGACAGGTCTGTCCCCTGCTGTAGCCCCAGTGCTTTGAGTGGGGCCTAGGAGCACCCGAATGGCTAGTCGAGTGAACGAATAAGGGGTCCTGGGGGAGGACGGCCGAGGGCTTGACCATAGGCAGGAGCAGTGGAGAGCAGCGGACAGGAAGGGGCTGAGGCCTGGGGTCCTGGGCTGGGCCACCCAGCCACTGGTGCCGTCAGACCCAAGACGGCCGGGAATGTTGGCCGTGGGTGCAGGAGGACCCCTGGGTGGTGGCATCCTGCCAGGGACACTTTCTCTGCCCAAGCTTCCCGCCAGGCCCACCCGGATGAGCCTGGGGGCCCGACCCTGGCCTGGCGCCACAGGGCACCCGGGGGGCCACGCTCCAGCCCAGCCGCCCGCCAGCCCGCCCTGACCTCCTCCAGACACAGTGTCTCGCCTGCCAGCATCTGCCGCCTGCTTCCTCCCTCCCCCCAAGTGCGTGTTTGTTTTTCTTCCTGAACCATGCCTCCCATGGAGGCAGTCGTCCAAAGGAGGTGGTGTTCCGGAGGCATCCCTCTGCCCTCTGCAGCCCGACCGTGCCT
>CM052888.1:2836447-2943321 GCA_028534135.1 Potos flavus | reverse complement strand
ACAGGACTCAGCAAACATCCACCCGGCTGGGCACTAAGCAGTTTACGCTTCGTCCCTCCCTTGTCTTCTCCTGATATCTCTGGGGTTATTGTCGTCCCTACTCTGCCCACGGGGGAACTGAGGCACGCTCTGAGTTGGGCCATGTTCGCGCCGATCAGTAGCAGCGTGGGTGAGAAGCACCTATGACTTCCCGCGTGCTTATGATGTCCTCGTGATCCCGAGCATTTCCAGTGCGTTCCCCTAGGACGTCCCCCCAAAGCTTATGATCACCCCCACTCTACAGATAGGCAAGCCGAGGCCTGGGAGCGACCCGCCCCGGGTCACATGGGTAGCGAGAGACAGAGCCCGTTCTGAACCCTGAGCCCAGGCCCTCCGCCACCATGCTGCCACCTCCCAGATGATGCTCAGAACGCCCTGCCCTTCGAGAATAACTCCTCTCTGAAGAGTGACGATGACAAATTATTTTTTTAATGGTTTTAATTTATCCCCCTTTCCTCGGAGAGTGTCAGAGGCAATCTGCTTCTCTCTGCCTGTGCGAGCCTCCCCGTCTCTTGTTAGTGGCTCGGCTTTGAACATGCTTCCTTTTATCATGTGGTGACACACGGTGGCAGAGGGCGATTCCGGGAGAGATTGTCGGGGAGGGGCCGGGCTAGAGTTTGCGTCGCTCCTGACAGCTAATTAGCTGTGTGTCTTTGCACCGGGGAGCCTCGCGTATGGCAGGCATCATCAGCTCGGCCCCGACGCTGCATGCCGGGGCCTCCCTCCTCCATCCCCTGGAGATTTCCAGGCTCACCGTTTCCATTTCGGCGATGCCGTTGGACCACTGGGGCCCTGTGTGTCGGCAGGGGTGAGAGGCAGGGCTGCAGAGGCTCATGATCCCTGGGGATCGAATTGGCCAATAGTTAGCGATGCTCCCTGGCTCAGGACCTGGAGCAGAGTGGGAGTCCGAGGCTCCGTGTGACCTCGGGTGGCTCTGCTGCTCCCAAGGCTCACTTCCGCCGTCTGCAAATTGGGTACAAGGGTGACACTTTTTCTGGCTCCTGGAGCTTGTTGAGACCATCCCATAGGGAAACGGGCTGTAGGTGAGCTGAAGGAAACGGTCCCTTCCTGCATCCATTCAGTATTTATTGAGCGCCTGCTGTATGCCTGGCCTGAGCAGGGCATGGAGTGGCTGCTGACCTTCCAGGAGGGAAGGAGACTGGGGAGAAGGCTCAGCAGCCTCATAGGTGCTGGGCTGTCTGGGAGAGGCCAGCCTTGCCTCCTGACAGCGAATTAGAGGTGATTAGAGGCCTGCAGAGAAGGGGGATTGGGAGGCCCGCAGAGTTGAGGGCAGAGGGGGAGGTTACGCTCTCAGCAAGGCCAGGAAAGGCCTCGTTGACATCATCATCGTAATTGATTAGTATTACAATCATGTTTACTTACAGGGTTGAATAACAAAGATCGTCATTCCTCCTTTTATAAAAAATAAACTACCCCCCCCTTTTTTTGGCTGGTTAGAGAAACAGTCTATTACTTCATATCTTCTAAGGCGGGGGTTCTTACAGGAGCAGCCTGAGGGACCCCTGGGGACCTTGTCAGACACAGATAGCTGGGCCACCCCTACAGTTTCCCTTCTCCTCCCACATCTACATTTCTGACAAGCTCTCGGGGGCTGTGGGTGCCGCTGGCCCCGGGGACCGCAGTTTGAGAATCCCTCGTCTGGGCCAGGAATAGACTTGGCTCCTGCATTAAAGCCTGAGTGTCTTCTACCTACAGGATGTGGCCGAGAGCCACTGATTCCCGTGACAGACTCTTCAGAGGCACCTGAGATCAGATCAAACAGTGTGAGATCACCACTTTTTCCATTTCCTGTGGTCTAGCTTCATCTCTGTTGGCGCTAAACAGCCTTCCTGGCCTCACAGAGCCGCTGGCCAGCCGGAGGGAGAGCAAGCCAGACGCTGGTGTGCTGGCATGAAGCTCCACCCGGGGCCCCCAGGCAGCCTGGCCATCAAGGAGGGCTTCCAGGAGGAGGGGACACCTGAGTGACATTCCCATAGACTCTCAGTGCCTCCAGGTGGGGAAGGTGGGATGGCTGTCCGAGGGGCCCAGGACAGCCGAGTGAGCCCGCACACCCCCCCCCGGGCCAGGCGCTGGTCTGGGTGCAGCAGGACGCCCGGGCTCCTCTGGGCTTTACAGAGCACACGGTGGGAGCACATGGACAGCCCTGGCCTGGGGGCTGGGGGCTAAGTCATTGCATCTTGAGATCAGACATCCTGGGTCCTTACTTGAGTTGCTCTGTGCCTCGGTTGCCTCGGCGAAGTGGGCGGTACCCGCAAGTGGGGCGAGCCAGCGAGGGGGGCTGTGGTCTGAGACGGAGCAGGCAGGCCCCGGTGAGCAGCTCCGAGGGGGGTTGCTGGCTTGTAAGGTGTTCGCTGTCCTCACTGTGCAGCTGCTGGGGGGGTGGGGGGTGGCGGGGGGCCACCTCCCTCGGCGGCAGGTTGGGAGTGGCCTGAAGGGGAATCACTAACATTTTGTTACCCTGTAGCCCGCCCTGGCAATGGAATCACACGAACAAGGGCCTTTGGGTGGACGCAGGGAGAATCAACAGGGGCTGGAACCCATCTCTTGGGGTCTCCTCCTGGGTATGCCCAGCCTGACTCTTGTCATGTCTTGTCCCACCCCCCTCCTTTGTCCTCAGGCGAGCTCCTCATCTCAGGCATCACCTCCTCCGGGAAGTCTCCCCTGATTGCCCTCTCCACATTGGCTTTCTGGTACCTGGTTTCACATCTGTCTCCCCCCCACTAGGCCCTCCCCCCAGCTTGGCTCTCCTTGCCCCCTGCCTGGGCCACCTTCTCTCTTTATTGCTTATCTCATCCCAAGGCAGCCTCATTTCTCCTCCTCCAAGAAGCCCTCCCTGAGCTCCCCAGTCTGTGGGATGCCTTTATTTCTCAGCCTTGAGGTTGAAGCCAGGGCCCTACGCCTTTCCCGGTGGCTGCCCCAGAGGGTCAAGGCCCTTGGTCCTGAAGCACAGGTCCCCAAAGGCACATATGGGGAGCCACGGTCCACCCGGGGCCACAGACCCCATCCGTGAGACCCTGTGCCTTCCGCATGCGGGAAGCTGCCAAGGGGCCTGCAGTGAGAGAGGATCAGCCACCTGCTGCCCTGGGGCGCACAGCGGCAGTGGGGCAAACACTGAGCCACTGCCTGGCGCTGGGCCACGGCTCCCTTGCCACGGCCGGGGGCAGGCCCCAAAGGCTCCAGGCATGTTCTGCTTTTCCCCAGGGAGGAGTGTTCCGATCAGGCTGTGGGGGGCTCTCTGCTCTTCACAGGACACAAGGCACCAGAGTCCTACCTACCCGCTGCGTGTACGAGGCTCACGTGGCCCACGAGAGCACATTGTTCCAATGAGCCCGAGGTCAGGTTCCAAATCATGGTCACGGGGCGGGTGTGGGTCCAGGTCCAGGGCCCCACACAGCCTTGACGTTCTCTGGGCACCACGTGCCCTGTGTTGCCCGAGCATATTTATTGCCCTCCCCGCGAGCCTGGCTTGGTGGCCCGCAGAGCGCTAGACAGATGACACGGAATGATGGATTCCAGGCCTTGGCGCCAGGCTCCAGAGGGAGGGAGGGAATCATTCATGCTGTCAGGGGAAGGCCGTTCCAAGGAGGCCGTGGCTCCCCGGGGAGGTGGAGGGGCACCCCACCCCACTTGGCCCAAGAGGGGCCTCCTCCTCAGGCTACAGGGCACCTTGGGGGCCGCGGTCACCTGTTTCTGCTCCAGGCTGGGGGCCGGTTCGTGCATCTTTTCTTTCTAGGATGTCTCCAGCCAGGAAGGAATGATTTGGATGGTGGGGCAGGGATGACCTTGTCATGGCTCAGTTAGAAAACCTGAGGCCCAAGGAGCAAGTTAGGGAACATCAGGGCATCAGGGCGACCTTGGCCCCTTCACTCTTGCTTCTGTTTGGCCAAGCCAGGGGTCGCGACAGCCAGCCCTCCGGAGCTGCCCAGGGCTACCCTCTTAAGTGGGCGGGGATGGCAGTGTCCCCCAGGAGAGGAGCCCAGCGGTGGGAGCTGAGCCCGCCCTTCCAGGGCTTAGCGGCGGCCCCTGCAGCGGCTCTGTGCCTGTCCCAGGGGTGGGCCGGCCTGCGGCGAGGGCCTCCTGCCTGTGGACCTGTTTCTTCCCAACGAGGAGGTCGCGTCTGTTGTCTGCCCGCTTCACAGATGGGAACACTGAGGCCCGCACGTCTGTGTTGCCGTCACACAGCAGGCGGGAGATGGAGCTGGTGCCCAGCCCGCCCCCAGCCCAGGAGGGGAAGGGGGCATTGGAGGGCCTGGGAGAAGGAGGGGGAGCAGCAGGGCGGCGGGCTTGTGGGCTGTGTCGAGGGAGTATGCACGGGCTCGGAGGGCTGGAGGCAGAGATGAGGTTCTCGTGGACACCGATTTCATCCGGGAAAACCGTACCGAGCCTCACCTTCAGAGTCTGAGAGCCTAACACGTGACCTGAAGTCGCAGAGTCCGCAGCTGGAGAGCAGAGCCTTGAAGCTGGCTCCGTGTGACCGCAGGCACCCTCCCCCCACCATCCTGCGCCTGCCCACCTCGCCCCCCCAACTGCCCCCCTCCCAGACACCGACATCCTCCGCCCCGCGGAGCCGGGGAGGAGAGGAGGGAGCTGGGGGTGGCTCTGCCCTCAGCCACAGGCCCGCGGGCCCTGGAGCAGCCCGCTCCTTCCTGCCGTAGATCAGGAGCCGTGGCTCCCGCTCAGCTAATTATGTGGAAAATTGGAAGAAATTGCACGAGCCTTGGTGGGAAATGAGGTCAGGGCTGAAGGTTATCGGAGCAGCGGTGGTGGCTGCCCGGCTGGCCTCCCCCGAGGCTCCCGGCCCCTCGCCTGAGGCTGAGCGCAGCCCAGGCCCCCTCCCCACCCCAGAGCCAAGGCTTCCAGGAAGTGGGGGCGCCGCAGGCAGCTCCCCTCCCCCAACCCCAGAGTATCACCCAGTCCTTGAAAATCCGGAAGCAAAGTGGACCAGCCTCCCCACCCCTTACCCCCCCACCGAGTCCCCTCAGTGTTCCCCAAGGATGCTCCCTGTTGTGGAGAGGGTGCTGGGCAGCAGAGGCCTTGCCCTGGGCGACCAGGGACACCGCTGGGGGCCGGCAGGGAGCCCGGGCCGAGGGGATGGGGAGGTGCGTGTGCGCACGCAGGTGTGTGCGTGGGATCAAGCCAGACTCCTCCGCCAGGCCCTCCAAGCTTGCGTCTTCTGTTCTCCTGCCCCCAGTACCGGATCAATGGATATGTACTGAGCGCCCCCCACAGGCCAGGCATAGACTTGCCTTCCTCTGTGGTGATGCTTCTTCCATTCGCTGGCACGTCCGTGCTTTCCTGGACCCCAGAGTCATTCCCACTATTGACCAGCTTCTATTCACCCTTAAGAACCCTCTGTGGGGGGGCCCCCCTCGGCCAGCCGGTGCCCCGCATTGCTACTCTCTAGGGCACAAGAGGCAGCCCCGTGTGCTGGTTACCCCAGGCCGGTGGAGCTGGACGCCTGGGTCCAACCCTGCTCTGCTGCAGACTAGCCAGTGACCTTGGCTGAATTGCCTGCCTGAGCCTCAGTTTCTCTGTCTGTGAAATGGGGATAATGGAGGTGCCCACGTCAAGATTAAATGAGTAATTCGTAGACAGAGCTTGCTTCGCTGCCAGGCCTGTCGGGGTCTGTCGCGGTTGGTGAGGAGGAGGTGGTTTTCTTTGCTGCCCCAGCCCCCCGGCCCCCAAACAGCCCTGTCTCCAGCCGTGGTGCTGGCCCGGCGCTGGCGGGTTATGTATGCTGGGGCCCAGGACCGGCTGTTCTCCGGGGACGGACAGGTCATCCCTCCTCTTGTCGCTGAGCCTCTGGTGCCAGCGCAGGCGTGGCCAGGTAGGGCACGGAGGACGGAGGTGTGGAAGGTTCCATGGGCCGTTCCCCAGGCCCTCCAGACGGTCAGGATGGTAGTAATGAGCGTCCTGGTGACAACCGCCATACGGGACTGCAGAGCCCCGCCTTCCCCTCGCACGGGGCTGCGGTGGGGGGCGGCGTGGACAGTGGGGCTCACTGTTCCGGGGGGAGTCATGTCAGGAGCTACAAACCTCTTAGGACGAAGGACAGCCTTTATGGGCGTCCAGGTGTCAAGGATCAGAGTGAGTCCTCGGCGCTGGCCGAGGCTCTGCTGCCGTTAGGATCTTGGGGTGCAGCTGTCGCCGGAGCCCCCTGGGGCATGGACAGTTCACCCACCAGTGCGGCCTCAGCGGGAGGGGTCCCAGCGGTCCCAGTCTGCATCCCTCATGGGGGACCAGGGCGTTTCCCCTTCCAGAAGGACAACTGCCCCTATGCCTGCATTCCTGGTGAGGACCCATGAACCACCACCACTTCTGGGCCCCCCCCAACTCTCTCCATGCTCAAAGCTGCCCAGACTCGGGGTCTAAAAGATAGGGCCCACCTCTACCCCAGGTAGATGAGAAGGGTCCGATTTTATTTTATTTTTTGTTTTATTTTATGTATTCATTTGAGAGAGAGAGCAAGAGAGAGGAAGGGGGAGGAGCAGAGGGAGAGCGACTCGCAGACTCTGCACCGAGCACAAAGCCCAGCACGGGGCTCGAGCGCACCACCCTGGGTGCACGACCTGAGCTGAAACCAAGAGTCAGATGCTTAACCGACTGCGCCACCCAGACGCCCCAGGGGGAAGGGTCTGATTTTAATGACCGAGGCACAGGAGGGGCGGGAGAAGAGCAGGCTGCAGAAAACACAAAAAGAGGGAAAAGCAGATGGTGACGTCCTCTGCATCAAGGGCTCCCCATAAGGTGACCCGGGGGCGGGGCACGAGCTCCATTTTACAGATGGGGAAACCGAGGGCAGGGTTCAGAAACTTGCCCCAGGCCACACTGAAAACACACCATTTTTTCGTCATCACCGTGCTATTTAATATGGAGGTTGAGGATGAAAATAAATGAGCTGCCCCCACCTCCAATTTCCTCCTGATTGAGAGGTGGCGGCCTCCCAAGGGCCGGCGGTCCTTCCCCCCCCCCTCCCGCCCCGACCTTCCCCAGGGGAGCACCCCGCGTCCTTCCTCCGTGTCCCGACATGGTGAGACGCTTGCCCCCGGCGGCATCAGAGGCTGGCTGGGAGGTGGGCATAATTGACTTGTAACACGCAGACCGTGACAGGCTGTCATCTGTGTCGGGCTCCAGGTGGGAGTGCCTATGTGTGCGTGTGTGTGTGTGTGTGTGTATGCATGCACGCGCTTGCATGCGTGTTCTCTCCCTCATGTTTTATGGAGATAACAGTCTTTCCTGATTAGGGAGATCCTCACAGATGCAGGGCAGGTGGCATGCGCTGGGGAACCTGGACCAAACGGGGCATTCCTGACTCCTGGGAGCTTCCTCCCCAGCTTTGCCTGCCTGGCCCCTCCCCTGCCTGCCTTCTCACCCCAGCCCTGGGGGAAGGCTCCCGGTGCCCCCCGAAAAGCAGCCGGAGTGCCCTGTGCTGTCCTCTCAGCAGCTGGTTTCCGCTGGGGTCTCGGGGCGGGAAGTCGCGCTGCGGGCAAGGGGACTCATGCTTTGCTCGCACACAGCACGCCTCTGACAGAGCAGCGTCTGGGGCAGTGCGACCCGGAGGAGTATTCCGAGGACCCCGCTGAGGGCTTTTGGAATTGCCAGCCCTTTTTGCAGGTGTGAAGACCGAGGCCCAGAGAAGGCAAGCGATTTGCCCCAGGCGGCACAGCTGGTGCAGCCGGCACCCGGGCCCGAGTCCAGGGGACCCCAGCCCCGCGCTCTCCTGCGATGCTGCCGCGTGGCCTTCTTCTCCGGGCGGGGCTTCCTTCTCTAGAGTCACAGTGGCCGCCGGGGATCGGACAGGTGCTCGGGAGTGACCTTCCTGGGCCACCAGCTCCCCGAGCAGACTCCGGGGACTCTAGCCCGTTACCCTGCTTGCGGCCACACAGTTGCGCAGTGTGTGAGGGTGACAGGGGCTGCCCCGGGGCCCCCTCCCTCCGGGGCTGTCCCAGCCAGGGCAGCGACCAGCCGCTCTCCCACGGGCGTCACTCAGAGACCCGGGCTGATGGATCCTCTCCTCCCGGTGTCCTCTTCCTCCTGGGCTGTTTGTCTCGGCGACATCAGGGTTTCGCCCCCTCGGCCCAGGTGATGCTCTGAGGACACGGCTCACGCGGATGTTGAGCACAGCGAGCTCCAGACGCCGCGGTAGCCAGAGGTGGATTTTTCCATTTGCATCTTCTTGTCAGATATTTTCGGAATCTGGAAACAATTAAAGCAGCCCAGTGGGGGCCGATTTTATTCAATCAAAGCTCGCAGGCTGTTGTGTTTGTCGAATTGATGCTGCCCCGGGCCGGCTGCTTTGTTAGTGCTTCGTCCTCCGTGCGGCCTCGAAGGCAACTCCAGCCAGAGGGAGGAAAAATCCATTTAATAATCCTCGGAAGCCCGGCTCCCGCCGGCTGCGGGGAACGTCGCCCTGGGTGTTTCTGGGGGCGGGAGAGGTTCCGCATGAGGTCTCGCCATCCGCTCCAGAAAGAGCGGTTTCCAAACGGGCCCGCCCGCAGCCCCCGACTGCGCATCCGTCCAGCCTGTCCGTCCAGGCTCGCCAGGCGGGAAGGGACGGAATCAGGCCGCGCCCCGTGCCCGTAGACGCGTCCGGCCGCGGGTCCCCGCCTCACCATGTAGCCACTCAGCCAGCTTGCGATTCTTTATTTCTTAGCCGGAGCCCGTCCGGGTCCCGTCCCCCTTACCACTTCGTCCTGCAGGCCCGCCTTCCAGTGGCCTGGCCCTGAATGGCCGTTTCTGGGTCAGGGAGAGGGGCTAGGGTGGGGGGACCTCGGGAGTCCCTGTGGGGCCCTTGTGGCCAGGTCTGCAGAATGCCTTCTTGTGAGGACTCTTCTTCCCAACACCGCCCACCTCGCCCCTCCCTGTGAGGGAGGCTGCTTCCGAGCTCTGTCGGAGGCCGGCTGGCCGGTGCTGTGTGCCGCTGGGTGGGGGGTTGGGTTCCGCGCTCCGGGGACACACTTGCTCTGGCTTCCAGCATGGGCCCGTCCGTGGGGATCACCTGTGACAACTTCTGTTTCTTCCCGGGTTTGAGCTCTGTTCCTGTTTCTGCCGTGTCCTGGATGAATTTGGGCTCTTTCTACTTTCCTAGAAAACTGTCCATTTTCAGTGAGATCTTGTTCCGGGGTCCCCGCTGCGGCTGGAACGGAAGCCAGGCCTGGCTGGGGTTGGCACGAGGACAGCCCAGAGGTGAAAAGAGTGCCCGCTGCAGGGTCCCGCGGTCCTCAGAGCCGGGGGGCGGGGGCACAGACTGGGCTCTAGTGTTGTCGTTTCCAACCTGGGGTGACGACTGCCCTGGGCCCTCCTCTCTAACCTGGGGTGACGGTCACCGCGGCACGGAGAGGATGAGGGGGAAGGGGCCATCAACGCTCAGTGAGGTGGGAAAGGTGACTTCTCCTCTATGTAATTCGCCGGTGCACGCGCGTTCACGGCGGCAGGAATCCCAGCAGCCAAAAGGTAGACTCAGCCCCAGTGTCCACCCTCGAGCGTTAGGGTGTGGGATAGTCCTCGGCCATAAACACAAAGTGGGGCGTTGGCACAGTCTCCAGTGTGGGTGGGCCCTGGAAACATCGCGCCGAGTGACAGAAGCCGGTCCCAGAAGGCCACATGTGTGGGATCCCATGCATAGAAACGTCCAGAGTAGGCAAATCCATGGAGACAGAAGGCAGGTTAGCGGTTGCCAGGGGCCGAGGGGGAGGACGGGGAGCGAGGGCTGATGGGGACGGGGTTTCTGTCTGGGGTGACAGAGATCACAACCCGGGAGATGTAATAAATCCTACCGAGTCGTTTAAACCACTTACTATGTTCAGATTTGTCTCGTGTGTGGGTAGAGTGTGCATTCAGTGACACGTGTCCGTGGCGGCCGTGGCTCGGCCCTGTAGGTTTGCGTCCCGGGGTTCCAGCACCGTGCACTTGGCCCCGTGAGGGGTTTCAGAAGCGTCCCGCGGGCACCCATAGCGTCCCTGTCCTCTGCGCGTGGGGACAGTAGGTGGCTGAGGGTCAGCCGTGCTGACGGGGCCCAGTACCTGTGCCCCCTCTTGCCAGCGGAGGGAACTGAACCCAGAGCTGGTCCGGGCTGATCCCGTGCCTGGCACTTGTCCCCAGGAGTGCGTCACCTGCCCCCTGGTCGGTACAGAAGCTATGCCCTTGACCCTGCACCTTTTGGAGTTCACAGGGGAGATGAGGCACGTCCCCCAGCTTCCCCATCAGCAGCCTCCAGGATCCAAGTGTCCCTAATTATAGCCTGTTGGCAGCGACTGTCCCACGTTGGGAGGCCACAGAGCCCGGCGTGGAAATGCCAGCCAGCTGCCGCCACTGAGCCGGGCCTGCTCTGGCTCCGCCTACAGGCAGAGGAAGATTCCAGAGGGCACAGCCTCAGGAATGGGGAGGAGGATGGACAGTTCCGTGCCTGGGCAGACGGCCGGAGCCCCCGCAGTCTGGCTCCTCAGCGCTGAAGGAGGGCCAGACGGGAACGCCATGTGGAAGGCAGGCAGGGGGAAAGCCCAGGGCCGACGGCCTTGAGAGGGCAAAGGCCTGGAAGCAGGGGGAGCGTGACCTCCAGGCGCTGATGGGCACGGGCCCCCCCAGGCACTGGCAGAGAGCATCTTGAGGGAAGGGCATTGGCGTGAGTCTAGGGCTGCCTCACCAGACTCATAGCAAACATCCACTGGGTGCAAACCACGCCAACGAAAGGAGAGAAGGTTCTGGAGTCAGCACCTAGCATTCCACCCGCAGAGCCGCGGGGGGCAAGGATGAATCGTACGGGGACCCCAGAGGCCCAGCGTGGGTACCTTAAGGTCACGCCCCCGCCCAGGCCCCAGACCCAGGTGGCCGCAGAGCAAAGAGGAGGTCATGCCGGGGTGCCGAGCCCTGTGCCCCCAGCAGATGGCGCCCTTGGCCTGGCCAGGGAAGGGGCTCGCTGGGACCAGGCACAGGGCTGAGCAGCCCTGTCTGCATGCCGCCCTCTGGTCCCCGTTTGTATCCGCACTGATGGGTGCAAGGCCTCAGGCACGCCCTCCCCCCTGCTCCTGCACCGCTGTGGGCAAAGCCAGATGGGGCACTTCCTCAGTCCCTGGCCCTCAGGGTCCCCATTCCCATCACGAGCATATTTGCTGCCTCAGAGGGTGGGGAGCTGGTGGGTAATGGCGCCGTCCTGCAGCACAGCACCCGGCCGGTAGCTTGAGCCACAGAGAAGGCAGTCCTCACTATTAGTCTGCGTTGGCAGACTAATAGGGTTGCCCGCTTTTCAGAGGAGGAAACTGAGGCCCAGAGAGGTTGAGTCACTTGCCCAAGGTCACACAGCGGGGAGGACTAACGCAGGCCAGTTGTCTCACCTCGTAGGGCAGCCGGAAGACCCTTCTGGTGGCTGTTAACTTTTGCTTGCTGTCTACACTGTTTGAACACCTTACACAACTCTTCTCACTTAGTTCGAAGGAAGAAACTGAGGCAGGACGACTTAAGGAAGGTGGCTCGGGAGACTCAGCTACTCTGCGGCCAGGAAGTCGGAGTCAGAGCGGGGCTGGGGTGGAGTCTTTCACTCAGCCGACGGTTTTCTGAGCACCTGCGGGGACCCAGCCGGCCCCACACCCCTGCGGCGGCAAAGACATTAGTGAAATCAGCCCGTGAGCCTCCAAGCAGCTGCGTGGCAGGCCGAGCAGGAGGCGGCCCAGGGCCTGCAGCAGCGCCGAGGATGCTTGATTCAGAAAGGGCTGTAGGGGCAAGGAGGCCTCCGGGGGCTGGCAGGGTGGGCTGCCCAGAGGCGAGTGGCCAGGAAGAGGGTGGTGTGTGCAGCTGGGGAGACCCCAGGTGACCCCAGGACTTCCTGCTACTGAGCCATGGGCTGGGGGCCGCCAGTGGCTTCCTCTGGGCCTCCTCCTCCCCGCAGGACAGCAGGTCCCCAGTGGCCAGGCTCTGCACACAGAGGGGGCGTTGGGTCCCGGGTGCCCTCCCTGTGTGTAGAGGGGACCCGGGAAGTCAACCAGGCAGTTTGGGGGCCTTTGCCGGCTCGGTTCAGGGGAGGCATGATACTGGCTGCACTTGCTTGAGTATCATCCCGTTTAAGCCTTACAGCAGCCCCGTAAGAAAGGTCTTTCTCATTGCCCCATCCTACAGAAGACAAAACTGAGGAGGGAGGTATCCGGGTCTCCGGGCCAAAGCACAGGATTTGATTCCAAGCAGGTGAGAGGCCCTCCGGAGCTCACCTCCACGGGCAGCGGGGGAGCCCCCCCACCCCCACCCCGGGCCCTGCAGGTCTTGGCCCGAGACCTGGTCTTCTTGCTGGGGAGCCGTGGAAAGCCTTGGTGGCCTTCATCTGCTTCGCGAGGCAGGAGGCCCCGCCAGCTGCTACTGAGCTGTGATTCGGTTTTTGTCTCCTTGTTCTCCATTTGCTTTTTTAGAGAAAAGTGGTATTGCCCTGAATAACGCAGACTTTTTTTTAAATTAGTTAATCTTTGACTGACTTAGGCTTCTCCTAGGAGCATGAGTTGATTATACTGTTAGCATATCTGTTTGTATATTTTCAAATGTCTTGGGAGATGTTTTTACCCCCTGTTTTTTAAAAGGCAAATGATGTGCTATGTCATGGTGAGCAGGAGGTTTTCGGGGCCTGGCCCACTCCTCCGGCTCAGACGTTGAGCGCCGTGAGTGAGAGGGTGAGAAAATTGTGGGGAGGGAAGTAGGAAGCCTGAGGTCTGAGCCCCCGGGGAGGGGACCCGTGCCTCCCTGTTCTCAGGAACAAAATTCCTTCTGCCAGGCCCGCCTCCGATCGGTCCCCCTGCAAACAGCCCCACAGCCTCAGTTTCTCACCTGTGATGGGGGTTGCGCCGTCCCTGCCACTTCCCGAGTTGTTGGGGAGCAGGTGAGCCCCATAGCTAAATGCCCGTGAGCCTGCCGGGAGCCGTGCCCATATTGGAGATGGCTGTTTTCTGAGCCCCGACTTGTCTTGTGTTCACTCACATCCCTGAGACTCTGTCCCTCCCCTGCCCGCGTTAGGGAAATTTTGAGAAAAGCCCCTTTCATGAACACCGTGTCAGAGCTAACGGGGGGCTTTCAGCGGGCAGGAGCGCGAGCCAGGGGCGTGCCATGTGTTAAGTTCAGGTGTGTGACTCGGGAGTCATTGGATTTCTGCACCTGCACGGTTGTGGGGGATGCATCGGAGCCCGCCTGGGCCCTGCAAAGTGCTCTTCCCCCCGAGGTTTGCTGAAGTCAGCACGTCCGTTGGCGGTCTCCCCAGAGCTAGGCTCACAGCGCTTTTCTCCAAGCCTATGTTATTTCAGAGTGATGGAACCGGCCCTGGGAGGCCGGGCTTTCCTGCAGGTGGAGCGTGAGGCCCGGGGCCAGGCATCGGGGGCTTTGGGGGGTGTGCACCCAGCTCCTGCTTTGGCCTGCCTGGTGACCTTGAGCAAGTCGCTCACGGGCCAGGAGGAGGCCCCTGTGCTCAAGGTCCCTGGCACACCGAAGCTCTCCAACTCCACCAGCGCGGCGTCACTTCCAGGCCAAGGTCACGGGCTCCCGTGATTTCTTTTATGCGAGGATTTCCCCACATTGTTCCAGCGAACTCTTATTGTTCATTTAGAAAACGTCCCCACGGCTTCCTTTTCTCATTCTCAGAGCACTCCGAGGATACTGTCCTGTGTGACTCTTTCCGGCTTCTCAGAAAACCGGTGCAGGAGAAGCAGAGGGAGCCGGGGACAAGGCGAAGGTCCCGGGGGCCACGCTGGTGCGGCCCAGATTGGCTGCCCAGCTCATCCCTCCTGAGCTGGCTCCAGCCGCCCGGCCAGGTGAGGGCTCACATGGGGAAGGTCCAAACCAGGTGGGAGAGCCCGGCCAGGTGCCCTTGCTGCGCCCTTGTCTGCGGTGGGATGCGGGGAAGTTGGGGAAGAGTGGTTGTCCCCGCCCTGAAGTTATGTAAGTAAAGACCCAGAAAGGTGAAGAAGCAAATAAACCCACAATGCTTTCAGCACAAGCATCGTTAAGCTTTCGAGCTGCAAAGTATCTTAACAGGCCAGCAGTTCTGAGCCTCGTGGGGCGGGGGGGGGGGGGAACATGTCCAAGGCCCGGAGCAGCCAGGTGACTTCTCCGAGGTCATGAATTCCTGACAGCAGGCAGGCAAGCCTGCTTCTTCCTGGAGCAGCCCTGGGTGGCGATGTTCCCGCCCCCCGAGCTGGGCGCCGAGCCTCTCAAAGCAGTTCAGTTAATTAACCCTCCCAGCACCTCTCCAGAGGAGATAATTATTACTCATATCCCCTCCGTAGGTGGTTAAACCGAGGCCCACAGGGTTGAGCAAGTGGATTAAATGCCCGGTGGAGAAGTTACTCTGCATCCGGGCTCCATCTAACCTGCCTCTTAATTAGTCTGGGCTCCGAGCCTCCACCCCATTTCCGAGAGTCCGATGTTGTCTCCTTTTAAAAGCCACACTCCCGAAAAAGAAAATCCCAGAAGAGCATGAAGCTCACGCCCCATCCGGCCTGCAGTGGGGCTCCCGTGGGTGTGGCTGTCGGGGAGGCATCCCAAGGGCCCCCTGACTCTGGGGGACATCCCGGGATGGGAGGACGGAGAAGGGGGTTCGTGAGGCTGGCATGCCAGCCTCTGTCTTGCTTTCGGGAGGCCTAGGAGCAGCCCTGCATGGATTCATCTTGCCTCAGTGGGTCCCGACCGCCATGATGTCCACTGAACTCTTTAGCCAAAAATCACGGGGTCCCTGGGATCAGCCAACCCATGTGCAGAGGGCCCACGTCCCCAGGAGCCACGGGGCTGAATCGATCCTCGTGGAGGATCTCGGGCGACACAAACATCAGGGCTCTCGGCCATGGTTTGTTTTCACTATTCCTGTACGTTGACTGGGTAGCCCACCTGCCTCCCACTTTCTCACTCCAAGTTTGTGGAACTCGCTTTTGCCAGAAGCCTGCGCCCTGAGTCCTTGTGTCTTGTGGGGATCCACAGTGTTAACAGACACAGTTTAGGGCTGCAAACCCAAGACCATCGAATGTTGGAGTCAGAAAGGACCAGAGAAGTAACCAGGTAGCCGGTTGGTTTGATGACAAGACACTGAGCCCCCAGAGGAACAGGGCTTGCACAGTGCACATTGCTGGCAACTAGGCTGGGTGGGGAGGACCCCCAAGGCTCTTGTTTCCCTAGGAGAATGTTTATCGTAAATTGTGACTTCTCTCTTTCTGTTTGTAATTTTGTGTTTTTTTTTTTTCTATATTATTCTCAGATAAGGTCTAGTTCCTGATTAATTTGGATAACTCTTGGCTGTATTAATACCTAATGCCCCATGACTAATCACCCCGCCCCCAAGCTTAGTGGCTTAAAACCACATTGACTATCTCTCATGGTTTCCGTGGGCCGGGACTTCAGAAGTGGTCCCCCAGGGCTGTTTGGACCCAGGGTTCTCGGGACGCCGCTGGGTCTGGCATCGTCTGCAGGCTGGCCCAGGGTGGAAGGATGAATGTTGGACGTGGTGCCCTCACGCGGCAGTTGGGTCCTGTCTACATGGCAGATCCCTCCACCGGGCTGCTTGAGTGACCTCAACGTGGCCGGCAGCTCTGGAGAGCGGAAGGGGTAACGCCTCTGGGGACCTAGTCTTAGACGTCACGACTGTCCCTTTGTCCCGGCTCACCGGCCATACAGGCCCCTGCCCTTGCCTCACTAGGCCTCCAGCGCTGCCTCCTTGCTCTGTCCCTAACCGAGTGCTGAGTTGGCAGAAGCTGAAAACCCTCCTGAGGGGTGCGGGCTGAGAAGCCAGAGCGGAGCGGGCGCCAGCCCCTCGGGCCTCGGTCCCACGTGAATCCCAGCTGGCCCTCTCCCTTTGACTTACGGGGCTGCCGCTGAAGATGGGGGCACACAGTCTTATTCTGGGGCCCGGGGGCCCCAACGCGTGCTCTACCTTGGGCAGAGGGGCGGCCGAGGGCCCCAGTGAGCAGGCTGGTGCTGAGTCCTGGGATGCCCTCCCTGGGGCCAAACTGCCAATCCCTGGCAGGCAGACCTTCCTGGCACCGTGCAACCTCGCCAGGCCCGGGGACCAAAGCAAGAGCAGCTCAGCAGGGGTGGTGGAAAGGCTGGGTTCTGTGTCTGGAACCCCCTAAGCATATTCGCTCCTTTAATCCTCAGACGGCCCCTAGGAAGTGGATGGGGAAACCGATGCTCAGAGAAGTTAAGTCATTTGCCTGAGACCACACAGCTAGGAAAAGGTGGAGCTGGGATTTAGACGCGGGCACTGTGGCTCCAGAGTTCCTCCTGTTGCCCCCCGGGTCTTGTGCCCCTGCTGCCGGGTGGCCCATCTCTGCCCCTCTGGGCCTCCGTTTCCTGCAGGAGTAAAATGGATCGGGGCCTGGAGAGGGGTTTGGGTAAGCCCGCACCGTCTCCAGGCCTTTCCCGGCAGCTCTGGGCCTGCCCCCAGCGGTGGCCTTCCTCCCCAGACAGCTGCCCGCCAGCCCTCAGAAGCACGCCGTTCTGCTTTTGAGACGCCTCGGCTCCGAAGGCCCTGCGGGTCAGGAGGCCGGCAGCCCCGAGAGTCTGCCTGGCGGGTCTTGCTTCAGCTGTAGCTGCGGAATGACTCCGGGCATGTGATCACAGCGTGCAGCACGGGGACAAAGAACATGACAGCGGAGAACGATCAGACAGGGAGGAGGCGGGAGAGGGCAGCGTGGGCGGGAGCCGGGCCAGAGCCTCCGCTCACATCCGCTCGGCGCGCGCAGGGAGGGTGGCGGGGAGGCCTGCCCTGTGCCCTCCCCTCTGCTCCTGCCCAGACGCCCGAGCTCCAGGTGGCACCACCTTCCTGGCCCCCAGGACTCTATTCTTCCAGCGCCCGGCCCTGGTTGTCATGTCCACCAATTAAGGGATTTGCCGGGTTGATGATTCTCGGAAACTCGGGGCCGATGGCATGTTCGCGCCAGCGAGGGGGGAGGCGGGGGTCCGCTGATGGGGCGTGAACTGTCGCTGGAAGCGTTGTGGTCCATGGCCTGCTGGGCTCCTTCGGGCGGGAGGGACAGTTAGGAAAACCGGGGCCCACGGAACCCGGAAGGGAAGGCTGGCCAATGCTGGGCAGACGGGTGGTGCCCACGGCCACCAGGCCGCCCGCTGGGGCTGCGTTCCCAGCAGGTGGGACAGGCATGGCTGAGGGGCCCCACTGCTCCGTGGGATCGGGGCTCTCTCTTTGCATTCACTCTAGAGTAACAGACTGGAATTTGATTGAAAACCTTAGTGAACATGGAGGGAACAGTAGAAACAGAATTCTTGTGGGCGGATAGCTCGGTAACCCCTGATTGGGGCAGGAGTCATCCGTGGGTGCCGCACTCGGTGGGTGGAAGGCTGGTGGAAATGGGGTGCTCACATCATCACAGTCTGTCCACAAGATCGTTGTTGATTTCCGGGGCGGGGGGAGTGGTCACTTTGGACCAGGCAGACGTCCTCTCTGCCCAGTGATCAACGTCACATCAAGGGGGTGTGATGAATAACATCGTGGGCCCCCGATATCGCACACTGAAGGACCCAGTGGCCCGACGTGGCCTGTTTGGTTAAACTGAGGAAGGCGACTGCTTCTCAATGCTGCTGAGTCTACACCGGGAGGGGGTTTGGGCCCACCTTTTGCAGAAAAGCTGAACATCCTGACTCAACCCAGAATCCCGCCTTGTCCCGAGCTGCTGAGCCCCCCGCCCCAGGCGCCCGGGAGCCGGTCAGCAGACCCTGCCGTGAGAAACCAGCCCCGGCGGAGGGCTCCCCCCACCACCAACCCCCGAGCTTGTGAGCGGAGGAGCACAAGGGCCATTCGATATTTTCCAAGGAAAGCGCTCGAGAGGGTCAGCCCTCACATTGGCATCCGTGCCTCGTCTCCTTGCCAAGTGACTCATTCAAAATGGGAACATTTATTTGAGGGAAAAGTGCGACAACAGCTCTGGAAAGTAAAACGGGGGAGTCTGCGTCCACCTTCCCGGCCGGGACATCGTCTCCCGAGTCACTGCTGTCATCCCACCTCGCCGGGCCGGGGCGTCTGTGGGTGAGGCGGGCTTCTGAGTGGTGGGCCCGGGCCCTGGACAGACCCCGCCCCCTGCCCCCAACCCCGTCTTGACAGTAGATCGCTGTGGAGCGCCAGGCCCCAAAGCCTGGGTCCTGTTATCGTAAATTAAGAGCAGGCACATCGGGGCTGTGATAACTCGTCACGAGGAGCTCTCGGGCTTGCCAGAAATTATTTGGCGCCGCGGCTTACACATCTATTAGTCCAAGTGCCCGACAGCGTCAGACTGCATTGTGCGTGTGTGTGTGTGTCTCTGTGTGTGTGTGTTTGGAGAGATGAAAAATGGAGGGGCTACTCGAACATCTGTTCTGGTATCACTTGGGAAGTTTCGGGTCAGGCGAGTTTGTGTGATCAGCCGGAGTGGGATGCTTTAGTCCCTGTGTAGGGAGTTAAAAAAAAAAAAAAAGTGAAAGCCCCCATGGGCATGTTTCCCTCGTCCCGTGTGTGGGGCTTGGGGTCTCTCGGGGTTGGGGGCACTGCAGCAAGCAGGCCCCTGGAAGAGAAGCGCTGCAAATGTCCTTCTTCCCAACTGGAAGGGGCAGGGGCTGCAGGCTCGGCGGGGGGGGTCCCCTGCTGCTCGCCTCATCTGCACACTTGGCTCTCAACGCCTCTGGTCTCCCCCTGCGTCTCGGGGGACGGGGACAGCAGATGAGGGTTCTGCGGTGTCACTGAGAACTCTGGCTCGTGCGAGGGAGCAGCTGGAGGCAAGCACTGGGGTCTGTTCGAGACAGATGGCTCTGTCAGATTTGGCTCCCGGAAATTGTGCAAGACAGGTGACACTTGGCAGGGCGGCGGAGGCCTGGGCCCCCAGGGTGGCCTTGGGGCTGACTCAGTGGGGCCCAGAGCAAACAGGAGAGTGGGGGGACCTACTGGCTGCCTGCACTTTGCACCACCCACTCCAGGATTTTACGGGAGGACTTTGAAGCTTCATGACCGCCCATGACCTCACAGCGGCCCAGGAGACATCTAGTGACCGGCCCACACCTTTGGCCTTACCTCCTCCCCTTACTCACTCCATTCTAGTTCATCTGGTCTTCTTGTGTTCCTCCAGCACACCAGCCATGTTCGTACCCCAGGGCCTTTGCACGTACGGTTCTCTCTGCCTGGAATGCTTGTCCTCCTGGTGTCTTCATGGCTCACTCCCTCACTTCCTCCGTGTCTTTCCCGTTGTTACCTTCTCTGTAGGGCCTTTCTAACCACCCTATGTAAAGTTCCAGCCCCCAACTTGCCAACTCCCCGCCCCAAGAGTTATTTTTCTCCTTCACATGTGTTGCTAACATGTAGTTTTCACTTGTTTGGTGTCTGTCTCCCCAAGTCCACCGAGACCTAAGTCGGCTCCGTAAGCCCCGTGTTGGCCTGTTCTGTTCGTGCATCCTGCCCAGAACAGTGCCCGGCACCTAGTAGATAATTACTAAATATTCGTGGAAGGAAGAAATGCAGATCAGAGAGAAGCAAGTGCTACCACTCCCCCCCTTTGGCGTTTAAAAAGATGACGAAAGGGTCACTGACGCTGAATTCTCTCCAGAACGTAGTACGTGGGCAAGGGGAGCGGGGAGTGACCTCACGGACGTCAGGTGAACAGGTAGAGCATGGGACCATGGAAGCAGCCTTCCTCGGAGCCTGTGGGGACTGTGAAGAAAACCTGGGCATCACACAAGGGACCCAAGAAAGTTCAGAGAGGTTTCTGACCTTAATCCTAACCCTGTCTGGGGGGTGACACCCCAGCACCACTTGGAACAGCCAAGGTTGGAATGCAGTCTGCTCCTTAGGGGAGGGATCCCGTCTGGCTTCCTGGAAGAGGTGGCGTTTGTGCTTGGGTCATTGCAGTCTGGGGCAGGAGGCATTTCAGTCCAACACAGCCAGGCGGTCAGCGTCCACACAAAGGTCCCACTCTTGGGAGGGGGTGAGTGGGAGCTGCCGTCCTGCTCCCCTCTGCCAGTGAGTGGGAGCCCTGACCTGGCCAGACCAGCTGTGAACATACGGATGAGGCCTGAGACTCTGCACTCCCTACCTGCCCCCGGGGAAGGCCGACAAGGTCCACCCCACTGGCCTCCAGGCACCCCTGGCTGCCCTTTGGAGCTGCCTCCCAAAAACCTGATGTCTGGCCCCCCACTTCCGTGGGTACTGGTGTTAGTCGTGCACAGCCCCCCGTTTTTAACTGGCGCAGGTGCTAGAGTGGAGCTCCATGAGCTCCCTGGCCGTTTCCTACCTCCTGAGCACGCCTGGGCAGACAGCGGTGAAGTTGAGGGTCCGAAAGAGAGGAACCAGGGAGGGACTGGGGTGCTGGAGACAGGAAGGTGCAGGGCTGGTGGCGGGGACCGCGCTGGGCTGAGGGAGGCAGGGGCCCCTCAGCCAGTGGAGGACGTGGCAAGGTCCTGGAGTGGAGGCTCACTTCTGGCCATGAGCCCCTTACGGGTAATGCTCGGAGATCCCAGTTTAATCCCCAGCTTCACCCCCTGGTGGTGTTGGGGAAACAGGATTGTATGTGGGCGCTGGGAGCAGCTCTGCTGTTGGGACGCAAGCTGTCGGAGTCCAGAGTCGGGAGGAAGCGGCTGCGTCCCACCGCGGGAACCCTCGTTCCTGCCCCGGGGCGGCCCTGCGCTCTGCGCTCACCCAGCCCTGAGGATGGCCTCGGAAGGGAGCCCTGACCTCCCGTCTCATGGGCCAGGCCAGGGCACTCTGGGGAGAAAGGAAACGCGCTGGGTGATTCAAATAACCCCTCGGCGCTTACAGCACAAACGCTGCCGTCCCCTCCCGAGAGGGACCCTGGTCCGGTGACCCAGCCGACCCCACAGGCCTCCTCTCCTTCCGTGATCACGGTCCTTGGAGCCCAGAAGGCGCTCCTCTTTCGGGAGGTCAGGGATTGGTTCCTGGAAACGGCCAGCAGTGGTTGCCAGTGCAGGAAAGCCAAGAGGCAAATGTGGACCAGTGAGGCTCCTTCTCTGGGGTGACCCCCAAACCAGCTCCCAACACAGAACCCAAAGATGAAATGCAAAAAAGGGTAGGAGGGGCCCTGGGAGGGCAGACGGTCCGCGAGCCTCAAGTGGAGGGAGGTTGACCGAGGACGTGGCCGTCTGGGGCTGGGGCCGGGCCACGCGCCCAGCCGATCTCCCTCGCCCTCCTGACTCTGGCTCCCGAGAAGGGCTTTCTCATCCCAGGGTTGCCCTGATGAGGACCTAGGCCCAGAGAGGCTGAAAACTGGCCCCGAGGTCACACAGCCGGGAGACCCTGCACCCCAAGTCCCAGTCCTTCCCCGGAGCCGCAGGTGCCCGTGGGTGCCGGGGAGAGCGACTCCGCTGCCTGTGTCCTGATGGGGTAGGAAAGCCTCTGTCTTCGTTCCCTCCTCTCACGAGGGCTTTTGTCTGATCACGGCGTGGGGGAATTCAGGAGAGGGGCCCATGATCCGTGACTGTGGGTGCCTCGTGCTCTCTGAGCGCCGGCCGCAGGGAAGGCAGATTGGCTCCCAATGCTTCACCCTGGGAGGGGGGACCAGTATGGCCCCAGGGTACAGAAGGGGAGGTGGAAGCCCAGAGAGGTCAGGTAACTTGCCCAAGGTCACACAGCTCGGAGTTAAAAAAAGCAAGCTTCAAACCTGAGCAGCCCGACCCCCAGGATCATGTCTAACCACTGGGGCTGTAAGGTCCCCACAGGGCCTCCCGGCATCTGTTTCTGTTTCTGGAACAGTGGCAGGCAGGGCGGGCTGTCCATCGTTCACCCACATGACCTTGCCTTCACCCTGCTCCTGGCGTCTGCTCCTGACCCTCTGGGACCTCCCGGCCCCTCTGGAACCCCCACGCAAAACAAAGCGAGAGGTGGGAGGAGGCGCCCTGGGAGGGAGCCTGGGCCCCCACCGCTGCTCGGTCCGCTCCCTGTGACAGCTCGACGGCTCTGCGTGGGCAAGGACTGGAGAGGTTTAGGTGCGGTGACCCCCGTGGGGTCCCGATCCATCAGAGCCCCCACACACATACAGGCACGCAGGAAAGCTCAGAGCCGCTCATTCCTATTTCCTAAGGGGCTCTTTGCAAAAGGGGCCCCGAGGCCATCCCCTGTTCATTTCTGTTGCAACTCCAATCACAGCACCCCTGAACGTCCAAACCAAAGCCAGCCTGGGCCTCGGGGTCTCCCGCCAGGCGGCCTGCAGCCCCCCCCACCCCATGGCCTTTCATGGGGGGCCAGGAGGAAGGTGTAAGCAGGTTCCAGCTGAGACCCAGAGGTACGGGGAGGACATGCCTGCCCTCCCTCTGGGTGGGCCCCGGGGCTGAGGCACAGCAGCGCCAGTGCTGGCCAATCTGGGGTGGGGGGAGCCTCTTAGGGGCCAAAGGTCTCGGGGTGAGCTGCTGTCCCTGCCAGGCACACCCGAAAAGCTTCACGTGAGAAGGGGAAACCACGGCCTCGCAGGCCTCCTCCTGCATTCTTGTGCCCGGACCATGCAAGTCACAGCACCAACCCCACTTCTGTGTTTTAGGGGCTGGAGAAAAGGGGGGCACATGGAGAGGGAGAGGCGGGGGGGACCCCAGGGGCCCAGATAGGGGCTGTTTGTGGGCACAGATCCTTGGTCTCCAGGGAGGAGCTGAGGGCGATGGGACCGGGGGGCCTTGTTGCCGAGTAGAAAGTGACCACGGGCAGTGGAGGGCCCTGAGGGTTTGGGGCGAGGGGCAGCCTCCAGGCCAGGGCCCGCACAGCTTTCCCTGGAGATCGGGGATTGGTCGTCATCCAAAGCCGCCTAGATCACTGGCACAGGTGGGAATGGAGACCACGGCCCCCTCTCCCGCTGGATGGCTGGGGGCCTTAGCCCCGGGGCGGGGCGCCCCGACTTGCCCTCCAGCGAAGATGTTTGCTGATTCAGCTGATGACCGGGTCGCTCTCCTGTCCTGCACCAGGGAAGCTGGAGGAGGCTGCATTTGGGGAACAGGGCCAGGGGTGGGGGTCTCGGGGTGCAGAACCCCAGGAAGCAGGCTGCCTCAGCCCGGCCATATCCGGCTGGCGGGCTCGGGTCAGGCTGGCCCTGGGGGGAAGGGAAACGATTCCTCTCTCCTCCCAAAAGTGCTCTCTGTGTTTTCCTTGATAAGAAGGGGAAGTGGTTTGAGGAGGTCATGTTCCCCACGCCGCACCAGAGGGCATCCTTCCCGCTCTTGGGCCCAGGTCCAGCCCCCTTCGCTGGTCCCACTCATCCTGGCCCCAGCCCGTCGCCTGTGCTCCCCTCGCCGACCTCTGATCACACCCGCCTTGCCCACTTCACCCCCGTGACCTGACCTGCCTTTGCCTGGCTACCCACCCAGGAACACACCGGCTTCTGGGATCCTTCTCTGCCAAGCACCACCTTGGTGTGTGCCTTTCCATTTGGCGCTGATCCCATCCTACCTTCCACTGTTAACTGAAACCCACATGGGTCTCTTCCCTGCACCTAAACGCTAGGCTTCTAGAGAGTAAGAAACATACCTTCAGCCCTGTGTCACTCAGTGGGCACTTTGTTCATGATTTCAGGGCTCCCATGTGCAGTTGTGCAGGGTGCGCACTGCTCAAGGATATTGACTGAAACCTAGCCTAGATGTTATACACTAAGCCTGGAGCAGGAAGACACTTTTTTCTAACTTACACTTTGCTCCCCTTTTTTGTTATAATCTGTAATATTAACCAACTCTGCATAAAAGTTTGGCAGGGGCCCAGACAGATACAGAAAGGAGAGGATGTGATCCCTTGCAGGCTGCCCTGCCTGTAGTCTCAGAGGTACTTTTTCTTTTGTCCTGCTGACCAGATGGCCAGGAAGGACCACATCCTGGACTTCTTTGCCCCATACCAGCTCGCACTGAGGAGCGAGCAGGCCTGTGTGGAAGCCCCCCCGCCCCCCCCCCGCCTTCTCCCCGCCCAGCCTCCGTGCGCGCGGCAGGCCAAGCAGTGCGTGCTCAGGACTCCGGGGAGGAGAGAGCAGGGAAGCATTGCTTCGCCGGGAGAGCCAACGCTATTAAACTCAGAACAAGGGTTGCTGGCCCCAAAGAACCATGAGGACAAGCCCCTGCATTGCCATGTGCTGTCCCCACACAGGGCGTCTGGGCCCTCACTGAACCATCACGACAGCTGCCTGGGGTAGTTGCTGTCTCTATTTTACAGATAGAGAAACTGAGGCTGCAGGTGGGTCTGTCCCACAGCAGAGCCAGGGTCCAGACCAGGCCACCTGGCTGCACCGTCCACACCACTGAGATCTCATAACCCCCACCCCCCACCCCCGCCACTTGGCAGGAGGGTGCCTTTTGCCTGTCTGGCTTCTGCTGTATTTTCTCTCCTTCCTGAAGCAGTCAAGCGGCATTTTCTGGATTCTTCCGTTCTGGTGGACGGGGTACCACCCCTGCAGAGGGCGCCGTGCCTCCCTGCCTCCTCCCGGGCCCGCGGGCCTGCTCTGGCCTCGTGGGGTATGAACGCAGGGCTGTCTGTCCTTGGAGGGCAGCTGCGCCCGAAAGGCGGGGGGCCTTGGCTTTGGCGCAGTGTGTGGCCTCTGCCCAGCCCTTTTTCTCCTGAGCCAGCGCCAGCTGCTGACTGAGCCCCTGACCCCCGGCAGACCCTCCCCATGCTGTCCTCACCCTGCAGAAGGCCGGGGGTGGAGGTCAGGGCCGGCACAGCCGTCCGTTGGGAAGACCTGACAGGCCTCTGTGTGGGGTCATTAAACTCCTTGCCGGGCTCTGTCCTCCTCCCTCCCAACCACAGAGCACTTCCTTGTGACTCTTCCCACAAAAGGCCCTTATTTTCCTCCATCTTTTATTAGGGCTGGCTTTTGCGTTGACTGGGTCAGGCTGCAGGGACTGAGACAGAAATAAGACGGGCCTGCTCTTGACCCTCAGAGCCAGGTAAAGAGGCTGGGAGGTCAACAGAATAACCCTCCTCAGCCCAGGAGGCACCATCGTCCCACCTCGGGGGCTCGTTGCTGTGCGTCTTTGGGCAAACTACTTAATGTCTCTGGGCTTTGATTTCTCGTCCGTAAAACAAGATCAATAATTGGGAAGAATAATTGTGCATTTGCGTACAGACAAAATTGTTTCACGTTTTATTTTTAGATCGGCTTGATGGAGGTATGATTTGCAACAGTAAAACCCATGAGTTTAAAGTGTCTAGTTCAGTGAATTCTAACTCACAAATGAGCAATGAGCAACACAGTCTTGACACAGAACATGGTCGATTCAGAATGTTCTGCCGTACTCTCTGCCATCCATCCCCTGCCGGCCCGAGCCCCTGTCGGTCCCAGGTTTGTCCCTTTCACTAGGCTGCGCCTTTCCTGTTCTCTGCAGGGCTACTCCTAGACTTGTATTGTGCCAGGATCTGAGCCCAGGGGGCTGTTCTTCGGGAGTGCGTGGTGGCTCAATGTCGTGCCCACCCTGGTGAGCCCCCGTTGGTCCCCTCGAGAGGGCGGCACCTCCCGCACGGCCCGCCTGCCCCCCACGGACCTCTCACGGCACGCACCCTGCAGACCCCAGCAGAGACCCCGTGCCTGTTGATTACCTTCCCTCCGTTGACTGCAGCCTGGGGGGTTTCTTGCGGGGGCAGGGATGTTTCCTTGAGGGTAGCCTCCGGTCACCTGCGGGGCTCTTCCCGTGGACGTCTGCGAGTCGCCCGCCAGGGGCCCGAGGTGCGGACAGAGGGGCTGGCTGAGTTCATGCTCCCGAGAGGCTGGGGTAGAGCCCAGCCCCGATCCCAGGGCCCTGCCTGCCCCGGTCCCTGCTTGTCCCTCGGGGGACCCCATCCCAAGCTCAGCCGATCGGCATCCTCTTTGTATCTTCGTGGCTTCAGGTGAGCCCCAAGCCCGGGCCCTGGCTTTTGGCGGCTGCTCACCGAATTACTGGAAACTCGCCGGCAGATACGATGCACGTGTATAGAGAGTTGCACACAGTCTCCCTGGGCTGAAATCAAGGTGTGGGCCGGGCTGGTTCTTTCTGGAGGGAGAATCCATTCCCTGGCCTCTGCCAGCTCTGGAGGGCTGGCTTTCCTCCGCTGCCGGCCCCTCCTTCCTCAAAGCCTGGAGCCCAGCGCCTCTCTGACCTGCCTCGGTGATCCCAGTTCCTCCTCAGTGCCCGAGAACCCAGGACCACACCCTCACCCACCGTCCTCAACTGCATCACACCAGCAGAGTCCCTTTGGCCATGAGAGGTCCCTTGCATACAGGCTCGGGGGACTACAGCGGGCTTCCCTTCGGGGCCATGACTGCCTGGATGACTGGCCAACGAGGAGGGGCGGAAGAGAAGCCGGAGCCTAGGGACTTGGGCGGACTCTCCCACCCTGAGAAGGGGACCGGGGCTGGGGGCAGGTTGGGAGCATGAGGGAGCATGAGCCCCGGACGGCCTGGGGTGGTGACGGAGGGAGGGCCCACCCTAGGTGAGTGTCTTTCCATAGCTCACGGTCGATTGACCTAAGGAGAGTCTCTGCCCCCCTCTGCAGCCAGCCTGGGCAGTGGGACCTCCCTGTGGATGGAAGACCCCGAAATTCCAGGAAGATGTGTCATGGAGGGGTTTCTTTCCAGGGTTGCCCTTGGGGTCTGGAGCACCCTCTTCAGTTGGTAGATGTCCTTGGTCGGTGAGAAGGGAACATTTCTTGGGCTGATAAAAGAGACCTCGTGCTATTGTAAGGTGATTAAACAGGTTCAGGACCTGTGGACGGGAAGGCTGGGTCCTGGACCTTGCAGATGGTATGCAGTTGGCAGGTGTGGGCTCGGAGGGAATCTAGGTATTTATGTACATGGCGTTGGACAGTTTTCCTTCCTGGCTGGCAAAACCAGTCCCCCACCACCAGCCCCTGTGGCTGGAGGCAGCCCCCCGTCTCTGTCTTCCTGACACTCCCTGGCTGTATTTCCCAGCCCCCTGCCCCCCATCACGCCGTGGGGCTCTGCCTTCTGGTCACTGAGCTCATTCAGTGAACGCATACCAAGGTGGTAAAAAGCAATCAAACCTCACGTAGTATTGCGTGCTCATCTTTAGGGAAGAACATGCATTTGGGGTTGGTGTGCAAACTCTAGAAAATATGCTGGCCACGCAATACCTCATTTGTTAACAGGTCTGGTCCTGACGTTCCAGGGGCTGAGCCTGGCAGAGCTGAGTCCCGTGTCCACTTGGGAATTGGCTGGTCTTCCGGGTGGAAAGCTGTGAGGTGGCAGAGTTGGGGGCAGAACCCAGATTTCTGGGTCCTTGGCCACCTTCTTCGTCCTACCGGGCCTTCCTGTGTCCTGTCGTGTGTCCAGCCCTCGCCTGGCCGCAGGGAAATCCTGTGCTGCCTCCACGCCCACGTCCGCCTTCCAGAGAGGGCTGTGTCCTAGAAGCAGGCGGCCTTGGGGCTTCTGCTAACCGTGCTCTTGCCTTTGGAGTTCAAGTGCAGCACGTTCCAATCTGAGTTCATTCATAGCATCACACTCCCACCCCCACTATTTCCAAGCCTTTCTCATCTTTGCAGACAAGCTCCGGCCCCACTCAGCCATAGCGCCCCGCTCCCCCGCACCCAGCCGCCTGTAACCTCGGCTTTCGGTCTCTGTGAACTTGGCTCTTCTTGAGATTTCTTGTGATAGAATCCTGTGGCGTCTGTCCTTTTATGTCTGGCCTCTGTGCCACTGAGCGTGCCGTGGCCCGGGCTCAACCTCACGCAGCGTGGTCAGTGGCCCCTTCCTTTTTGTGGCTGAGTACTAGTCCGTTGCGCGGCTAGACCCCGTTTTGTTTCTCCATCATGCGCTAAGGATTGCACCTGTGAGCAGTTCCGCGCACGCACCTGACTCTGCACGGCGGCCCTGGTTGAGATCCCAGCCTTGATCCCAGCCACTCCCAGACGGTCCCCTCGGAGGCTGGAGGGTCTGCTCGGTGAAGAGCTTGGCCCCGGGCATCTCGCATGCTGCCGGGCTGGGACGCACCTCGGGGGTTGCACTCTGCACCCTGTGCCTCCAGCCCCCAGCCGGCCTGCCACCTGGTGTTTGGGGGCACGGTGGGCCGGCAGAGGAGGAGACAGGCGGAGTTGCAGGCTCCGGTCCCCGTGGGCTGGTGCTGCTGGACGGACTCCCTCTCTGGCCCTCTTGAGGGTGGCATGGGCGCGTTCGGCGGGAGGTTTCAAGCTTGCCCGCCCCCAGCGCTGCCCCCACCCTGCGTCCTCCCACCGCTCAGACCCAGCCGAGGGCTCTCCGCAGCACCACAACACCTCCCCGGAGCCGGAGGGCTTGGCCAGGGCTGGCCTCGCCTCTCCTCTGCCTCGCTTCCAGGGCGCCTTGACGCTTGGCGTCAGGAAGGTTGCCAAGCTCGCTGCAGGAATGTTTATGGTCGAACCTCCCAAGTTGAGTCCGGGCTGCGTTTTACAAGCCATGTGGGCCTAGCCGAGCAGTGCCCTCGGCGAGTGTTTGCTAATAAGCCAGGCAGTTGGCAGAAGTGGCCTTCGCCGGGGAGGGCTGGGGGTGTGTGGAATTGCTGGGGGCGGAGGAAGGAGCCCCCTGAATGGGGCAGTCCCTGGGAGATGGGCTCGAGGGCTAATGAATGGTTTCCAGAAAACAGAATCTCGTCCTAAAAATCTGCCACTGAACACGGACTTTTTCTGTCTGCATTTGTACAAGCTGCAGTTTAGAGAAAATGAGACCAGCGGCGGTTGGGAGGGCGGGCGGGGATAAATCCCAAGCTGCCCTTAACGGGCAACAAAAAGGAAATCCACCGGCGACATGGTGGGGGCCTGCCCAGGACTTGTCTCCGTTCTGTGATTTCTAGGTAGCACAGTCTCCAGCCCTGCGGCTGTGCGCGTCTTATCTCTCTGTGGCCTCGCAGCGGGGTCCTGTCTCCCCTTCCCCCCGGGCTCCTCTCCCAGGGCTGAGCAGAAGGGTCTCCCTGCAGGCAGCAGCCCCCACATGGATACACCCTCCTTCCAGGTGGCCCAGAGGCCCTGCTGTTTCTGTCACTAAGTGAGCTCACCCCTGCCCCCCCCGCCCTCCACCCCGCCCCGTGCACCGCTGGGCTCCGACTGGCCCTGCCCGGGAGCCAGGTGCGGCCAGAGCAGCTTCCAGGGGTGCAGGGACAGCACAAGGCTAGCCGGGCCCCGTGACCCGAGCAGATGGCTCTGCCCGCCCCAGCGGGTCGGACGCTGGAGAACTAGCGGAGCTCTCCGGGCGGGGGCCCTCCCAGACCTGCCCGCCCAGCTCAGCTGTGCGGCGGGCCTCTGAACAGCTGTTAATGGCCGCCCCAGCTCCTCAAACCTTCCATTCCAATTTCCCGTCTCCGAATGTCACCTGGAGGAGGAGACGCAGCCGGGGAAGGGAGAGAGGAAATAAAAGGGAGAGAGAGTGAGCTCGAACGCACACTCTAATCTTCGCGCAGTGGCTCAGCCTTCAGGAGCCCCAATTAATCATTATTAATTTAATCCGGGATGACTCAGAGTCCTCCTGACAAGACTCAGCCACGATTTATCCCACCTGCTCAGGGACGACCTTATCAGAATTCAATGAATTCGTCATTGCGTTAAGCGAGGGCCCTAATGAATCTCTTGTCTGCCCAGTTTACTGAATGACCATCAGCCACAAATGGCTCCCAGCTTCCCCGCCCCCACGGTGCTGCGGGGGGTGGGCTGCACTCCGGCAGAGGGACCAAGCCTGGCCCCTTCTCCAGCATCAAATGAGAGATGGTTATTTTCTGCTCTATTACCAGCCCTTCTCCAACGCAGTCATGCATTTGAAGGACCAGGGGTACTGATTTAAAAATGGGGTTACAGGGCCTTGTCCCCAGGGCTTGGGATTCAAGAGGCAGGGGTTGGGGCCCGGGAATCTGCATATTTTCCAAGCACCCCTGGGAATTCGGAGGCAGGGCCCATACCTCTCAACCTGAGAGCGTCGTGAGCCCCTTGAGCTCGGGGCCTGAGCGGATGCCGAGGCTCGGTGTGATAGGCGGGACGGGCGATGCTAGCCTCTCTAACAAGTAGCCCCCACCCCCCAGTGGGTGATGCAGCGAGAGCGGATTCTCATTTGGGCCTTGTGGTTCAACAGGATGTTGGGTGGGCCTTCCATGAGATGGCTCAGGGCCCCAGGCACGGCCGTCTCCTAGGGCCCCGGAGTCCCCGATTGTTGGTCCAGCTGGCGGACTGTGGAAGGAGGTGTGACATCACTTTTCCTCACATCCCACTAGTCGAGTTAGTCCAGTGGAAAGTGAAAGCGTGGAAAAATATTGCTTTTAGCCGTGCGTCCGGGGGGGGGAGGGGAGGAGGGCAGTGCAGACTTCATGAGCAGGCGCCAGTCTCTACCCCATCCAGGCCTAGTGGAGTGCCCAGCCTGTGCCCGGCACCCAGGCGAGGTGGTCCGGGAACTGAGGGCTCGGCATGTGACCCATGCCTTGCCCTTGGAGGTCACTCTGACTTGGCTTCTCTGTGGGGCTCCAGGACACACTCCAGTCATGCAAAGGTCCGGGGGCGCCCCAGGAAGTAGAGGCCCATGGGTGGGTTCAGACCCGTACTTCAAGGGTGGATCACTCCCCAGATAGTCCCAGAACAGAAGCCCGACCCCACATCAGTGCTCACTTGCCGTCGGCGGCTGCTGGCTGCCGTCATTCCCTGCCAGTCCGTCTGGTGATGCTGGGACATCTCCTCCCCCTGCACGGAGACCTCCCTGTCACCAGGGGGCACTGAGAGGCCCCATGGTCCGCATGTCTGTCCTGCACGTGGGCAGCAGAGTCGAACCCTAGGAGCTGGCACGCTTGCTGAGCCTTTGCCATATGCGAAGGGTTCTACCCAGACTCATTCATCTGACCTGAGCAGGAGCCCGGCGTCTCAGTTACTTCCATTTTACAGACAAAGAAACTGAGGCCCAGAGAGGTGAAGCGGCCTGCCCAAGGCCACACAGGGCACCAGCTGCAGACCACGCTGCACACAGGACAGCCCGGAGTAGGGCTGTGGGGCCGGACGGCCAGTTCGCAGCTGGCCCCGCCTCTTGTGCTCCTGGACACCCAGGGAGAGGGACTTAAACCTGGCTCTGCCTCAGTTTCCCCATGAATAAAACGAGCGTGAAAACAGGACTCCCCTCCCCCCCTTTCAGGGAGGCTGTGAGGGTCACAGCTGGGCACAGGGCGAGTGCCCAGTTAAGTATGGCCGCTGGCTGGTCGCAGCTCCTGCTTTTATGTTGGGGGGAGGGGGGGCTTGAGCCCGAACTCCCTTGCAAGCTCTGAGCACAAGGGCTGTGCCCCATGCCCTTCCAGGCACTCCCCAGAGCCAGCCAGGGCATCCTATCTGCCCGGCGACAGGACAGTCTGCCTCCTGGCTACAGGCAGAGACAGTGACCCAGACGAGGAGAACGGGACCAAGAGTGGTCCTGGGGGGGCTGGGGAAGATTCCAGAAGTGAGGAGTTGATGAGAGGAGACAGCAGAACGTGCCTCTGGAGGCCATGAGGGGCAACTCTCCAAGCATACGAGTCAGGGTGCCTGCTGGGCATCCTTTCTGTACCAGAGGCCCCAAACCCTGCCGTGTTGGATGGAGGGACCTCAGAGACAGCCTTCCTGGTTCCTAATGGGGAAACTGAGTCCCAGAGGGAGGAAGGGATCGGTCACGCCACAGTTGTGTGCCGAGCTCCGAGTAGTCCCCAGGCTGATGCCGAGGCCACAGCCGGGGAGGATGGACACTCGGTTAGGGTGGGGGCCCCTCTGTGGGGGTCCCTGGAGCCCCTGGGAGGCTCCTCCAGGCATTGTAGGGGACACAGGGTAGCCCCCGCAGGCAGCTCGTTTCTATGCCAGGAGAAGCACCAGGCTCGTGACTTCAGAAAGGAAAGGGAAGGGAGGCTTTGGGGACTGGGGAGCATGCGGGCAGCCACCAAGGTGGGGGCCCCTTCCCCCGGAGCCTGCCAGGCCTGGTATCGGCTGAGCAGGTGAAAATCCACCTGCCGGCAGCTGGTGGGGGGGGCAACATGCCCGCCGAACGCAAGCAGCGCCCCCAGAATACAGACGGGACGGGCTGGGGCCCTCGTGACCTCGCTGGGAACAAGACAGGTGCCAGGCGACGGGATCACTTCCCCCCGTGTCCCCGGCTGCGGCTCCTTGGCTGGGACCCCTCTAGCCTCTTAGGAACAGTTAAAGTCCCTCATCACCAAATGGCCCCTGCTTTCCATCATCCTCCAGCCCAGAATGGGACCCACTTGCTGCAGGGCCCCTGAGGGCCGCTGTACGCAGCCCAAGTCCCGTGAGAGGCGCCCCTCCACCCGTGGCCCAGTCCCGTTCCCTCATGGGATGGGCCGCGTCCTGCGGGGTGTGTGTCCCTTCCGCAAGAGGCAGGGGAAGCCTACCTGGACGCAGGCACCTCCCAGCGGGCTTGCTGCTCCCGGGGGTGGCGGGGGCGCCTCACCCAGAGTGGGCTGAGAACAAGGGGCAACTCCCGCCGCACATTGTGACCGCCTGAGATCGTTTAACAAGACCCTGACGGCCTGGCTCCACGCAGACCAGCTACCCCAGAGTCTCTGACCGTGGACCTCAGGCGTCCGTATTCTGTAGCGTTCCCCCGTGATTCTGCTGTGCAGCCACGGTTAGAATTGCTGCTCCAGAAAAAGAGCGAGAACCTTCCTCCGACAGTGTACTGGCACCCGGTGTCCCTAAAACACCCCGTGGCTCTGGCTTCCTTCCTGCCCGGCTCCCAATCCTCCCAGTCCTCCCCACTCGGGGCTGTGAACGGGAGGGCCAGTGTCACCGCTCCGGAGCGCCGGCCGGGCCAGCAGGGCTGGGGGAGGGAGGGCGGCCCAGACGTCCGGTGCCCGAAGCCGGGTCGTTGGAGAACAGGGCGGAAGGGTTGAAGACGCTTCATCGGCTTCATCGCGGGTGGCGTGGGTGGGTCCTGCAGACTGGGGAAGGTGGTGGGGGGAGTTCCAGGAGAAAGATGTTGAGTCAGTAGGAAAGGCAGGTCCTAGCAGCCTGGGGCCGTCCAGACAGAGGGCCGCCTCGGCCCCCGGGCAAGGCTGTACTGAGGCGGGTCTGGGGAAGCTGTCGGGTGGCCGGGGTAGCTGTGAGGCCAAGCATTTTCCAGAGAGGAGAGCGGCCTGTCAGAGAACAAGGAGAGAGAGCTGGAGCTCAGGTTCCTGGGACGCCTTCCCGTGAGGCACTGGGGCACGAGCCCCGCGTTGGGGAGAAGGAGGCCCGAGCCTCCCATCCCGGCGCATGACATCACCGGGCCCCGAGTGCCGGCGTGGGGGCCCCAGCAACCGGCAGGGGCGAGAGCTGTGCGGGGCCGGGCCCCAAGCTCTGTGCTCAGGCAGACCCACCGCCCCCAGGCCTGGGGAAGGCTCAGGCATGGCTCGCCCGCTGACGTGTGGCCTCTAAGGGACTTCAGGGGGAGGCAGGTGCCCCCATCAGATCCAGCAGCTCGTGGCCAGCGGCCTCGCCCTTTCCCTTGTTTCTCTTCTGGCTTCTCTCCGGTTCAGCCCTCTGCAAACCTGAGAGGCAGCTCACAGGACGGTCCTCCCCCCCCACCCCACCCCCCGACCCAGTGCAGAGCTGGAGGTCCCCGGGACCGCCCTGAGGTTTGATACTTTGCTAGGAGCACTCACGGAAGCCCAAGCTGAAAGCTCTTATGCTCCAGTTATGGTTTACGATCCTGAGGAAAATTAGTCGAGGGAGGAGGCTCACGGGGCAGCATCCGGGGTGGGGGGGTCCCGCTCCCAGGCGGCCCCTCCCGGTGGAACCAGACAGTGCTGATTCCCCACAGCGAGGATGACGATACGCACACAGAGTACTGCTGGCCGGGGGTGCTCCCCGGAGCCTCGGTGTCCACAGTTTTATTGGGGCTCAGTCACAAAGACGCAGGGGCGTGACCTCTCTGGGCACAGTTCATTCTCCGCTACCCACCATTACCTGGGAGTTGGGGAAGTTTGGACTGGGCTCCGTGGAAATGGATAGCCGGTTCTGGAAACACAGGGCAGGATGTGGTGATTTCCTCCCCAGGAGCGTGCCGGCCACGCCAAGGGTATCCTCCAGCGGCGGGGGTGGGGGTGGGGGGCAGAGGAGGGATTTAACCAAGAACTTGAGGGAGACCCCGAATAAGCATCTGTCAGTGTCCTTTTAGAACTAGAATTCAGAGCTGCTGCCTCTCTAAGCCCAGAGTAGGCGTCCAGTGGCGCTCTCAGCTCGGAGGACCTTGCAGCCCGGGGCTGGTGTCTCAGTGCTGAGAGCCTGGGGGGGGGGGGGGTGGCTGGTCCTCACAACGCCGTGGACCCCAAGCCCAGCCTCCAGGAGGACCTCGAAGGAACCTTTTGGGGCAGCTGGGCCAGAGGACACTTTTCACTTGTCCAGATGCTGGAGTGAGAGTCAAAACAGACAGCCTCTCGACTGCCAGGCCTGGAAAGCCGTCCTCGAATGTTGGCACGCATTTGAAGCCACCAAGTTCAGTGCTGGCCACAGACACAAGGACAGGGACTTAAACTGCTCAAGAAAGGCTCCCGGGACTGCCCACAGACCTACAGCGACCAGTCCTCCAGAGGAAATCTTTCTTTTCTGTGTATTACACCTGACCGCCCCCCACAAAGGTCTCCGGGAGGCCGGCCTGGCTTTACATTGCTGTGTACCCCCCGAAAAGAATGAAATACGTGTGCTTAAGTGCCTGGCCCGTGGAAGGGTCTTGAGTCACCCGTTCTCGAATTCTGCAGGCCAGACCGCCTCCTTCCACGTAGGCTAAATCAGAGAGGTCTGGACCAGAAACCTTTCTGGGGGAGATCAGGCAAGTTCAGCATTCTGAGATCCTGTGTTGTGGCTACCACGACCCACAGGAGAAATTCCACCTCCCCTGCACCCCCACACCCTGCTGGGCACTGTGCCTCCTCGACTGGGTGCCAGGCATTTCTGCGGACCCGGGGCTTTGCGAGCACTCGGCAGGTGCACGGCAGGGCCGGAGGTCTGATTCGGTTTGGTGATGGGTCACAGGTAGAGTGGTCAGGGGGCTCCCCCGTTGGCTGGGGAATTAGGATTCGACTCTGCAGGTCTGGATGGGACCCGGGAATCTGCGTGTCTGACCAGCCCCCAGGGGTGCTGCGGCCATGGGGTCCGGACCCCTGTGATCGGCGGGGCTCTGGACGCAGGCTGCCCGATGGCGATAGGACCCCAGCCCGGTCTGTCGTGGGCACTTCCCGCGTGGCCCCATTTTACACACGCGAGGAAACGGGGGAGATGGGTTTTCAGAAGACATTTTATTTAATTTGGAATATCCGCAATCGAGTCCGGGGGCGGGAGGCCGCACCCCTCCAGGGACAGGGCGGCGGGGGGGGGGGGGGGGGGGGGGGGGGGGCGGCGGGCAGGGTGGATCGTGTCCTCAGCTGCCGGCCGCCCGCCCACGCCGCCTTCTGCGGGCCCCATTCAGGCCCGATGATCCGCTCTCAGCTGCCTCTCGGGAGGGTCACCATGCACGGGGCCGAGGCGTGGACGCGGCCCTCGGAGCGCCCATTGTGCCCACCGCAGCTGATGGCCTTCCAGCTGGTGGAGAGGCGGGCGCCCCCTCCCCCGCCCCAGCTCGGGAACAAACATCTCTTCTTACAAAAAAATAAAAAAGGAGAAGTGACAGGGGCCGTGGCCGTGCTTTCCGCATGACCTGCCGGGGGAACAGAGAGCGTCTTTGTTAATCCAGCCGTCTGTCAGTTGGCCTCCGCACGGAGGCATAAGCCACTTAGCGCCGCCTCACCCCTGACCCGCGGCTGGGGTCGGGGCCCCCCGGCCCCCCCCGGCCCACGCCTCCTGCCGGCGCCCCCGCCAGCTGCCCCCGGGGGGGCGGCCCCAAGCAGAGCTCTCCTGACGGTGACAAGAGAGGTCCCGGGGAGGGGTGCCCTCGTGGGGCCCGAGCATCGCCCTGGGTTTGGGGCCTGCAGCTTTTGCAGGCCTCGGTTTCGTCGTCCGGGAAATGGGTCTAAGAGCCGCGGCGACCGCACTGGCTGGCCCTGAATGTTTGCACGTCAGCTGTGTTATTGAACCGTCTTTCTCGTGAATGTTTCCATCCTCCTCTCCTCCGTTTACGTAATGAGAGGATCAGTCCTGCCTCCCTCCCTCCTTCCTCATGGCTCCCCCCCCCCCCCGCCGCCCCTCTCTCGGACTCTCACCTGCCCGCCCTGTTCCCCTCCCTTGGTCGCCCTTCCTGCCTCCTCCAGGCATCAGTAATCAGCCATCCCCAGCCGAGGGAGGCCAACCGTCCAGTGGAGGCTGCTGAGGCCCATGGGGCCGGGCAGCTGGAGGAGGACGCCTGGCTGGGGAGGGCATTTCCGGTCGGGACACCCAAGGAGGGACAGCCCATCCGGGACTCGAGGTCACCCTACCAGGTGGGCTGTGCCCCCCCCCACCCCGACACCATAAAGCCCTTCCCAGCTGCAGCCCTGAGCTGGGGAGCCTGCCAGCAGGACCCCTCTCCTCTCCCTCCCACCCCCCACCCCCCCGTAACCCCCTCCGCACCTTCTCCATCAGAACCCCCTGGGCAGGAGCAATTTGAAGCTAAATATAGCCCCAGCCAGCGTCTCCTCCACGGTTGTCAGAAATGGCAGTGGGTCTGTCAAGAAGGATTAACTCGTCTTCCCGTGGGCGGTGGGTCTGAGAGCAGCCGAGGCAGCCCGGGAGGGGAAGGACAGCCTGCTCCTGGGGTCCAGTCGCAAATTCCATAGGCCCCCCAGATGCCCCATTTCTGGGGCTCTCCCCGCAGCAGATGGGTGGAAACCTGAAGCCCCTGGACAATGAGGCAAGAGGGGCAGGGCAAAGCCCCCCACGGAGGAGGCTCCCTCTCCTTCTGCCGGGTGGTGGTCTCATTGCTGGGCTGTCTACAGGCCCCAGGCCTTCCGGGGTTCGTGGCCATATCCCTCCAGTCTCTGCCTCCACTGTCATGTGGCTTCTCTGTGTCCCCAAATCCCCCTGCGCCTTTTCCTTATAAGGACATCTATCGGATTTAAGGCCCACCCCCGATCCAGCAGGACTCGGTCTTTACTTGAGTCCACCTACAAAGACCCTCTTTCTGATCGGGTCCCATCCGTAGGGTCCAGGAGGACATTCGTGGGGCGGGGGGCACTGTTTACCCCAGTACGGGCAGAAGGAGGTCTCGTCCACCCGGGTCCCTCTCCCTGTGTTGGCCTGGCCTGGCTGGGCCGGAGTGGTTTGTGGGGCAACCTCCCGGCAAGGCTGCCCAAGGGCAAGGCTGCCCAGCCGGGGGGTGAAGAGGCGGCAGGACAAACAGGGACTGTGGGTCCTTGGCGCGAGCGGCATCCCTGGGCCTGGCTCTGGGCAGGGAAGAGGGGCTCCCTCCAGGGATGCTTGCAGAAGCCCCGAGGGCTGGTACCCCGTGGGCCCTTAGCCCCTAAACCCCGGCAGAGACATTCCCACTCCCCAGACAGGAGGGGCGCCCGTGGGGCCTCCCAGGGCCCTTTCTCAGGACAGGGAGGGCAGGCCTGGCCGTGGGCTCTTGGCCCTGAGACCGCAGCTGGGAGTCCATGGATCCAGGTGGGCTCCGGGTTCAAGTCCCCTCTCTGCCCCTTCCTGCCTGAGCCCCGTCTTCCCAGCCAGGGAGAAGCCCCACCCGTAACAGCTGCACGATGGAGTGAGTGAGTCTGCGACCTTCTCCCGGGAGCGCGTGCTGTGCCGAGTCAGGGCCAGAGAACCCTGTCCCTTTCCACCATCCCGCTTCTCCTCCGGCTGATCCCCGTCCCCCCATTGCCACGCATCTCCCCTGCAAGGCCCTCAGACACCTTGCTCAACCCTTGTCCAGCATGGGTTCACGTTTGGGAGGCTGCCCCCACCTGGAGCAGCACCCTGGGGGGGTCCCAAGAAGGCCTGCCTGCTTGGGCCAAGGCCAGGCCATCTTGGCCCTCTCTCTGCCATGGACGACAGCGCCTTTCAAGTCAGCTCTGAGGAAGCCAAGCAGAATAATCCCAGCCCTGCCTCAGTGCTCCTAGCTGCCCCGTCCCTGCCCTGTGCCCTGAGAGGATTTCCTGCCCTGTCGGTCACCACAGGACAGCTGTTGGGGCATCGTATCAGCGGGGGTGGGGGTTGGCGAGGACTCAGCCTGAAACAGGACTCCAGGGCCAGCACAGAGGGCTGAGGCCAGGTGGCCCCAGGCCTGCGCAGTGGATAGCTATAGAGGAGGGATATGTGAGCTGCTGGGGCTGCCCTCATGTCAAGGCCTGGCCCCTGCCACCCTCCAGCCAGGGCTCAGCTGACAGTGTCCACCTTGGGCCTCCTGGCCCCCCACACCTGCTCCCTTCGGGAGGCTGGGAGGCCAGGGAACTTAAGAGAGATGTGAGCAGGTCCTAGGGTGATATGATACTGCACCGGTCCCAGCCAGGGTGCAAGGGTGCGTACGTGAGTGTGTGTGTGTGTGTGTGTGTGTGTGAAAGAGAGAGCTGGCTCAGAGTTCCCCTCTCCCCCTTCCTTCCTCCCCCTTAGTGCCTCATGCAGCTGGGGGGCGGGAGAAGAGAAAGGAGAAGTCAGCGTGCTAGCTGGTGTCACAGAAACAGCCCAGCCCCCCCCCGCCCCCCCGAGGCTGTCTTCAAATGCCTCACCAAAGCAGGGGGACAGGAAGGCTACCTCCTCCCAGGAACCTTCTGGAAAGTTCTTTAGGTTGCTCTGGGTGTTTGTTTTAAGCTCACAGCTCCGGGCTGAAAAGGGGAGGGGAAGCATACTCAGCATGCGGTGACCTGGCCAGCACGGGACAGAGGACAGCTGGGGGCCAGATGGAGGACTGGCAGGCACAGCAGGTCGTGGGTGAAGCTGCAGGCCTTGGACGCGCGGCCAGGCTGGTGGCCCGCTGTCCCCTCCGCATGCGCACACATGCGCACACACACCTGGGCCCCCTCCGTCCCCCCCCATCGGCTCCCTGAGGCCTCCCCCCTCCTGTGTGCTCACAGGTGCCACCACCCAGGGTCCCCTCTCTGGCAGAGTGCGCCACCTGGAGCCCCCTCTCCCACCCCCAGCACTAACCTTCCTCCAGCGGTGGTTTCCTCCTGCTGTTTCCGGAGCTTTCTCTCCCCAGACAGGGTCCCCGGAGGCCAGGTGCCAGTGTGGTCTCTGTTTCCCACCTATCTTGCAGGGCATCTGGTGGGAGAGGCTGAGCCATCCCGGGGCCCCTCCTTCCTCGCTAAGAGAGGTGGGGCCTTTGCCTCTTGATCGAGATGCAAACTGGCACTGTCTCTGCCTTTGCCCTGATGTGTCAGGACACCCAGGACGTTTGGATGGTTCGGAGGGACACCTGGTCACAGCGTTTCAGGTCACAGCCTGACCTCAGAAAATGTGCCATGCCTGCGTGTCCCGGGACCACGCAGAGGCCTGGCTGGTGTCTGTGGCTTGGTTTAGAAACATTCAGAACTCCCAGCCCTGCCCCACCTGGACACAAGCAGCGGAGGTTTCCATTGACCCTTGGCCTTTACTGTTTTCCTCCAAGATTTGCAAGGACAGCTCCGTGCAGTTAGATTTGACTGAGAAGGAGAAGGAGGGATCAGTGGAGGGAGAGGGGACGGGAGGCCGGTGGCCATGTTTATCCCTGCCCAGCCCTGAGAGCCGGGCAGCCCGGGGCATCCTTAAACCAGACCCGGGCCAGCAGCTGGTGGGGCCTGCTCCCGGGAGGGCAGGCCAGGTGTGGGGCCCCAGGTGGGAGGGGAGAGGTAGAAGTCGAGGTCAGAGGGGAGGGACCACAAGCTACGGTCCATTGTCCCCACAGGGCTGTGCTCTGCTGCCCCCAGGCCACTGCTCAGGGCCACAGAGCGTCCCAGCTGGACAGATGCCAGAGGCCATCTGGTCTGTCTGCTGGTTTCCAAAGGGTCCAGTGATTTACCGGAAACTTCATGGCAGCCAATTAGTTTCCCCAGCAGCGCCCCTGCCCCGTAGAAACACCACGCCAGCCACGTAGGTAATCTGAAGTTTCCTCGTAGCCTCGCTAGAAACAAGTAAAAACATTCTCATCACGAGGAAAGAAAACCTTGTAACTGGGCGATGGGCATTAACGAAACTTACCGTGTTCCGTCTGAAGCTTATACCGGTCCTACGTCAGTTATATCTGCGTGAAGCTGGACGGGAAAGTACGAAGAGGGGAAATACATTTTAACATGTAGCCCAAATATCATCATCTCAACGTGTAATTGATGAATTATTTGCGAGATCTGATCTTCATAGCAAAGCTGGGATGTCTACTTCCGGTACATCTCGAGGGACACGGGGTCCATTTTGCAGGCTCCCACGGCACTGGATGAGCAGGGCTGGGACCCACACTCCTGACTCCCCCCCCCTCCCCCCCCCAGGCACCTGCTCTTCCTCTGGCTGCCCAGCAAGTTGGTTGGGGTTCTCATCCTTGACTGGGGAGGGAGCTGCTCACAGAGGTGAAGGGTCCTGCTCGCGGCCAGCAGGGGGCAGTGGTAGATCAGGGCCCGGGGCTTTCCATGGGCCAGGCCACCAGCAAGGACCGCCTGTGTCCTCTGCAGAGGGGCCACAGAAGTCGCCCGTGGTCTTTGCGGCAGCCTTTGAGAGGCTGGGAACCCCTGCTGTCCTGCTCCCCTATCCCGACCCCGGGGGGCTTCACAGGTGGGGTCCATAATGGCCCGGTGGCTTGTTCCCCCGGTGTGCCTGGGGAGCTGGGAGGTGGCGCCCTCTTGGCAGGGGGACCCGTTCTCTCAGCAGGGGCATGCAGAGCAGAACCTGGGCGGGCGTGAACGGTAACCCAATCCGGCTTGGCTGCAGCCCAGCACAGCGTGCGGGGGAAGGCCTCGCAGAGCCTAAATACTGAATGAGCTGCTGCTTGAGTCAACAGTAAGCACGGCGGGAGCCCGGAAGTGGCCCCCTGACGTTTGTGTCTACCCCCTGCAGGAGAGCACCCAGACCCCTGCCCACTGACGCCCTTCGATTCCTCCACTGGGGCCCAAGACACAGGCACTTTTCTCCCCTGAGAGCATGAGAAGGTCTCCCACCCCACGTTGCGATGTGTCTGCTAAACCACAAGCATTTATTGAGCACCTACTATGTGCGGCCCAGGTGCTGGCTCTGAGGACAGCATAGGAGCAAGACTGGGCCTTTTTCAGGGAGCCTCCGTGAAGTTGGGGCCCACCCGCAGCGTCACCACGGCCCTCCGGGGCTGACAGCAGGCGTCTGCTCTGATTGGGCAGGACCTGGAGACACCCCACGTCTCCCGGACCTTGGCCCACACCCAGGACCTCTCTGCATTCTGTGGCCAGTGGGGTGCCCAGCGCGCCAGCAGCTGGCAGGAGGAGAGGGCAAGCCCTCCAGCCTCCTTCCACTCCGGTGGCTCAACCCTGGTCTACACAGCCCCCCAGGTCCCCGGAGGTCCCCGCCGCCCGCAGTGTAGCCTGATGAGCCGAAATGCTCCCTACTGGCCGGAATGCTCCCTACTGGCCCCTCTGATTCTTGCCTTACCTCCCACCCCCAACCCAGGCATCCAGGTCCCCTGTCCACTGCAGTCCCGGTCTCAGGGTCGGCTTCTGGGGGACCCACACGAAGACAAGAGCCCTATCTTATCCCTATCTTATCAGGTACCGAGCGTCTGAATATCAACCCAGTGCTGGGGTTCCCAGGTGATCCGGGCTTGAGTTGAGCCCTTGAAAGACCTCAGAAGGTTCTAGAAAGTGGAGAAAGAGAGGGGTCAGCATTGCAGGCAGGGAGAATAGTAGCTGGGTCTGACAGTGGGGCAGGACACAATTCGAACAGGGCGGGCGAGCAGTCCCAGAGTGACAAAGCAGGGACTTGCATCCAGGTGGGCAGGAGGCCATCGCCAGGCCCCTTGGGAGAGCCAGCCCTTTGCACGTGGTGACCATTGAGGTCCAGCGAAGGCTGAAGGGGCTCTTTTAGACGGGGCATCTCTCTCTGGGCTTTGGCTGCCAGGGGAAGACAAGTCATTAATCTGCTCTGGGCCTCAGTTTTCCCATCTGTTGAATGGAAATGACAACAGTGTGTACTCACAGGGACTGAGGGGGAGGATGTGGACACACGCGGAGCAGGGGCGGGCACACGTGGAACGCGGGCCGTCCTCAGGGTCATGGTTGGCAGGGGAGCGGGCATGGCCCTCCCCAGCCCGTCAGGCAGGCTCTGCAGCAAATGGCCGATGAGGACGCGGCTTCTCAGCTCCTCTCCCCCCAGAGCTGGGGCCAGACACGGGGGTTCCCGACTGTCAGATCTCGGGCCACCTGACCTGTCGGCATAAAGTGACCTTGCGCCTTAATGTTCTCGCCTCTGAAATAATCTCAATAACTACAAATTCCCTCTGCAATGTGGTTCCTTGAGCAGCTTATAAGTTGGGCTGCGTTCTTAAGGAACCAGCGGGGACGAGGGGGCCCCGGCACTCACGTGGCATGGGGCCCAGTGGCTGGTGAAAGCCGGGGTGAGCTGTAGCTTGGGCCGCGGAGCGGGACTCCCCCTGACGGGAGACTGTGGGGCCTGGCGCTGCCCCCCTCTTCCTCCTCTCCCGCCCTGACTTGCGGACAGATGCCCCGGGGCTGGGCTGGGGTCTCAGAGCTGTCCGCCGCCAGTCGACAGAAATTTGGGAGGGACGTGCTGGAAAAGTATGGGCGTATGACCTGAGGCGGGCTGTCAGTGCGAGCACCCCGGTGGGGCAGCGCGGCAGGAAACCTTACGGAAGCTTCCAGATCGAGTGACATCATGGCCAGGCTGCAGCAGGTGGGAAGTCAGCCCCTGAGCCTCGTCCTTGTCCTCTCGACAGCCGGGCCTCCCAGTGTGTTCCACCTTCCCTGGGCCCCGCTGGGCTGGGCTGGGCTGGGGTGGTGAGTGTCAGCCAGACGAGGTCACCGCGGGGATGGCTCCTCGGGCCCCTCCCATCTGAGCTTGGTGGCTACGGTGCCAGCCCCCGCCGGCAGCCGTTAGCACAACTCCTCACCCAGGAGCAAACCAAGGCTGTACCGGGAGCACAGATGCACAGGGCCCTCCAGCCCCCGCCCCGTGTTACTTCACCCGGCTTCCTCCTTCCCTTCCCTCTTAGAGGCCCGGCCTGGGGGTCCTTGCACATTCGGCCTCGTACCCGGTTATTTCCGGCTGACCTTGGGTCTTACCCACTTTGCCCTTTCTTTGGAGGCTTTTTCACCTATTGTGCATGTTCGGTAAAATAGTTCCAGGCCGACTGAAGCTGCGTTTGTGGGGACACCTAGCTTGGTGCCCTGCAAACACCAGGTGCTTAATAAATGCTTGTTGCGTCAGTGGGTGACCTTTCCCTCCATCCCTGACTCGATGCACCTCGCCCCCCGGCTCACGACGGGCAGAGCGTGGAGCCAATGCTGCCCAGCTGACTCATTTCTCCTTCCGGGCTGTGTTCTTTTAAAAAAAAATTACAGGTTCTGGGGCGGATAATGACAGGCTCCAGGTTTTCAGAGGAGCAGATCTGTCTGGGAAACTTTAAATAAGGCAACAGGGAGAACCAGTCTGGGCTGGCAGATCCGTCCGGCTGTCGGGCCTGGGGCCCGGGGCCTCCAGAGGGGCCCGCGTGGAGAGCCAGGTGGGCGGCGGTGGCCCGCCGAGGGCAGGGCCCCGGCCAGCCTCCCACAGAGAGCGTGGACAGTTGGGATGCGGATGGCCTGGCAGGCGTGTGTCCCCCGAGGGCTCCTGGGGGAGCAGAGGCCGCGGGTGGCTTTTCTCTCTCCACCAGGATGCTGCGCCCATCAGCCCCCTCTGAGGCCAGGGGCCTCGTGTCCTGGATGCAGGCTTGCGTTCGAGAACTTGGGGGCGGGGAGACAGGGTGGGCCTCGGGATGCCACCTGACCCTTGGAGGTGCCTGTCAGATCATGCGCTCCTTGCACTCAGAGCCTGCATTGACCCCCATCTGTTCCCCGTTGAGGGCAGGGCCCTTCCCCGGTGTAGGGGCGTCCGGGGGTGGCCGTGACAGCTGACCGCAGACCTTGATTCTCCCCGAGCTCTGGAGAGCAGAAGTGTAAAACTGTATTCCCTCTGGAGGCCCCCGGGGAGGGTCCTTCCTGCCTCTTCCAGGGCTGGCAGGGCAGGGGAATCCGGGCGTCCCTTGGCCTGTGGCCACGTCCCCCCGGTCTCTGCGTCCGTTTCCGCCTGGCCTTCTCCTCGGTGTCCTCTCCCCTTCTTATGAAGCCGCTTCCGTTGGATGGGGGCCTGCCCTAGTCCAGGGGGACCTCCCATCAATTCATCACATCTGCGGAGAGCCTGCTTCCAAATAAGGTCACACCCTGAAGTCCCAGGGGGACATGACTTTTGGGGCAATGCTGTGGAACTCTGGACACTTAGCCTATTGCAGTGAGATCTGACCCCTTCTCTGGCTCTCTCACCTCCTTTCTTCCCACTCCCCTTGGCTACCTCAGCCCCACGGGTCTTCGGGTCTTCATGCTGTGCCTCCTGAGCACTGAGGGGGCTTGTGCCTCAGGGCCTTTGCATCACTGGTGGTCCTCCTGCCAGGAAGACACTCAGAGCTCCCTTCTTTGCTTCCCTCGGGAGGTGGTCCTCTTCATATGGCTCTTCGTTTCCCTCCTGTGAAGCACCTATTTATTTTCCGTTGTGCCCCTTCTAGGAGTCCAGAAGATGAGGGGCTCCCTGTCTGTCCTATTCACAGCCGTATTCCCAGCTCCTCTAACAGTTCTGGCACTTAGTAGGTGCTCAGCTAATCTGTAGCCTGAATGAATGCTTGTACTTCATTATGGACTACCAAAGGGTCCCCAACATGGTATATTCAGCAAAGGGGCCTTGGGGGCCTCAGGTCAGGGAGGAAAGGGAGGGGAAGCCAAGAAAGAGGTCAGCTGCAGCCCCACCCCCATGCTAGTCTGCTTTTATCTATTTTATCTATTTATTTGAAACAAGGTCAGAGGGGGAGGGGAGAATACTACAGCCCACAGCTGATTGAATTCCAATCTTGACTTTGCAGAAGAGGGCGGGGGGGGGGGGGGGGTCGGGAACATGCCCAAGGTCCCTGAGCTTGTGGGGGTAGAGCCAGGCCCGGAATCTGGCTCCGTGACACGAGGGCGGCATCCCCCACTGAGCCTGACCGCCGCTCCTCCCTCCCCGGGCAGGGACGGGTGCCTGTTGCTCAGAGAGGGCCCTGGGCGTGCGTGGGAAGGCACCGGAGCTCTGCACCCAGCACCATGCCGGTCAGAAGGGCTAGGATGCGTGGACCCTCCCAGCCACCCAGAGCACAGTGTCAGTTTCCAGGTTCAACACTGCCGGCCGCCAGAGGCCAGCTCCGTGTCACGTGGGCACACCGTCCAGGAAACACAGCATCCTCTGCCGTCCCTGGCGGCCAGTTGCGGTCTGATAGGGCCCAATGGGGTCAGTCCCCTCAAAGCCAGGGGCGTGGGGCTGGGTGTAGGGTTTGGGGGGCAGGGGGAGCAGCCCACCCAGAGTGGCCCAGAACTCCCTGAGCTTTCTGGAAACATTGCAACCGGCCACATTGTTTGCACTTCCAAACCCTATTGCAAAGAAAAATAAACACACGAACCTAATCAAAGGGGAATTTGCCACATTCAGTGACCAGTGGGCTGTTTGTGCTGCTGTTGTGCCAACAGCTAACCTTTACGGGGGGCGGCTGGGTCCAAGCCCTGAGCTCTGTGCTGCTCCGGGGGTGTCGTGCGGGGCCCCTCGAGGGCTCTGCCAGGCGAGGCCTGTTGCCTGCGTCGCACATTTGGGGAAACCAAGGCTCTGCCAACTCTGGGGTCACCACTGGTGAGAGACCGCCGGGCCCCGGGTCGGTCAGAGGGGAAAGCCGATGCTCACTCCACTTTGTCTCCTGCCTTCCGAAATAGCTGTTGAAAGGGAAACAGACCAGGGCGCCGTGGGTTGTTGCCTTTAAGCATTTGTGGTTCACGGTGGAGACAGAACCTCGGGGAACAGCGGGAGACCCAGCTTCAGGTAGGCCTGGGCCTCCGAGGCCCACAGTCTCCAAACCAAAAATGAGGTCCGACGAGGCAATTTTGTGCCTCAGACCACCGAGGGGGGAGACGCGGTCTGAGAGACGGCGCTCTGTGCCAAAGACTCAGCATGTCTGGAACCTTCTGAGGGCTGGTGGAGACCACGGGATCGCGGGGTCAGATCTCCTGCCCACTTCCACTGCCCTGAGACGAGGCGGGAGGTCGGAGGGCACTGAAAAGACCAGAGCTTCCAAGTTAGACTCTGAGAAGGCTGTCAAGTCGAGCCAGATTCTGGACAGTTTAAAATGGTGCATTTTATGAAATGTAAATTATAATCTGAGCTTTAAAAAAAAATAATAAGCTTTGGCGGTGAGGGCATGCTTTGGGCCTGGCCTACACACTTTATTTCTTTATGTCCCACGCCGCTTTGACCTCTCGGGGCTCACGGTTGTCCCTTCAAGTTCTCACTCTGTCACAATCATGGTTTTCAGCTCAAAAACTGGGTCCTGTGATTCAATAAAGGGTACTTTTTAAATTGATTTCTGAAATATATTCATGCGAAAAATTTGACAGGCTCAGAAAAATGTCCGTTGGCTCTTGACATCTTTTCTGCGTTTTTCTGGAAGCAGGGCCCTCCTGGCCTTTTCGGGGTCGTGGAACGGTCGCAACCACTGGGAGGGGCAGGGGAGCCTCATGGTTAAGGGTGAGGACCCTGGAACCCGTGGCCCGGTCGGAATCCCATCCCACCGCTTCTTGGCTGTGTGACCTCAAGCTTGTCGCTGAGTCTCTCTGTGCTCCATTTTTCTCATCTGTAAAATGGGAACGAACTTTGTTAGGTTGAAGTGAGTTTAATGCTTCCAGCAGTGCCTGGCACTTAGAAGGTCTTTACTATCCACGTTTCAGCTCCTGCTGGAGGGCCGACCACCAGCAGGTATTTATGGGGGGCCTGCTGCGTGCTGAGTTCTGTGGGGTCCCAATCAGCCTGAGAGCCTGGAAACCTCTTTCCAGGTCGTCTGCTGCTGGGTGACCAACCACCCCCAATGTCGCTACTTTTTGCTCGCAGATCCACAGTCTGGGTGAGGCTTGGCACGGAGGGCCCGTCTCCTTTCCACATGGCTCTGCATCAGCTGGGCGGCCGCGGAAGGGGCGCGTCCACACAGGCCGCCCCGCAGGGCCGGCCCCGAGATGGCGCACGCACGCACGCACGCACGCACGGCCCACAGCTGGCAGGTTGGGGCAGGCCGTCAGCGGAGAGCCCAGTCCCTGCTAGCATTTCCGTGTGGCCTGTGCTCCACGGTAGCTCGGCCCCGAGCTCAGATGCCCTGAGTCAAAGAGACGGACAGAAGCGAATCACCATTTTGCCCAGACCTCCTTGGTCCGCTGGCCACTTCGGCCACTTCCCCATCAGTGCGGGGGTGGGGGGGTGCGGTCACAAAGCCCTCTCTCCCTTCCCAGGTTCAAGGGCAGGAGACAAAACTGAAGGTTCCAGAATAGTGGGGGGTGGGGGTGGGAAATACCATCGTGGCCATTTTAGGAAATATAATCTGTTCTTGCAACGTAAGGGGTCTGGGCTGGATGGGTTCAGGTCGCCTGGCCCTCACCACACACCCCATTTTACAGACGGGGGAACACGGAAGTTCCCGGAGGAAGGAACTCTCAAGGTCACACATTTTCCCTTGCCTCGTATTAGGTCATTAGAAGGACGGCGTCTTTGCTGCTTCATACCACATTCCTGGAGAGGAGGGCTGAGTCATCTTTATTGGTGGGCCCCCACTCTGCCCCCCAAATGCCTGGCACAGATCCCTGGCCACACCTGAATCTGGCTGACTCCCCACCCCCCAGGTCATGTCCCAGAAGATCACTCAGACAGTGCCGCATACCGCAAGTGCTCAATAAACGCTCCATAAATGCTTAGGGAGCTCAGGGTCTGCCAGGCCATGGGTATAGGACAGCAGACACCCCCTCCTCTCTCAAACCACGTCCCCAGGGAGCGGAGGCCCAGGAGGTGCTGGCCTGGGTGGGGTCCTGCACCCCAGGAGGGACGGGAGGCCTGAAGGGCTCGGCTTCCTCTTCCCCCTCTGGGGGTGTCTCCGAGGCTGCAGGAAGAACCGGCAGAGCCAGATAAAGGCCCAGCGGGGGCCCTTTCCCAACAAAGGAAGCCAGCAGAGGCCTTTTCTCTCCCGCCTAAACTCTCCAAAGGCCTTTCAAGCTCCCCAGCAGACTGGCGGGCTATTCAGAGGCCAGGTGGGGGGGAGGTAACTACAGCACAAATGGGGTGGGAGGCGCCTCTGTCTTTCTCCAGCAACCCAGAGGCAGATCATTTATTTTAAAAGAAAACAAACAAAAAAACCCCATGATCTCGAATATTCCTTTCAGCGTGCAGGCCCCTTCCTGGGTCCTGCAGGATGTGCACCCGGGAGGGAATTGGAGGGAGAAGGTGGGAGTCTGTGCCCCCCACACCCCATCCCCCACCCCCGCCACGCCTGTCTCCCCTCCTCCGAGTCCTTGTGCCTCTCCTGTGATTTACGAGGCCTGCCGCTGGCCGTGCAGCTGACTGTTCTTTCCGGGGCCGGAGCTCCACCCAGTCTCCTGCCTTGATTGGATGCATAGGGACAGAGGCGACCGTCCAGACCAGCTGGCCACTGTCCGCCCGCAGCCTCGCAGGAGGAGAGGCCGGATCTGCAGGTCACCGACGGCCTCCGGGATTGGAACTGTCCTCGGGGCATGCATTGGGCGGTGGGCTAAGGCGGGGTCATGGCCCTGACCCCTCCTGGGACCAGAGGCTGGGGAGGGACCTCTGTTTTTCATCTGAACTCTGCGCTCTGCCCCACTCAGCTCCCGGGGCTCCCTGGAGAGAGCTGCAGGTCTTGGAACCAGTCCTGCCCTCCCTGGAGTCCAGCGCCACTTGACTCCCCAGCAGTCTTTAGCTTTTCTGCATCTCTCCGTTCCCATCTGCAGAATGGGGGGCTAACACTGCCTGCCTCCCAGCACTGCTGTGTGCGATCAGTCCAGAAAGTGCTGGAATATCCCATACCGGTCCCGGCTCCCCTGGGGCCCCCCTGGGGACAACAGGAGGGGGAGGCAGGGGTGAGGGTGTGGACCATTTGCAGAGGTAAAGCCTCAGAACAGCCTGGGCTCCCGGGGGTGCTGGTCAGTGTGAGCCAGGGTCCCCCGCGGGCCCAGGGGACACAGAGGGGCCTGTAGGACGCCACCCAGCCCGTGAACCCGCTGCCCGCCTGCTCCCCACCCCAGGCCTCAGACTCCGCTGGGCCGCGGGGCGCCTCCTGGCAGGGCTGAAGCCGGCTCAGTAACGAGCCCCTGGGGCGCTGCAGGGCGCCTGGGAGAGGGCAGGAGAAGGTTCGCTGGTGCCAAGGCTCATTAAGCACGGCCTTCAGATGGGGATTAGGCGGGAGCCAGCCCGCCGAGTCCTTGGGCTTGGTTATTAAAGGCTCCGTGCAAGGTAAACACGGGGCCTTCCTTTCAAAGCCACACCTGCTAATTAGAGGGCAGAGAACTCATTAAAACAGTAACTCCGGGGACAGCCTGGGAAGGAGGGCTGGAGGGGTGTGGGGGGGGGGGGAGCAGAGCAGAGCGTCCCCTGCTGGCAGATCCCACAGAACCCCTGCCCCGCCCCCACATGGTGGGCGGGGCCGGGCTCCAGAGGCAGGTGCAAAAGACTGCTCTCCCCTGGGAGCCTGGGGGATGAGGGGTGCCCCCACCTGGCCTGCCTCCTGGTTGTTGCCTTGGTGGGCTCCTTGGGGTCCACGAGTTCTTCTTGCGACGGGGTGGTGGGAAATGACGGGGGGCAGAGCTGCAGTTAGGAAAGCGTGGTCCCTGAGGTGTCCTTGTTCTAACCCACAGAACCTGGGCATGTGTGACCTCAATGCTGCAAGTGTGACTCTGTCAAGGAGGGGGAGACGGGGAGAGGATCCCGGACCGTCCACGTGGGACCTGTGTCATCCCAGGGTCCTTATGACGGGGAGGCGGAGGGGATGCCTCAGAAGAGGCACTAGGACAGGTGGTAACAGCGGGCTTGGACACAGGTGGGGGGGGGCGTGAGCCTTAGGGTCCGGAGAAACAAGTAAGAACCTTCTGGAACCTCCAGAAGGAACCGGCCCTGTGGACACCTCGGCGTGAGCCCGTGAGACCCGCGTCGGGCTTTGGCCCTCTGGACTGTGGGGGAGTGAACCGTGTTGTTTGAAGCCACGAACTGTGTTTCATAATATGAAAAATATCTCATAATTTAAAATGCTTTCAGTAACATCTGCCTCGTCCCAAATTCTGCACCGTTTCAGGCTCCTCCCGTAGATCTTTGACTAATACCAACAGCCACGGCGGAGGGGCGGGGTGCGGGGCACCTGTGGCCAGACCTTCCCTGGGCTTGGACCAGGCCATCGGGAGGTCCGAGGGATTGCCGGGAGCAGGTGAGGACCTTCTTGTTTCCCTGCTCCCGGCACGTTGTAGCTATTATGGCCTGGCTAGGGGGCAGGAATCAATCCAACCGACCAGACTAGGAACCCGAGAGACTGCCGTCAGACCCTGCTGTGTGACCTTGGGCAAGACACCTAACCTTTCTGAGGTCAGGCTTCTGCGGCGTGGTTCAGAGTGTGGAGCCCATACGGGGCCTGGCACGGGCAGAGCGGACGTCGGGCCTCCTCCTTGGGGGGCTGCCTGAGACATTTAATGAGCCTGGGTGCCAGGCCCCGGGACCTCCGGATGAAAGGGGTGCGGACACCTGAGTCACCTTTCTGGGGACCCTGTGCCGGCCGGGCGCTTCCTGCTTTGTCGCGGAGCTGCGGGGGCGTAGGTCCCGTCCAGCTGCCTCTGGGCCAGGCTCTGACCCTCCCGCACTAGCGGCCCCGGGGGGCAGCCTCGGACGCGGGGTGGGGGGCCCGGGGTGGGGTCCCGGGCGGGGCCCAGACTCTCAGTCACAGGTGGCCGTGGGCAGGGGCCGAGCCGCACTCACGCCTCGAGGTGGGAAGGAGCGGCGCTGCCCAGCGCTGTCTCCTAGGGGCTGTGTCACCCCTCCATCTCTTGCTTCCAGAGCCGGGTGCACCCTGCCCCCCACTCCCCCTTCCAAGCGGCGCGTATGGAGAGCGTCCTCCGTCTGCTCTGTACGTCTTAACTCCAGCACCCCTACCAAACGAGGACCCCGGTGGCCCCACTTTCCAGGTGGGGCAGCAGCGCCCCCAGAGGTGAAGTGACTTCCCTGAGGTCCCAAGGTGGGATTCACCGCCAGCTCTGGTGGGTTCCAAAGCCGGAAATCTGGGTTAATATGGTTAAACCTCCTCTCCTGTTTGTACCTGCCTTCCCTGCCCTCCCCTTCTCTGCCCTCTCCTCCCCTGCCCTCTCCTGCCCTGCCCTCTCCTGCCCTGCCCTCCCCTACCCTCCCCTACTCTCTTCTCCCCTGCCTTCTCTGTTCTTTCCTCCCCTGCCCTCCCCTCCTCTCTCCTACCCTCTCTTTCCCCCTCCCCTGCCCTCCCCAGCCCAGCCCTCCCCTCTTCTCCCCTGCCCTCTCTTCCCACTCTCCTCTGCCCAGCCCTCCCCTCCTCTTCCCTGTGCTCCCCTCCTTCTGCTTCTCTAAGCTGGCAGCACTGAGACCAAGGCTTTGGTGTGTCCTGACTGGTAAACACAAGTTCTCCTCAGCAGGGAGCGGAAGGAGCGTTTGTTCCCACCGTGTATTTAGTTGTTTTCCTTACATGGAAACCCCTGATTCTGCCTCCTCCTGTCTGTGCCTCTCTCAGAAACTCTGTCTCCCCTTCAAGAGGCCATTCGTGACTGCTGAGGATCCCAGAGGCAAGACCTCCTGCTGGGTGCTCCCACCCCCAGCCACCCCCATCCCAGCCATCGCCCCACACCCCCCTATCTAAGGCCTTTACAGGCTGGTCTCGGGCCCGTCAGCCTGGGGTGAGCCCCTGAGTCCCCCAGGGGGCTCACCAAATTCAGGTTCTGACACGGCCTGGGGACCTGGGAGTCTGCATTTCTAGCTCCCTGTCTTCTCTCCCCGCAGGAGGTTTCAGCCTGCTCCTCGGCTATGTTTGCTCTCAGAGGTCACCAGCCACCTCTGGTGGCTGCTAGTGACCATGACAGCTCGTGACCGATCCCTGGCGTGTGTCTCCCCCACCCTCACTACGTCCCAGCAGCCATGGGCCCTTCTGTGAACCCCTGAACGCATCAGTTCCCGCCAGAGAAGCTGAACCAGAGGGAGAGGGCTGTGACGATGCGCTGCCACGGGCCGGCTAGTGGTGGCGGGGCTGGCTGGGCGAGTCCAGCACCCTTTGGGCCCCCCGCCGGACCTCTCGGCGCAGGCTGGAGCCGCCGTGCACACGCGGGACTGCTCCTTCTCCGGGGAAGCCTCAGGTCTGCTCTTGGGGCTTCTGGCTGAATGAGCCAGGGCTGCAGAGATAGTCTAGACCTGTCTCCCTGCTGAAGGTCACTGATGGTACATGCAGGCCCGTCCTGTGCTCCTGGGTGTCCGGGGAGGGGCTGCTCTCCCCTGCAGGGCCACACCTCCAGCTGCCTTCTGCGCATCTATTCGGGGCTGTCCTGTGGGTATCACTTTCCTTGAGGGCAGGGGGGCCCCAGGCTTCTCCCCACCGCACCCTTACCTGCCCACGCCTCTCCCTTCCTCTCCTCTGGGATGAGAGTCTCCTTGTCCCCAGTTTCTCAGCCTAGGCACTGCTGGCATTTGGGGTCAGATCATTCTTGGGGGGGTGCCATCATGCTTTGCAGGACGTTGAGCAGCATGCCAGCCCCTACCTTCTCGATGCCAGGAGCAGCCCCAGAGGTGACAACCGAAATGTCACCAGACATGGCCGGGTGTTGTGCCCCTGTTGACACCCCTTGGCTTGCACCCGTCCACACGATGGTGCTGTCCTTGGGGTTCAGCACTGTCTTCCGTCCTCTAGGCTTGTCCGTGGGGACAGGGCCTCGGTGAGGGGAGGGGCTGCATAGAGGTGGCTGGCGGGACCCCCGCATGGCCGAAGGCCCCCAGTGAAGGGTCCATTCTGCCTTCATCCCCAGTCGCCGCCCTCCCAGGCCTGGGCTGGAGGCTCGGTGCCTGATCTCACCGTGGCAGCCTGACCGGAGGGTGGGGTCCGAGGCTCAGGGGCGGTAGGACCCCTTCTTGGAACCCCCCGCCCTCCCTTACGCCCGGCCAACCCCCCACCACTGTCCAGATGCAGGGTGCGGGTGAGCCCCCCTCCGAGCTGGCCCGGGGCTGGCCTGTTGGCTCAGGTCTCCACGGCCACAGGCCCGCTACAGGGGGGAGGAGGGCAGGGCCCGGAAGCGGGGCGGGAGGGGGGGCTACGGTCTGAGCGCTCTTTCCGCGGAGGCAAGCAGGCAAGTTCAATCCGCTTTTTAATCAATGAGGCCTTTGATCTAGCAGAAATGAGTAATTAGCAAGGAGCCAGTGCGCTGGCACCTTGACAGGCTCTCAGCCGGGCTGAGCACATGCCCACCGGGCCTCAGAGCTTCAGGAGGTGCAGGCCGGGCTGGGCCCCCCAGGTTCCCGAAGAGGCTGGGGCGTCTGTTTCTTGGGGTGTGGGTGGCGTCGCCAGGGACAGAGCTATACACCCCAGGGTTGGCGTCTGGCTCCTTTCCCCCAGCCCGGGGCTGGGGAGCCCCAGGGGCCGCCTTCCCTCTGAGCCTCAGCTTCCTCGTCTGTGAACTGGGGCTAGGAGCCCTTCGCTCTGGGGGCTGGACTGAGATGCCACCGTGACAAGGACAGAGCAGCAAGGACACACGGTCCCCGCTGGTGCTCTCACTTGTTCAGGACGTCCAGCCAGCGCCACCACGGGTCCAGAGCGTGGCTCCGGGGCCCCAGGATAAGACCCCCCCGTGAGCATGCGCGTCACTGACCGGAAAGCCGCCTCCGTCCTGCCCCGAAGCTCCGCCTGCGGTCCCCGCTCCTGGGGGCCGTGCCTGATTTCCTGGGCGGCGTAGCCATCCTCAGGGCACCCCCTTTTAGTGAACCTCGGTGCCCAGGGAGGGCTTTGGGGGCTTTAGTTCCTTTCGTCGTGATCAGCCCCACCAGGTGTCCTGAATAAGCCACGTGGAAACGTAAAACACGTGCGCGTTAGGCCGGCCCCGCCTCGCGCGGCGTCTCTCCAGGGCGCAGGCTCCCGCGCTCGGGTGTGGAGCGTGGACGTCGTGCTCTGCCCCAACAAAAACAGCGCCAGTGGTCGTAACGCCTGAAGCCGGGAGGACAGGAGAGGCCCAGGAGGGGGGACCGTGCCGGCTTCGGTGCTGGGCGCCCTGAGGCCCGAAGAAAGGAAGCCACCGCCTGGGAACAGGTACGGACGTGAGCTTTCTGCTCACCTCGGGCCTCGCAGAAGCCCCCAACGTACTCGGGGCCGGGCGGAGGATTCTGGCAGTGGGGGGCCGGGGGCAGGGGTCCCCACTTCCTGTGGGCTATGCGAGGAGAATAGCCAGGCTGGGCTTTGGGCGCTGGCTGTGGCGCGGGTACCAGCGGGGGTCCTTCCGGAAGTCTCCGGGCTGCGCCTTGGGCCTTGGTGGTCGCCAGGGGCTCTTTGGCTGCAACCACTGACCCTCCTCCTTGTGGAACTCCATGGGTCTGGGGGGCTCATCTGCTGCGCTCGGAGTTTTTTCTTCTTCCCTTTGTTATTTACTCAACAAACGATTATGAAGCCTGGCTCTGAGCCAGCGGGTTAGCAAGGATTTGTTCAAGGAGCCCCGGGTCTGAGCATCAGACTTTGAAAAGAGTTTCCCAGGTGCCACAGTTAAGGGGCGATCCCTGGGGGAGGGGCGGGCCGCCGCAGGAGCTCCAGTGCCCCACCTGGTGAGTAAGTCAAACAGGACGACCCTCTCTAACCCGCTAGACTGAGCTACTGGATAGGACAGAGCGTCGCAGCCCAGTATGCACAAAGTGTGCGCGCGCACGTTCACACCTGCACACCTGCACACTCGCACACACAAAACCACACGCGGAGGGGCCTGGCTGGCTCCGTCAGTGGGGCGTGCGACTCTGGATCTCGGGGTTGCGGATTCGAGCCCCACGTTCAGTGTAGAGATTCCTTAAAAATAAAATCTTAAAGATTTAAAAAAAAAAATTCCACGTGTGCACATCTACGTGCGCTCCCAGGTGCACACACACGTGTCCAAATGCATGTGCACGCATGCACACTCACACAGACACACGTGTGTGCACACCAGCAGATACGCCCACGTGTACATGCATGCGCACGCACACAGACGTGTGTGCACACCAGCAGACACGCCCACACATGCACACGCACACGTGTGCACACCCATAGACACATACGTGCGCACAGGTACACTGACATGCGTGCACATCCACAAACACGTGCACGCGTGCATATTCACACAGACACACATGCATGCACACCTACAGACCCGCACACACAGCCCTGGGCTGCCCTAGCATCTGTGGGGCTGGGGATAGGACAGAGACTTGAGCCTGTTCCTTTCTCTTCTTGTCCAGCCACTGTAGCCACGTCCCGGGGCCCTTGCTCACGTGGACTGCTTTGCCCAGGCTGCCCTTTGCCCGTCACCCCCCCAACCCGGGACGGGCTCTCGGGCATGGCAGCCCCTTTGGAGGACAGACAGGAGGGACACCTGCTCAGCTCCGGGCACGGAGTCGGGCGTGCATGCAGGGAGACCTGGGGTCCTGGCGCTAGGGGCACGGCTGTGGCATGTGCCCCCCGCCCCCAGCATAGGCCCCCGGCCCCACAGGCTCCTCGTCCTCGGGGACACTTGGGGAGCGGCAGAGCTGGGGGGAGGGACGCTCATCCAGGGTCCAGGCAGGGATCCTGGGAGCCCAGGTCCGATGCTGTCATGCATCCAGTACTTGAAACCGTTTCAGGAGACCTTTACTCCCTGCCGTGCGTGCCGGTATTTTTATTCTATCCTGATTCCTTTTTAAAAATTGTTCTCATGTGGGACACATCCCGGAGTTTGAGAAGCATAGGGCGGACGACCATTCCGGTTCTTCCCACCGCTGCGATTTGGGGGCGCTCCTCTCTGCCGTGAGACGGAGAATGCGCAAAGCCGGCTCCTCTCCCCGCCCGGCCCCCTGCGCTGTCCCTGTCACCCGGCTCTCTGCCTGCACCTCTTCAGAGGCCCGTGGTAGCGTTCCTTTTTCAATGTGATCAAAAGAAACCCGGCATCAGAAGAGAGATCTGGAAAATAGACGCAGGACCGAGGGCCCCTTCCTGCTCCTGAAGCCTCCTGCTTCCAGGCTCTTGCCTCGCGTGCCCCGCCCCGGTCACCAGTCATGGGCTGGGAGAGCGCCCACGGGTGTTATCTCCCCCTCCCGCTGGATTCTCACTCTGCCCTGCTTCCCAGGGACTGAAACCTCAGGGCTTTACCCGTCCGAGGCTCCAGACTCCCCTCCCTCTGCGTCTCTCTTCACTTCAAAGCAGGTGTCTGTATGAAGTCGTTCAACCTCTTTTGTAGGATGGGGGTACCTGGGGGCCCTCTGGACTTTCCGGGCTGTTCTGGGGACACTTTCGTGTGGAAGTTAACCAGTCAGATGGAGAGTGACAGCATGACGGCATCTGGGTGCTGAGCAGGCTGTGCGATTCGGGGCGGCTGACTCACCCCCCGGGGCCTCAGTCCCCTCATCCACAAAATGGGTGTGTAATGGCAGAAGTTACCCGATGGGTGTATGAAGATCAAGCAAGTTAAGATTCGTAAAGCATTTGAACAGCACTTGGCACGTTTGTCAGAAGACGGTGAATAATTGTCTTAAGGGGTTGCTGTAAGGACACGTAAGATCATCTAGACTTTATTTTTTTTTTTAAGATTTTATTTATTTATTTGACAGAGAGACATAGTGAGCGAGGGGACACAAGCAGGGGGAGTGGGAGAGGGAGAACCAGGCTTCCCGCAAAGCAGGGAGCCTGATGTGGGGCTCGATCCCAGGAGCTTGGGATCATGACCTGAGCTGAAGGCAGACGCCTAATGACTGAGCCCCCCAGGGGCCCCTCCTTTAGACTTCTTTGCATGTGTCCTGAGGACCAGGTCGTGTTCTGAGCATGTGTGTCTGAGGGCACTTGTTTTTTTTCCCATGAAAAAAAACACGTAAAATGGACCATTTTACAAGGGAGGACATGGGCGCCCAGAGAGGCTTAGGACCTTGCCCGTGGGCACACAGCCCACAGTGGAGGAGTCAGCGGCTGAAGCCAGGCGAGCTGGAATAGAGGGAGATGCTGCTGCCGGAGAACCAGATGGGGTCGTGCGGAGCGCAGCCTGGCACCCGACGGCGAGAGCCCACGGCAGCTCATCCTGTGAGCGCTGCTGGTTTTGGCAGCCGGGCTGGTTTTGGCAGCCGGGCTGGTGTTGGCGTGAGGTCACCGCTGCGCGTCTCGGCCCCCAGGTGGCCCCCGGGGCTGTCATGAGCAGCGCCAGCCCCGTGCGGGACCATGAGGCCCCCTCGAGCACGCTCACGTCTCCTGCAGTGCCACCCCTGCACCAAAGGGACTTCGCTCCTTCACGTCCCCTCCCGCCTTATCCAGGACAGCTCCGGCCGCCTGCTTCCCTTGGGTCTTTTCAGGGCGGACAGCGGTGAAATCCCCCAATATCGCTGCCTTCTCCGTGCCCCGTCCCTCCTCCTTCCCTGCACCTGGGTGCGTGCACCTGTGTGTGGAGAGAGAGAGAGAGACAGAACGAGAGCTTCCTTCTAATCTTTCCCTTTATTCTTCCTTTTGAAGGAATAAACTTAAAAGTCCTTTGCCAGTCAGAGTCTTAGATTCTCAGATTGTGTCTCCAAACCAGGAGACTGTGTTTGGCGATTCATTTGCCATGGCTTTCTTGTTTGCCTGTGGACCCCGAGTGAGGGGCTGTACTACTGTCTGTCTTTCCAGAACCTTCCCGTCTGGCTCGCCGCTGACCCCTTACCCCCCAGCGCCTGGAGCCATGCCTGGCACAGGGCCGGGGCTGAGAAAAAGCCTAACGTGAGTGACCGGGTGACAGTCCTGTTCTACCCTCCCCCGCCCCCACCGTGGGTACTGGGCACGGCTCGGGCCACAGACTGGGAGCTCGGGGGAACTTTCCAGTCTCGACAGGTGAGGGCGAAGCCAAAATGGAAATAAATCGTACAAGTCCGTGTAAGCGTGTGGGCCCGGCTCCGGATGCCGCTGTCCACACTGCGACCCGCGTTCCGACTCAGCCTTGAGCGGACCGTGCCATGTGTCGGCTGGGGGCCCTTGCCCCGCGTGGGGTGCAGAGGCAGGTTGGGGCATCTCTGGAGGCCGCTGAGCCCCGTTATCCCTCCAGGCAGGTTCCGCAGCCCCTCCGGGCCTCCAGACTCGTCTCCTCGTCTGGAAAACGATCGTGATAATGACAGCGTCTACCTCATGGGTTGTTGCAAAGATTAAGTGAATTAAAATACGTGGAAAGTACTTAAAAACGGTGCGGAGCCCCGAGCAGATGCTACCCCTGTGTTTATTATTTTATTACCGTTGCGTTTATAATTCTCTCGTTCTCTCCGTTGAAACCTTTCCGGCTCCGGAGAGGCAGGTGACTGCCATGGACCGGGATATGCACACGCTCCCACATTTCCCGGGACCTCCGTCACCATTGTGTGGGAACCGGGCTGGCCTCTGGCTTGAGCACGTGGGGCCTCCTGCTGGAGGCCGGGCCGCCCAGTCCGCCGGCCGGGGTGTCCCCCGGCTGCCTCTGTCCCTCGACACGGGGACCGGGGTGGGGGGCAGGCGCGGCGGCTTCCACGGGCCCGTGGGCACCAGCCTCCAGCCCATCCTGTCACCTCCCTGACGCCGTGGACGGGACCCGGCCGAGCTGCCTCCAAGCCGATGCGGCGTCCCCCAAGGCTGTTTGCGGTGGCTGTCACCGTGTTTCCACGATCCTGTGACAGAAACCCTGCCCCGGCGTTAATTTACATTATAGCCAGTGCACCCCGACGTGTGTTTTTAAAGGGTATAATTTCTATCAACTTCAATTAGAGCTATTTTTATTTTTGTCACCCTGAAGAATTTCCCTGCGGTTAAGCTGCCATTTTTCACTGTAATACCCCTGGCAAGGGCCGGGGAAAAAATTAATAGTCTAGTGATCACTTAGCTAATGCACTGTCAGTGCTTGATAAACCGACTGCCCGGGGTGAGACGGCCCGGTTCCCTCCACGGTAATTATGTTGTGTTCACCTGCTGCGGGCGGGGCCCCTGTGGGGGCGGGGCCGGGCAGAGCTGAGCCCCCCCTCCCAAGTCCAGGGCACACCCCCCACCTCACTCTCTCCTCCACATCTGTCTTAGCGGTAATTTAGGTGCCCCAGGGTGGGTGTCTGCCCCTCTTCTGGCTGCGTGCCGTTCGGCAGGTTGCTAAACATCTCTGATCTACATCGGAACACGGAGCATAGCGTATCAGTGACGGCTGATGAACCCGCTGACCACCCCGGCTCAAGGCAAGAAAGGAGGGGGTGCCAGGGGGCACGTGCATCACTGGGCCGAGTAAATGGGGCCATGGAGTCCTTGTTCATGGACGGAGGAGAGTAGCAGTGAGGCCAGGCACACACTCTGAACACAGCAGGTGGGGGCCGAGATGGGGCTGTGCTGGGCTGGGAGCCTGGTGTGGGGGCAAAGGGAGCAATTGAACCTGCGGGAACTGGCCTCCCGCCCCCTGAGTCAGGCACTGTGAGAAGGTCCTCTGTGAGTGGGTCCTCTGAAATGTGACCCCACTGCTTCCCTTGATCCTCTCCAGCCACACAGGCCCCCTTGCTGTTTGGTCCGCAAACACATTAGGCACACTTCTGCCTCAGGGCCTTTGCATCGCTGCCTTGGGGATGTTCCATGCGCCTGGAACCCTGGCCTTAGGCTTCCGCTTGGCTCCTTCCATAACTCGGATGTCTCCTCCAGCTGCTGTGTTGGGGACCTCATGCCGGGGCCTGGGGTGACAGAGTGCCGTCTGCGGGGAGGGCGACAATCTGGGGCGGATTCGTAAGGCCTGCGTCTGGGCGGTAGATTGAGGACATGAATGGAGATGGGCTGGCAGCAGGTCCAGTTCTGTCTGGGGGGGGGAGCTGGGGGCAGAGACCATAGAAGAGGGCACCCCCTTGGCCAAAGAGGAGGCAGAGGATCTGGGGGGCAACCTTTCAAGCAGGAGAGAGGCACGGGTCATCGTAGGGTGGGAGGGGGCCTCCTGGACACCGACAGGGGCTCTTGAGCCAACCCCCATATTGCTTCCCCCTAGAACCTGAACCCAGGGTTCTGCCCTGGGGAGCCTTCACCATTTACAGCTGGGGAAACCAAGGTCCAAAAAAGTAGAGTCACTTGCCTGAAGGTTCACAGCTCTTAGGCAGTGGAGCTGGGATTGGAAGCTGAGGAGATGGTTTCTGCAGCTGCCCTGAGCCCCTGCGGGACGGCTGGAGGAGAGAACATGGGGGTGGGGGGCGGATGGGCTCTGTGGTGCAGGTGCATCTGCAGCCGAGATGTGTGCTGAGGATGTGTTAACCGAGATAGCCAGTGTGCGCTCCCTGAAGCCCCACCATCCCATCTCTCCTCGCCTCGCCTCTGCTCTGAGTCAGGGCTCAGCTCCCCTCCTCCTCCAGACTCTTCTCCCCCTACCTTTTAGAAGGAGCAGCAAATTATACACCCCCTTCCCCACCACCTCCAGCCCCTCAGGCCTCCTTACTGCTTCTAGAGCAGAGATCAGCAAACTCCGGGTTGCAGGCCTTATCCATCAGGCAGCCTGTTTATGTAGAACTCGTGAAACAAAAATGCATTTTACATTTTTTAAGTTGCAGAAAAAAAAGTCAAAGGAAGAAAAATAGTTCATGATGTGAAAATTATATGAAATTCAGATTTCAGTGTCCATAAATGAAGCTTTATTGAAACAGCCACACACTGTTATCTTCACGTTGTCCAAGGCTGCTTTGGGCCCACAATGCCAATGTCGAGTAGGTTCAACAGAGACTATAGGGTCCCTAAAGCTGAAAAGACTCATTATCTGACTGTTTCAGAAAAGGTTTGCAAACATGCTCCCACCTCAGGGCCGTCGTGTTTACTGTTCCCTCTACCTGCAACACCCTTCCCCCACATATCTATCTCCATGGCTAGCTCGCTTTTTTCCTTAAAGTCTTTGCATAAATGTCCCCTGGCAATAGGGCCAGCCTACAGAAAACTCTAACTCTACTCACCCACACTCCTCCCTATTCTCTTCTCCTATTTCTCTTCCCTGCACTTCCTACCAACTGACATGTGAATGTGTCTCCCCAACCAGAATGTCCGCTTCTTAAAGGCAGGAATTTTTAACTGTTTTGTTTGCTGCTGTATCCCAGGGATAGTGCAGGAAGGAGGTACATAATAAGTGTTTGTTGGACAGATGGATGGATGGATGATTGGATGGATAGACAGATGGACTGATGAACAGTTGGCCAGCCTGCATGGATGGATGGATGGATGGATGTGTGGGTGGATGGATGGATGGATGGATGGACAGACAGGTGGGTGGGTGCATGGTTTGTTGAATGGGCACATGGGGTGGATGGATGAGAGGTGTGACAGATGTGTGAAAAGCTAGGTTGAGCCAAATCACACGGCTCTTGGATGCCTTGTGCCGGGTTGGAACTTTGGTAAAGGGTTTTATGCAAGCAGGATGAGTGGTGTTTTGCAAAGATCTCTCAGACCGAGGCATGGCTGGGAATGGAGTGGACAGGGCTCTGTGTCCAGTGACTGGTGGGAGGCTCTCTCCCTGGGAAGTGGGAGAAGACGAGCAGACACAGCGGTCCTCAGCAAGGGTGGGAAGGGAGAACCCCAGGAGAGCTGGGGTGTCAGGCTACAGTAGGTCAGAGCCAGCCTTGCTTCCCATGCTGGCCTTCAGGAGGGGGCCCTCCAGCTTGATGGCAAGGACTCAGGGGTCTCCATGTCCCCAAGGGCTTTTCCCTGGGCAAGATTCACCAAAGGCACCCTCACGCTCTGTTGCCTGCAAGCCGCGGGGGAGGGCTCTTGCCCCCGGGAAGCAGTAAACTCTATGCAGCTTGCTGCCCCGTCCCAGGCCATGAGAGGGAATCAGCTGCCTCAGAGGCCTGCCTTGAGGGAAGAGCCAGGGACATGCCTTCTAGAATGTTCCTTTCAGCCACAAGCACTGCAGAAGCTGGGCATGTCTGCCTCTGGCCAGTTCCCACTGCCTGCCTGCTGCCCAGATATCCTACCAGCCTCCCTGTGACCCCACCCTTCCTGGCCCGCACCTGCCCCCCCCCACCAGGTGTGTCTCCTGAGGCTCTAGGTGCTGTTCGCAGCAGACTCTGGCTTTCTAGTAAGGCTCTCAGAGACATCTCGCTCCACCTGCCCATCCCACGCTGTGTGGCCAAGCACCGCAAGCGAGTTATCCTTTCTGTGCCTTGATTTCCTCATCTGTATAATGGGGCCTCGCCGTTCCTGCCCTCCCCCCTCCAGGGCTGTCTAAGGCTTGCTAGGCTAACACCTGCCAAGCCCAGCAAGAGGCCGGCCGTTGTAGGTGCCATGCGCGTGTAGCGGCAACGATACCCGACGGGCAAGCAAGCCCCCCGCTCTGGGGTCACGGCCCGTGAGCCTTCCACTTGGCCCTTCAGAGACACAGCATTCCTGGCGTGGAAATCCACCCAGCTTCCTCCGACCCGGGAGATCCTCCGGCCCCAGCAGATCCGGGGACTTTCTCGTTCTCCCATGAGATCTTGTCTTTGCGGCTGGTGGCGTTGGGATCCCTCGTCTCCCTCTCGTTCCTGCTTTAACGAGTGCATTCTCGGGCTTTCTGTGTGTCAGGCCTGTGCTAGGCAGAGGGGATGCTCGCGGCCGCTCCGGCTGTGGGTTTGAGTCTCAGCAACCCCCCTTTGCAGATGAGGAAGCTGAGCCCCTGAGAAGTTAACAGGCGTGTCTAAGAGATGGCTGAGCTCCAGGCCACGGCCCCGTGCATACTCCCCGGATGGTCTAGGAGGAGAGTCCGGACCCTTTCTCTCCCCTTACGTTGTCGCAGCAATTCATCACCTGGCCAGACTTGAAGCCGGGGACAAAGCCTTGAGTTCATTTTTCCGAGTCCTGGATCACATGCCCTCCTGGGCTTCTGCTGTCCGCAGGGCTGGACGAGCCCGGCGCCTCCTCCCCTCCCCTCCAGCGCCTGCGCGGTGGGAGCACCTGGGAGGACTCAGGTGGGGAAGAGTCGGACCGAGACCCCTGGCCAAGCCAGCAACCCTCCCCCCTCTCCCCCGGTGCCGTAGCCGAGGGTCCCTAATTGCTGTCACAGATGCGGCAGCCACCAGCCAGCCTCTCCAGTGTGATCTGCTGTGTCGCGTGAGCTTAATTAGTCCCTGATTACTCATTTACTGGGTGCTGTGTGTATTCCACATCTAATAACTTTCCAATTACGCCCGGTCTGCGCCGCACATTTAATAACCCCGTAGTTGTCTGCTTATCGGGGACTCCGCATTCAGCAGCCCAGTCTCCCCCTGACCCAGAGCCTTATCATTCCCTTTGCTGCAGTGTTTGGAGTTCCCTGCTTTGCCATTATGGAGCTGTTACCGGGAATTAAGGGGCATAAAATACTGGGTTTTGGCCTCTGAGGCACCAGCTTGCAGGGCAGAACAGGAAATCCCACCAGAGTGTCGAGCACAGTATCTCTGTGGGTGGGCTCTGGCGGGGGCCACGGAGGGCCAGGAAAGGGGGACTGGGGGCCCCCTTGGCGGGGCTGGGCTGTGTCCCCTTATTTCCCTCCCCGGCAGTCCTGTGACCCCTGCGTCCCCCAGCAGTTGGCAGAGAGAGGTCTCCGGCCGGTTCAGAAGGCGCCCCGTGGCCATGCCCACCCAGCCTCCTGGCCATGGTGTGCGTCCAGTTTGGGAGGGAAGGGACTCTTCTCCCTAGACTTGGTTTCTGGCCTGTGCCTGATTTTTCCTTGGGGACACAGGGAAGGTGGAGCCGCGTTCTTTTGTGCCGTTGGGATGCTGGTGTTTCTTCCTCTTCTCCTGCAGCTCTGCGCCCTGTCTCATCCTCCCAGCCTTGTTCTTGAAATAAATCAGTCACGGCCCATCAGCCGACCTGCGGCCATTTACCTGCGGCACGGACTTGCGTGCTGGAGACCGCAGTCCGGCGTGGCCACGTGGCTGCTCAGGCAGTGAGCGTGGGAATCGGGCCCTGCTAGTTCTCCGTGAGCAGCTCTGTGTCCCCGTCACTGTGGGGTCTACGTGCTGGACAGAGGACTCAGCGCTGGCCTGATTCTCCGCTGTGACTGCGACTGCTGGGTGACCTTGGACAGCTGTCTTGACTTCTCTGTGCCTCTGTGTTCTCCTCTACGCGGCGGGAGTTAAGGTAGGGTTGCTGGAAGGATTGACTGGGCTACTGGCGTCAGGAGCTTGGTGGGCACCTGACACATTGCCGGTGCTCAGTAAATCTAGAGTAGGCGTTACTAGCCCATTTCCCAGAAGCATAAACTGAGCTCAGAGAGTCGTGACTGCCTGTCAGCTTTACTTATGGCAGCCATAGCAGCAACCTAGGACTCAGTCCCACGTCTGCTTTATTCAAGGCCGGCACAGCTGGCTTCCTGGAGTGCATCCTGAGCTAACTTGGAACTAAGATAGATTCAGGGTGATGAGGGAAAATGGGGGTCCCATGTCCCAGGCCCTGCCCCAGTTCCTGCAGGGACCCCCTTGTGGGCAGCAGGTGAGGGGACCTGGAAGGTGGCTCTACCGGCTGTGGCCAAAACCCCCCAGAGGCCAGATGAGCCCCCCACGAGGCCAAAGCAATGAAGCCTTCCTCGACACGCACCCCTCCAGGCTTTGTGGGATCCCCCGGCCACAGCACCCCTTTGGCTCTTGCTCCTGATGCTTACGCCACAGGTCATGAGACTAACTGCCGTTTCTTGAGCAGTTACTATGTGCTGGCTACGTTTAGCGTCTAATTGACTCCACTGTCCCTTTGGTCAGTAGACACTCATTGTCATCCCACCCCTTTTTATGGAAGAGGAAACAGAAGCCCAGCGAGGTCCCAGCCGGGGAGAGTGGCTGGGACCCAGCGTGTGCCCACCGGCCACAGGGAGGCTGAGAGCTGGAGTCCGGCTGGGTCCCGGGAGGGAGGCGGCCACCGGCTCAGCCACAGAGGCTGCTGGGGGAAGAAATCCTCGTGCCGCGTGCAGCCTCTGGGCCGCTGTGGGCCCTCTGACGGGAACGTCCCTGGTTTCCAAAAATCCATCCTTGGCACCGTACGATGTGGACGAGTCTGGGAAACGTGCTGAGTGAAAGAAGGCAGCCACAAGGGGCCACACGCCGTAGGGACCACATGGATGAATCACGAGAACAGGCAAATCTAGAGAGACAGCAAGGAGGTCGTGGCTGCCGGGGCCGGGGAGGGGCAAGGAGGGGCTCCCAGCGGGTCGGGCTCCCTTTTGGGGCGACAGAAGTGCTCTGAAATGCATTCTACTGATGACTGCATGACTGTGCGCGTGTATTTGAAGCCGTTGTGTTGTATACTTTAAATGGGTTACTTGGATAGGTATGTGAATTACATCTCAGGAAGACTGCTTTTAAAAACAATCGAGCAAGGGTTCCCAGACTTGGGGGAACTCATGATCCCATAAGATTCATAAGACCAACCCGGGTGCCGACAACACCATGGGGGGTTTTCCCATTTGGAGTGAGGACCTGGCATCCGCCTCCTCCCCCGCCCCTGGGTTTGCCTGGAGTCAGCTTTCTCCGGCAGTCACTCCGTGCCCTGGAGAAAGTGTAACAGCACCAGATCCCATTAGGAAATGCAGCGGTGGGCCGCAAATCCCCTTTTATTTGAAAAAACCTTGGGAATTGGCCCCCTTTTGCCTTGCCCCGCTAACCGCCTACGGCTTTAATCATAGTGGCCCCGGCCCAGGGAAATAAAGGAACAAGAGCTGTTTACCCCCCTCCATCTGCGGGGTCCCCGGGGGCTGCTCTGAGATGCTGACGGCTGCCGGGGTCCCCGGGGGCTGCTCTGAGATGCTGCCGGCTGCCAGGCTCCCCGGGGCAGGGAATGACATAGGTCCCAGGCCCGCTCCTAAGAGTACCTTAAATGGGGAGCTTGGAACTCTCGGCTGTGGTGGAGAGGGCGCGATGACTATGTCTGCTCGGGGCCTGCTTTCTATTAGGCAGGAATTGTCACACGTGTGGCTTTGAAGCCAGAGGAAAGGCGACTCTTAACCTCCCTGTGATGATCTGTCTGGCAGAGAACCTTTGAGTCTACCTGAGACGAGCCGGGCGTGAGAGATGTCTTCACAATGCCACACACTGGGGGGCTGGCATCCAGTTCCCATCGTGTTTCCGGCACACAACAGCGTGCCAAGGAATGTTTATATCCGGCCCGGGCACTCTTCTAGACTTTACAGGTTGTAGTAGCTATCCACGGCTGCGTAACAAACAATAGCAAATTTATCAGCTTATAGCAACCTGTTTATCTTCACGCAACTCAGGGCCTCGCAGGCGGCTTGTCAAGGCGCCGGCCAGCTGCGCACGCATGTGGAGGCTCAATTGGGGAGGGACCCACCTCCGGGGTCACACGGGCCGCTGGCAGAATTCGTTCTCCTGTGGGATGGAGGGCTGCTACACACACGCTCCTACGAGCGTTTCTGCGGACGTGCGTTTCCGGTTCCCTGGGATGTCTACCCAGGAGTGGAATTGCTGGGCTCCTGGGTAACACTACGTTTGACCGTCTGAGCGTGGCCGGTCACTCTCCAAAGCAGCTGCCCCGTGTTACAGCCCGACCAGCTTGAACAGGTTGTGGACTAGATGGCGAGATTTCATAATCAAGAGAGTTAAGTTTTGAAAAGTGGATTCCCGGGGCGTCTGGGTGGCTCTGTCAGTGAAGCGTCCAACTCTTGCTTTCGGCTCAGGTCATGCTCTCAGGGTCGTGAGATCGAGCCCTGCATCAGGCTCCATGCTCAGTGAGGAGTCTGCTTGAGGCTCTCTCTCCCTCTCCTCTGCCCCTCCCCACCACATGCTCGCTTCCCCCTCCTAAATAAATAATAATCTTTAAAAAATAAATAAATGAAAGTGGATTTCCAGGCTCCTCTTGAAAGATATAATCTGGTAAGACGGAGCTCTGTTCCCTCCATGTGACGCCGGTGGCACTGAGACCATACTGTCCTCCTACATCCTGACCTACCTGGTACCTTGTTTGTGGTTTACTCTCCTGGCCCCTCAGGGATGAGTGTTCAAATCTCTCCTCTCTTTCAAAACCTGCTCCCTTGGAAGGCCTAGTTCAAATTCCACCTCTTCCAGGAAGACTGCCTGGATTTCTCCAAGCCCCAGGGAGGTCTTTAACTCCTGCAGTGCTTATTATCTGCACCTCTCTTGCCCAAATTCTCTTTTGCTCTCTGCTCTTCTCTACTTAAAAGCCATGTCCCCCACTTGTTTTCTAACAGCTGAATCTACTCCCAAATGCTTGGGTTCAAATCCCGACACCTCCAATCATGGGTAGGAGCTCAGACAGGCCACTATATCTCCTGTTGCCTCTGTGTCCTTGTGCGTGACACGGTGGGTGGGAGGATTAAGCATGGCACATAGTAAATGGGGTCCCCCTGCCCACTGCTCCCCATCCTGGGAGCTATCCCTACCTCCCAAGAGGTGGCCCCCCGCCACCTTCCTCCAGCAGGACCCTGGTCCCGCAGCTCCAGGAGGAGAAGCAGGAAGGGGGCTCTCCCCTCTCTCCCTTCCACCAGCCCGTGGGCAGGGATCAGAGCCAGCCCCTCCCTCCACTGGCCTCCTCCACTCCCCGCCACAGCCCACCCCAGGGGGTTTGCGAGAACCCTGCCTGGTTTGACCAGGTGACTACCCCGTAGATAGTTCCCAGGCTGGCTGGACAAGCCGTCCTGTGATGATGGTGGACACAGCAGCAGCCTGTGCCTGGCAGAGTTTCCCAGGGTAATTAGGATAAGATTGCGAGAGCAGCTCGAGCCCGACAAGGCGAGATACATATGGGGCTTTGGGGTCCCTGCCACGCCGACGGGCCCCCGGGCCCTGGGCGAGCAAGTGAGTGAATAAAGTGTGCCGGGCCGAGGTGCCGCCTCCTCCTGGCTCCAGCCTAAGCCGCCAGCACGCCTGTGGGATTTGCGGGGGCTGTGGTCTGGGCAGTGTCACCATATGGATCCCATAAATTAAAGCATTCCCGGAAACAAACGGTAAACGTATCCGCCTCTCGCAGGGAGGGCTGGCGGAGCCCCTGCTCACCCAGGGAATTCTGGGCCATCCATCTCTCTTAGGGCACTTTGGTTTTATGGCACTAACCCCTAAAGCAACTGGATCAACATGAAGCCGCTTTCCGACGGCCCTGGAGCTCGTCCTCAGGAAGTGGGGGGTCGCCGGTCGCCGGGACTTGCCCCCAGATAGCTGCAGGCGCTGAGGCCCCCAGAAGCCCTGCTGACTGGGGGGGAGTCAGCCCTGGAGTAGAGCGGCTCTGTGACCTCAGGCTCCTCCTGCTCCTCTCTGAGCCTCAGTTTCCCCAGATGTGGGAAGAGGTTGGGGCAACCAGGGTAGTCCGAGTCCTAGAGACAGGAGGTGGGACGGTGGGTGGCAGGGGGTCTGATATGGACTTTCTGTTTGGGTGAGAAAGTTCCAGAAATGGGTCGAGGCGATGGTTGCACATCGTGAATGTACTTAATGCCACCGGTTGTGAGCTTACCAGGGGTCAAGATGGTACATTGTATGTCGGGTGTATTTTACCACGATGAAAGAAATACGGAACAAGGGGCTGGGGTTGGGGGGAATGGGGAGACCAACAGGCAGCGTGGACTGGAGATTAGCTAGGGTAATCATCAGAATTATGATTAACCAGCAGGTAGTTACGCCAACTTCCGTGCAGGGCTGAGGAGCTTGGGGAACAATGGGGCCGGCAGGTGGAACCCAGCGGCCAGCCTGGTGTCCTCGGGCAGGGGTCACCGGGCAAAGACGACACTCACCCTGGTCTTGCTGGGGACCAGCCCTGGGCCACCCCAAGCCAGCTCAGCCGACGCCCTGACAGCAAAGCCAGGCCATCGTGGGGGTGGGGGGGGAGTGGCGCCCAGCAGCTCAGACAAGTATGGCCGAGGCTCACCCTGTCCCCTCCTATCCTTCCAGGTCACGTCTGCATCTCTCGAGGCATCAACAGCTGTCCACGTCCCCGCCAGGGAGCCTGAGCCCCGGCCAGGCGCCCCAGCAGAGAGCGCGCCCAGAGGCCCCCGGACGGCCCAGGAGCCGGGGCCCACCCGATGTCAGCAGAGCGGCGTGGCCGGGACCGGAGCAGACCTCCCCGGCACAGGTAGGCTCGGGCGCTCTGCCGTCTCTGGGCGCTGGTGTGACTCGTGCCATCCCCAGCGTGGGGGGGGGGGGCTCCCAGCACTGAGTTCAGGCGCGGACCTCCACCCACGGTCAGCACATTCTCGGGGAGGGCCTGGAGGCTGCGTCTCCCTTCCTTGAGTTTGGCTCTTACACTCCTTAGGGATTAAATCAGTGTGTGGTTTCGTAGGAATCCCTGCCCCCCGATGCCTCCGTGTGTCATATTTGTTAGCTGTAACTCCGCTGTAGTCCCGCGTTCATTTTAAAGCAAGCGTAAGGGATCTCCAGGACCCGCTGAGACGGCCCTCCACCTGCTCCCGCGCCCCCCACCCCGGAAACTCGCGTGCCGCTCTGTCCGGCACACCTGTGTTTGCTCAAAGCGTGATTCTCTACTTTTCCTGGGAGGCCTGAGCCGCGTCTCGGCCGGCGGCCCTCCCCGGCACCCTGGGCCCGTCTGTGTGTGGTCGCCGTCCCGACGCCCCGCGCGTTGCCGTGTGCGCCCCGTCCCCGCCCGTGCCGCGGGCACCGCTCCTGGGCTTCTCCGTTGTGTATGCGTCGGGGCCTGGCCCGCGGCGTTCTGAGGGGCTAGCCTCAGCTGGGCCAGAGGGAACCCGGGCGTGTGGCGGGGTGAAGACGCTGCCTGCCGAAGCCCACTGTGTGCCTTTCGCTGCCACCGCACCAGCCCTGGAGACCCTATCCGCCCATCTTGGCACTTTCCCCGATGACAGAGGGGCTGTCCCTGCTGGGTGACGGGCCTGTGAGTGTGGAGTCCTGAGGCCTTCACGGCGGGGCCTGAGGGATCCAGGCCAGGGGCCATGAGTGGGTCCCAGGCAAGCCATTTGGCCGGACGTCGGCGTGCGTGGGCACCTGTGTTCTTATCTGGGGAGGGTCCTAGAGCAGCCTTTTAGGCCATATTTCTGTCCACAAGCCCCCTCCGAGGAGGTCCCTGTATGTGTCCCACCTGTTGCTGCCCAGAGGGGACTGAGTCCCGAGGCCCGCGCCAGCCCCCGGTGTGAGCCCTGCAGAAAGCACTGCTTGTGAGCCCACGAGCCCCGGGAGGAGCCAGGCTGGCCGATGTGGGGGGCGGGGGTGGGGGCAGCTGGCCTGCCCCGCCATCAGGTCCTGGGCTGCCCTCTGGGGCATCCGTCTCCCGGACAACCGCAGGACCCGCCTCTTTCTCTCTGTGAAGTGCTCTCGTCAAGGGACCCATCCAGGTTTCCGGGGGGCCTGTGGGCCATGCAGCCCTCCGAGGGGTTCCCAGACCCTGGCAGGTGGGCGTGCAGGTGGTGGGCAGGGGTGCTTTGGGGGAGCCATTCCCCCAGCCCCCGGCACACTCGGAGCCCCGGACACGTGCCTTCTTGCATGCCATGCCTCTTCCTCCTCATCTGAGAAATGGGCACAAAGGCTAAGGAGAGGGCCTGGCTTACAGGGCAGGCGTGGGAATCTGCATAACTGGGACGGAAGAGGGTCCAGTGCCAGGCTGGCCCCGAGCGCTCGCAGGTTCAGGCTGGTGACAGCACCATTGTGACTTGTGATTCCCAGGCACCTGGCAGAGGGTCCTCGAGGATGCTGTCCTGCCCCCTCTCCTCCATCCCAGCCACGCCTCCACGCTGGGTAGTAGCCTGCAAACCTGACCCTGGGGGACCCTCGCCTCCCCGCCCCCCACTTGCACACGTGAGGCCCAGGCCCCCAGCCCTGGGGCTGCCCGGGGGCAGGGCAGGGGCTCACGGCCCACGTCTGCCAGCTGCTCCCGTCAGGCCCCAGCCCTGCCTGCAGGGGGGTGGGTGGCTTCCCAGCCAGAGACCTGCCGGGAGCGCTGTCCTGGAGTCAGGCTCCTCCCCGGGAGGCCGCGGATGCTGCTCAGAAACGTGACAGTGACTAATGGCTTATTACACACCTGCCACCTCTCATCGGGCGGGCAGCACGGGGGGCGAGCACATCCAGACACATGGCTACGGGAACACACACACAGCCAGCAAAGGCACCGTGCACAGAGGCACGCACGTACAGATCCGTGTGCACACGCAGGCCCCCGGGACTCTCTTACACATACGTCTAAATACACTCACAGGCACACGCACACTGGATCCGTATCCACGTGCACACAGTGCCCCCACACACACACACCCGGTCCTGTCCCTTCTTCTCTCCAGAGCTCTGGACCCCTGTCTCTCCACTGCCTCTCCCACCCCCTGCAATGGTGGCTCCCCCCCCAGTGCTCGCTGGGGCAGAGGCCTCTCCCAGATGCTGTGGGAGTCTGTTGCCTTGCAGGGTAACTACCCAGCGCGGTCCATTTCTGGCCCTCAGCTCCCTGCAAACATTCTGTACGGAGAGACGGCAGCATTTGCTAGGGGGCGGGGTGCCCCTGGGGACACGGGGGCCACCCCGCTCTGTCCTCTCCCAGAGGCGGGTGTTGCATGGTTCCGAGCGCCCGCCCAGGATGTGGTCACGTGCTGATTGTCGGGAGCGTGGCTCTGGGACTGCAGGGAAAGCGGGGGCTCAGGCAAGCTACACGCCTTGGACTGACTGGAAGTCCCCACTGCGGGGGAGAAGGGCACAAGCCAAACCTGGCCGTCAGACAGCCTCCTCTTGTAGGGTGACAAGCCCCCAGGCTCAGCTCTGTCCGATATTCTTAAGCCTTTAATCAAAGCAAGGTTCCGTTCTCATGGGGCCTACTCACATGTGGTGTAAAATCCAGTGGGAGGACGCTCCCAACTCATCACAAATGGATGGGGACAGGCATTATCTTCATGCAGCCGCGGCCTCCTTGGGAGAGAAGCAGCACCATCTGGTGATAAGTGAGGGTGTGGCTTGGTGTCCAAGACCCAGGTCTGTTTCCAAGTCAGTGCTGCACTTCCCAGACATGGAGACTTGGCAAGGTTCAGAATCCTCCCAAAGCTTAGCTGCTCCAGCGGCGAGTAGGTGTGGTAAAAATGAAGTCTTCCCGTAACATGATGTCAGATGGATGAACATCAAGGGGGTACTCAGGGTTGCTGTGCAAGGTTGTGCACGTTGCACACTGCACAACTCCAAGGTGTGCCGTTTGCCTTGTGGTCGCTGTGAATGTGATTCTTGTGTGATCATCAGGGCTGCCATATTGCACAGCAAAGTGGTAGCCCCAAGTTGTGCCCCATGGGCCCTAGATGTTCTTTCTGAGCCGTGAAAGTAGCAAATAACATCTCCACTAAGAGAAATAGTGGAGGGGTGCCCGGGTGGCTCAGTCAGTGAAGCATCTGCCTTTGGCTCAGGTCATGATCCCGGGGTCCTGGAGTCCAGTCCTGTGTTGGGCTCCCTGCTCAGCGGGGAGTCTGCTTCTCCCTCTGCCCCTCCCCCTGCCCGTGCGCTCGCTTGCTCTCTCTCAAGTAAATAAATCAAATATTAAAAAAAAAAAAGGAAAGTAGTGGTAGTCACAGACTGGCTGATGGGGTTGCAGTGGGGTCACAGGAGACCAGGCCAACATCGACTCCGCAGTCACAGCGGTGTTCCTGGGGCCCCTCCCTTTCTCGGCTGCCACGTTGGGGTGCTCCTCAGAGCTGCTGCTCTCCTCCCACCCAGAAAGCCTCCACTCTCATTGCCTTGGGCTTTGGGGGGACCACAGCTCATGAGGCAGCAGAGAGGAGGCACCGGGCTAGCGGGGCAGGGGGGAGGAGGCGGCCCGTCTGCACGCTGCTAGCCTGGGCCAGTGCAGAAGCTGCCCCCCTTTCACCTGCTCTTGTCCACCCCCGTGGCAGGGGCTTGTCCCGGAAGAGGCCTGTCTTCTCTAGCTCTTGCTGCTGCAGGTAAGAGACGACCACCCACAGTCACTGTCTCTGGTTCTGGGGGCTGGGAGTCCAGCCTGGTCTCAGCGGGGCGGGCAGGACTGCTCCGTGCCCCGGCCTTCCCCGGCTTCCAGACACTGTTCATATTCCCCAGCCCGTGGCCCCGTCCGCAGAGCCCGCGCCGCTGCCGGTCGGCCCGGCTTCTCCAGTCCCTTCTCTGCCTCCTCCTTCCACTTGTACGAACTCTGTGATCGCATGAGCCCCCCCGGATCACCCGGGACGCTCTCTGTGCCCAGGCCGGCGGGCAGTGCCCTTCGTTCCCCTTTGCCATGGGAGGGGTGGGGTGGACAGGGTCACAGCTTTCAGGAAATAGGACACGGACATCTTTCAGGAACCTTGGTCTGCCGACCCTGAAGTCACTTCTAAAATCAGTTGTGCCCTGATAGGTGCTGTGACAGATAATCCTGAGCCCGTCGTGGTTCCTGTTGGGTGACACAGGATCCCAGGGTCCCCTTAGCCTGTGGCTCTGATGTCTCTTGGTTTTCAGAGTGCCCTGATGCCATCACAACAGACAGGGGTAGAGAACCCAGGGGAGCCCTGATGCTCACCCACCTGGGCCTTGAGGTGACCCATGTCCCTTCCACTGACCGGAGCCAGTTGCCGCCCCGCCCAGATGGAGGGGGCCCAGGCAGTGCAGTGTGGGAGGGGCAGGCCACTGCCGGGGGGGGGGGGGGGGTTGGCCGGCCATCCCTGCCCCAGCCACACGTCCCGACGGCCAGTTCGTCCAGTGCTCCGTGAGCTCCGAGAACTGGGTCCGAGCCCGGGGTGCTCCCCCTTGGACGCCCTCCTCTGGTCCCCGTGTACTTTAGGGGCAGGGCAGGAGCTCTCAGGCCCTGGCAGGTGCGGGACGTGAAGCCCAGCCCCTCGGCTTCCAGCGAAAGGGTGGAGCTTACCCTCTGGGGCTCACGCAGGGCTGGGCTTTCCCTGGAACCAGCTCCTGCCTCCTCCACTCCCTGCTCCTGTCCTCTCCCTGGTCTCCCCGGGTGCTCTGCCTCAGACACCCCCGCGTGTCCGCGTCTGCCGCCGAGAACCCACCTGAGACGGCACGTTTCCCAGGGCCGTCCTGCTCAGCCTCGTCTGTGCAAAGACGAAGAAATGCGTGCACCCCTCGGCTCCCCCCGGACACAGGGTAGATTTGCAAGCAGGTGCTGGGGCTCCCCCAGCTCCCCAGAGGAAAGGCGTCCTTCGGGGGTCAAGCCGAGGATGCAAAAGAAGGAAGCCAGTGGAGAATCGGGCAGGTTCCTGGGAGCCGAGCTGAGATCCTGGAGTAGAGGGTCCAGGGGACTAAGGCAATATTGCCCCGAAGCTAATGTTCATGGGTGCCGATCCCACTCCTTCATGTTTTGGACTCCCGCTCCCTAAGTACCAGTCCTGCCTCGGCTCTTGCCAGCCGTCGGTGTGAGCAGACAGCCTCCCTGCAGCCAGTTGCCTCACAGTCCCTGAGCATCCAAGAGGGGCTCCCTGTCCGGGGCTTAGTGCGGGGCCGGACTCTCAGAACCACGGATGCCGGCCCCTGGCCTGGGCAGAGAGAGCGCGCCGGTGGCCACCTGAAGGCCCGGCCCCACAAAGGCTTTTGTCTCTTTTGTTGGACAAACGGGCTCCTGGCCTTGGGCCTCCACTTGAGGACTTGGCTCTGATCGCAAGAAGCGCTTGGCAGGCCTCACTTGGAAGGGGTGCTGGTGCTGAGTGCTTTGACAGAGAAACTCAGAGGCCGCCTGCCCCAGCTGGCAGCTGCTCGGAGGGTGCGGGGGCCGGTCCAGCCTCGGCCCCTCCAGCCCTGCACGCCCCCTCTCCCCGGCTCTGCGGGCAAGGCGTCATCTGGCCGCCTGAGTGCCTCCCCGCTCTCTCCCCGCTCTCCCTTCCCGTGTGTGGCTGCAGCCGAGCCAGGATCCAAAGCCTCTTTTCTCTGCAACAAACCGCGTGTTTATCTTCTTGGGAGCTTGGGTCATGCTGGGGAGCTCGGGGCCTGCAAGTCGGGGCAGGAGGATTAGAAAGCCAGGTTGCCTGGAGAGGCCCTTCGCTTGTGAGTCCGTGTCACCCCAGGAGCCTCTCCGATATTTAGCGCGGACTCGCTCACCCCCGCGGGCCCGAACACCCTTCTCTCTGTTGTCCGGCTGACCCAGGGTCCACTCGCTCTCAGCTGGCCCCTTGGCTGGCGAGTGACTCCGCGTGTCTATCCATCTGACTGATTTCGGTTCCATGAAATTAGGAGAAGAGAATTTAACGTGCGTGGTTTAATAAAACGGTAAACTGAGCATTGGCTGAAACGCAGTCCGTGACGGCACGAGCTCAGAGCCGCTCCTGGCGCGGAGCCGCCGCCGAGAGGGTCTGCGTGCCTGAGCCCCCACTTCTTTCCAGGGAGGTTTGTGATCCGGCTTGCAGGTGGACACGAAGAGGTGACGGGCTCGGGTGGGGGCCCCAGGGAGCTGCAGCCGGGCAGACACCCCTGCGAGGTCGCTTGTCCCCATGGCCCCCTGTCCCCCTCCTGCCCTAGCCTCGGCTCACCCACCGCCCTGCCTTCCCCCGTTCAAGCCGATAAGCTGGTGCCCGGGGACCTCAGCTACCCCAGTGTGGCACCACGTGGGTTCAGTTGGCTCCAAGAGCTGCATTTCCAACCCCCGCTGTGCCCCACACCAGCTCTCACCTGTGACCTGAGAGCAGAAACCATTTGGAAACCGGGCATCTCTCCCAGCAGACCTTTGCTTGTGTCTCCACCACGATTGCCTGTTTGCACGTCGACACCGTCACTTATGTGTGTGCATCTCTTCATAAATATTTATTGAGCACGTGCCAAAGACGCGTTAGGCAAAATGCGTGATACCAGGCAGCGTGAGGTGCCGTGAAGAGAAACAGGGTAGGGGACACAGAGGGGTGAGAGCCGTGACTTGAGGCAGGGTGGTCACAGAAGGCCTTGTTGAGGAGGTAGTGTTGGGCAGAGAGCTCCAGGCTGCGGGAAGGGCAAGTGCAAAGGCCCTGGGGCAACCTGAGCACAGCTCACGTACACTCCTCATGAAGGCTGGGACTATATCTTACTGTTCTCTTTCTCTCTCTGAACCTGACACAGTGCACATAATACGTACCCCATAAACCTCTGTGGAGCAAATACAAGTTTTTCAGTCAGCTAGTGCTGGGGAACCAGATGGGGGACCGTCAGGAGAAAATGAGATTCTTATACACATAGGGGGCATTCCTGGGCTTCCTGGGCTGGGGGCTGATGGTCGAGGCAGGTTCTTACTCCATTCCAGAACCTTTCTTCCCTCCGAGGGTGCTGCTCCCTCGGAGCAGGGACCCCTATTCTAGGGACCCCTAGCCGCCTGCTTCTCCAGAGGTTTGACATACTGGAGTCTAGAACACTTGAAGGTCACCTGTGAATAATTGGTTCTTTCCCTCACTTGAACTTGGATGACTCTGAGGAGGGGCTGTGACCTCCCTGGATCAAACACATAGAGGAGAACATTTTTTTTTTTAAAGGTTTTATTTATTTACTTGACAGAGAGAGACAGTGAGAGAGGGAACATAAGCAGGGGGAGTGGGAGAGGGAGAAGCAGGCTTCCAGCCAAGCAAGGAGTCCAGTGCGGGGCTCGACCCCAGGACCCTGGGATCATGACTTGAGCCGAAGGCAGACGCTTAACGACTGAGCCACTCAGGCGCCTCAAAGAGAGCATTTATTGAGCGCCTGCTGTATGTAGGAGCTGGGAGTCTGGGCACAGCTTTCTTCCCAGTTGTACTCCTTTCCTGCAACTGCTGGAAGCAATCATCATGAACTCAGCACAGCTTTATGACCTTACAGCCGGAGGTCAGAGGCGGCGGCAGGGCTGGCTCCTCCCGGAGGCTCCAGGGGAGAACCCATTTCCTTGCTTCGCCAGCTTCGAAGGTTCCCGAGGCTCGTGGGTCCTCGCCCCGTCACTCCGGCCTCTCCCTTCCAGCTCACGTGGGCGACCACACAGCCCTGCCTCCCTCTTATGAAGGCCCTTGTGATCGCATCGAGCCCCTGTATTATCCACGGTCATCTCTATCTCGAGGCCCTGAGCTTAATCCCGGGTGCCGAGTCCCTTTTACCAGGTGACATGACACACTCACAGGCTCCAGGGATTAAAAGATGCCCGTCTTTGGGGAGCCGTTATCTGCCCTGCCGTGCCGGCCGCCGTGGCTGCTCTGAGGTTGCCATGTGAAGCCCGAGGGGGGCGTAGGGTCCAAGCTCTCGACTAAAGCGTGGGCAGGCTGGTGAGGACCGCAGGCGCTTCGGGAATTTCCTGAGTGCTGACGCGGCACCGAGCACCCTTGCAGGCGCTTTGCCGGGGCTAGCCCCTCAGGCTTCATGGCCGAGCTCAGGGGGGCCTGAGCTAGCCCGGTTCAGCCCCAGCAGGTGCACTCTGGGTCGTCCTGGCCAGTCTCCACCTCTGGGACACGAGGAAGATGACAGGACGCTTCTCTTGGGACTGCTGCTGTGGCGGTGACCTGAGTTACCAAGTGTCGTTTTAGAGTGGGGAATGGGGACCCTCGGGGGTCCCCGCACCACCCTGGTTTGGGGGGTAGTCCTGGAAGGGGCTGGATTCTCGCCCATCCCAGGACGTTCTCAGTGCAGTTTGGTGTTTTCCCAGGAGGTGGCGCAACAAAGCACTAGAAATGGGGCTTGAGTCACAGCCCAGGACCGCCCAGAGCCCCTGCCCTCAGCCCGGCCGCCCCTCCCATAGCCTCCCACCACCGCACCCAGGAAGCAGTCTGGGGGCCCACCTTCAGGCGGGCATCCCTCCGCCTGCCCCCCGCAAGGCAGCTGAGCCCTGGTCTCCACCCCCAGCAGATGCCCAGCCCTCCTGTCCCTACGCAGGCTGAGACGGGTTCTCGCAAGGGGCAGAATGGCTGAGAAAGTCTACTACACCCGGGAGGGGTGCAGGGGAGGAGGGAACACTGGAACAGGGCCTGTCGACCTTTGTAGGGCAGAGGGGAGACCCCTCCAGGGAGGAGATCCCAAGAGCTAAGATCCCAGTGACAGTGGGCTTCCTTCCCCTTATAAGACCTCCTCTGTCTCCTGGGGGAGCTTCTGTCCTGAGCAGCAGAGACCACAGCCTCCCCGTCGGGATGGCTTCCTGCCCCCACCCCACCCCCCAGCCTGTCCTGAATTCTCCAAGAGCCCCAGGACCCCTGCCTCTGGTTCTGCACACCCCTGCCTGCCGATCCGGGCTGGGCCCTCCAGTTCCCCATCATAGCCTCCCCGCAGGGCGCCCGCCGAGGCCTCTCGTCCCGGGGCTAGGGCACGCATGGGGCCTGCACCCTTTCCTTCTGCCGGAGCCAAGCCACCCTTGGCCCATGCCTCCCTGACGTCCGCCCTTGGTGCTCCTGACCTCTGGGAAGGCGGCCAGGTGGACGGCTCCTTCGGCCTTGGGCGCGTGCAAGCCCGTGGCGGGGACTTGGCACGGAGTGGGTGCTCGGAAGGGACTGCCGAGTGACTGTGTGAACGGATGGCGGGGCTTGGGTAGGCCGTGGCGCCCCCTGAGGGACCCGGGGTCCTCTCTGCTCCCCAGGACATAGCAGTAAATACCTCGGCCCGCGGGGTCCGCCGGGGGGAAGTACGGAGCTGGATTTGCAGGGAAGGCAGGAAGTGGCCACCGCAGCTCCCAGTGCCCGCCGCCCTCCGGAGCTCCCGTGCAGCCCGCGGGGCTGTGCGCCAGGGCGAGCTGGAGGCGGGGGTGGGGGGGCAGGAGGAGGGCCTGCCGCCCGCGTGGTTGTGCTGCGGCTTGCTGGCCGGCTCCCCCCCCTTTTCGACTGACTTCTCAGAAGTCTGCTCCTGAAACTGAGTTGCAGAGTTGAGAGAGCCCAGCTCTGCTCTTCCTGGCCCTGCTGCTCCGCCCCCCTCAACCCTCCCCCAGGCCAAAGGGAGCTGCTCCGAGGCCGCCAGGCCAGGCTGGGGCCGGGAGGGGGGGCCAGGGGCTGGGACTGTCTGTTCTCATGGACCAGAAGAGCCCCAAGTGGAAAGTGCTGCCGGGTGAGTCCCTGGGACTGCCCCCCGCGGGGCCACGGGTGGGGGTGGGGGTCTTGGGCACGGGTCCTGGGACACTGGCCAGACTTCCAGGACCGAAGATGGACGTGGGGGGGGCGGTAGAGTGCTGGCCTGTGACTCGGGGAGGGGTGCGTGTCCTGGCTGCAGGGGCACCTCGGGGCACGTGTGGAGCCTGAGCGTGGCCCCGGGGGACAGATGTGACGCCCCTGGTGGCCAGCGTAGTGGCCCCAGTCGGAGCCCAGGGGCCTGGGGCAAGTGCTGGAATCCTAAGGGGTGTGGCAGGGCTGTGAGGCGTGGCGGCAAGCGCTGGAGCCCCTGGGGTGCTGTCCCCAGGGGAGTCCTCAATGCCCCTGCGGGGGGCGCTCCTGCTTCCCCCTGCGCTGGCTCTGGGCACCCGACAGCAAGCGCTGGAGCAGGTCTGGGAGGTGCGTCCCAGGGAGCCAGGAGAATCCTCCCTCCCTTCCCGCAGAGGAAGGAGCACCCTGCCGGGGGCGGGGGTGGGGAGCTGCCCAGCTGCCCGGGACAGGACAGAGTCTAGAACCTAAATGACCTGTTTCTGGAAGAAGTGGGAGGGGAAGGGCAGGAAGGGTCGGGATGTGAACCAGGCAGGTCCGGGAGTTTGGGAGCAGGTCGAGAAGGCCGAGGACACATGACTGGGGCTCCGTCTGCAAGGAGAACCTGGGAGCGGCAGGTGTGCCTGACCCAGGGGACGCCAAAGCCCCAGGGCTCCCGCTCCTACCCCAGGTGGGGTGCAAGGGCTTCCCGCCTCACCTCACCTCCCCACGGCCGGCATGGGGGACAGCAGAGACCACATGCACGGTGCCCGGCTGGGGAGTGAGGCACGGACTCTGGTCCTGACCCTGTACTCCCCGGCTGGGATTTAATCTGATGAAGAAGGAACACACAGACAAGGGGAGTGCACTCCACTGCCTATCTGCGGACCGGCGGGCCGGCCGGCCTTGAGGTAGTGAGCTCCGTGAGCCAGAGAGTATTCAAGCAGAGTCCACCAAACTGGTTGGACGGTCACGGAAGGGCCAAGACCAGACAGGACAGTCTTCCTTCTGTGTCTCAGATTCCACGTCCCTTCTCCTGTGTGCACCTCATCGGTGCAGCAAGAAGGACCATAGCAGCTGGCGTTTAGCCAGCACCTGTTGTATACCAAGGCTATTGGCCACACTTGGTGGGTGTGGCCCACGGAATGCTCATAACACTGTGAGCTAGGCACTATTTTCCCACATGTTCCAGATGAGAAGACGGCGGGGGCGGGGGGGCGGTCAGGTGATCTGCTGATGGTCACGGAGCTGTCCGTGGAGGGGCGCACCTGGGATCCAAGGTGTGTGGCACAAAGCTTATGTCCAGAGCCACCGTGCAGGACGAGATGTCTCCTTGATTACAGGAAGTCCAGCCCTAGGCCCGAAGATTCTCCAGAATCACTTCAGGGCCTTGGCTGGAGAAACAGTGAGCTGTGGCTTTCCGGGGTCAAGTCCTCGGCCAGGCTGAGCACAGCCCAGGTCCTGCCGGGACAGGCAGGTGCCAGAACAAGGCACCTGTGGGGACGGGCGGTGGGGGACACCTCGCCCACACCAGGGGCGCTGGGCAGCACCGTCAGGACGCGGCTGGGTGCTGGGAAGGCAGCCAGGGGCTGTCAGGGGCTGTTCTCATCACACGGGCACAGCCCCACCTCGGCCCCTTCCTCATGCTCTGCACTTTCTGGGGTTCCCCCAGAGCACACGGCCCTCAGACAGGGCTATAAAGCTGAGCACCGGCCCGGGTCCGGGGTCCTAGGTGGGGGACTTTGGTAGGTGGTGTCTCCCTTCCTCCAGGCACGGCTCAGGCTCACCTCTTCCAGGAAGCCTTCGGTGATTGCTCTGTCCTGGGACCGTCCCTTTTTCTCTCTGATGACGTCTTTCCCTCAGCTCCAGAGTGGGAAGGGAGCTTAATCGGCTTCATCTAGGTCTAAACCAGGGCACGCTGACAGCACAGGAGGCGCTCTCATTTATGACATGGGGTGTTAGGTGAGAACCAGGGCCCTCCCGGGCAAACCAGACAGTGGCCCAGCAGGTATCATAAGTGTGGGTGTTGCCTCTTCTGGTTCTTTCTCTTTGTTGTTTCAAACAACACAGAGGGACATGGGAAGGGGAAGGAGGGAAAGGAAAGGCACAGGCTCTTGGGTCTCCTACTTTCCAGTGGAGTCTCCATTTCTTGATCTGCGATGTGGGGGTGCTGGCAGCAGCCGCTGAGAGGGTCACAGGGAGGACTCAGTGAGGCAACGCACATAGCAAAGGGTCAGTCACCGTGTCCTGTGTCCACCTCCATCCCTCCAGCACCAAGCTGGTGTCTGATGTGCTTACTGAGGCCTAGAAGGGGGTCTGCACACAGTTGGTGCTCAGCAAACCGTTTGAGGATGGATGTATGGCTGCTTGACGGGGGAATGGATGCGTCCCTTCTCCCTTGCAGCCTGGGGGGGTGCGACTGTGCTTTTGTCCCCGCGGCCCCTGTGGTCACGCACCTGCAACGCAGGGCCGGACTTTCCAGCATCTTCTCCATGAGCCATGGGCCCCGGCTGCTCCCCAGGCCTCCCTCCCCCGCCTGCAAGTCCCATCAGGACAGACGAGTCAAGTGGGTTTGCAGGCCGGCAGCCCGTCGTTCCGGCTGTGTGTGCGTCGGTGTGTGGGTGGGACTCCCAGTTGGGGGGGGGTTGGTTCTGAGTGTGTGTGCGTGCGTGTGCACACCCAGCAGCCCCAGCGGGCGAGGTGTCCCCAGTGGCTTCGGGCCGAGGGGATGAGTGAGCAGACAGTGGCTTTGGCAGCTGGCCATGCCTGCCGTCCCCGGAGGGTGTGAGGGACACGGACGTGACATGTCTGACCTGCTGGTTTGGTGGGGGCTGTGCAGGGGAGGGCCCACGAGGCCCGCTTTTGGGACCCCGGACACCCACAGCCAGAAGGCGTCTGTCCTCTGCAGGGCAGGGTCGGACACACGGACAGGGCCAGCCTCTCCACCCCTTCACCTCGGTGATGGAGGCGCCGTGCCCTCCCTTACGGGGGCTGAGAGACCATCCCAGGCGCCCCTCACTCCCCAGATGTGGTGCGAAGAGGAGGGCTCTGGACCCGGCTGGCCTGGGTTCGAATCCCGGCACTCTTGCCTAGAGCCGTGTGCCCCCGGACAGGCTGCCTAATCTCTCTGGGCATGTAAGCTGTCAGCACCACTGCCATGCTTGTCTGGAAACACGGGAATCCCAAGACCCCGGCTGGGCCAGGCAGGACCCCACGGGACCCTCACTGGGCCTGGGGTGGGAGGCAGCCATCAAGGGGAAGACACAGCTCCCCTATCTGGAACAGAGTAACTGCTCGGAAACTGCTGGAAAACACATCTGAGGGGCGGCTCCCGGCCACCCTTCCCCACCCCCAGCATCCTGTCCTCTGCCCCTCTCTCCCCCTCACCCAGCGAGGTACAGGAAGGGAAGGAGCATGTATTAAGCACCAACTGCATGCCAGGTCTTAATTAAGCCATTCAGCCCTGTTTTACAGATCAGGGAATGGTTTCGTTGAGGTGGGAGGTTTGCCCCAGGCTTGTGCAGGGCCCAGGACCAGCCCAGCAATGCTGAAGCAGGACTTTCTACCGGGAACCAACCTCCACACTCTGGGGTGGCCTCCCTGCCCGCTCCTGGGGCCCGAGCCACTGCCCCCTGAGCCCCTGGGCTCCCCGAGGGCTGCTCCAGCCCCCGCCCAGGGATAGAGCCGCAAACCTATAACCTCTCCCCCACTGCCCCAAGCAGAGTCTCAGGAAGCAGACCACGCAGGCACATCTGTGTGCCCTGTCTGAGCCTCAGTTCCCCCATCCATCAAATGGGGGATAACCCAGGATCTCTATTCTCCCCGGTGTTGGGAGGGCCGCCGGGGGCACGGTTCTTGGCACAGAATAGGCCCCAGTAACCCTGGGCCATCGTGAGTGCTGCTGCTGTCGCCGTCCCCTTCGGCCACCGCCCCGGGGCCCCAGGGGCCGGTCTGGGCTGAGTTTGGTGACTGGGTGGGCTGGTCTGGCCGCCTCGAGTCTCCCTAATGGCAGGTTTGGGCACAGACAGAGCCTGTGGCCTGGCAGTGTGGGCTGGTGGCTTTCCTCCCCCCTCTCCCCCGTCCCCGCCTGCCCGCCCGCTGTGCAGTCCCAGCGGGGACACGTGAACACAGCCTGGCTCTGTTCTCAGAGCTGTGGGAGGCGGGCTGTCACCGCGGGAGCCAGGAGCTGGAGGTGAGCCCAGAAGTGGGGGACGGGCAGTGGATGTCTGCACCTTCACCCCTCAGCACCAGGCCCTGCCCAGCCACAGGTGCCCCCACAGCACAAGGTGTGAGTGGGAGTCCCGCTGGGTGCAGGGCTGGGGCCGGGCAAAGGAGGGGGCACCGTGAAGGGGCACGCAGGAGAGCAAAGAGGGGGGTCTTTTGCGGGAGGGCTGCCCCACTATTCTGGGGAAGGACGTTGTGTCCAAGGCAATCTGCAAGGGATCTGCAAATCCCCACACAGCCACCATCCCGGGGGCGTGGGTCCTGCTGGGTTTCTGGACTGCTCCTACCATTGCGCAGGTTGTGCACTGTACAATCTGGGGGGGGGGGTGGTGATTTGCATTGTACAGTGGCCCAGGTCCTCCTTCCCATCTTCTCCACCAACCACGTTCTGAGTTTCAGTTCTGAAGTTCTGGTCGCCTTTGGTTGTAAGCCTGGAATGTTGGTGGGAGTGGCGCGTGCCAGCGATCCTGGGTGACAGGCACCCACAGTGGGCCGCACATGGTGGGCTTGGGGGGGTTGCAGGAAGCCATGACCATCCCTCGGAGCATCCATGCACCCCGTTCTCCACAGGCATCCGTGTAGCATCAGAACGTCGTGGGTCCCGGCCTCCCTGCGCCCCCCTCCGTTCCCTCGTTTGCCTCCTGGCCCTCCTTGCCAACCTATAAAAAAAAATCTTCACTCCGGGGCTCACCTATGGTCGGCTGGCCGAACAGAACCAAGGGAGAGACACACCAGCTGAAACCTCTCCCGGCTGTGTGACCTCGGGCAAAATACCTAACGTCTCTGGGCCTTAGTTTTCTCATCTGAAACATGCAGGTAATAGACTAGATCGTAGGGCAGATTAGACGAGATAGTGACAAGCACTTCGCCCAGAGACAGTAGGTAGAAAGTGCCCATTGCTTCTCACGCCACATGTCCCAGGCAGAGCTTCTGGCTCTTTTTCTCTGATACTGGGAGGTCCTGGCAGGTGGGGGGCTAGTGCAGGCTTGGCATAGGTAAGCCCTGGATTCATAAACCCCTGCAGGGTGGTGGGGGGAAGGCTCCCCCTCTCGCTCTCTGGGCGCCAGTGCAGAGTGTGCTAGAACATTCCTGCGGGTGCACAGGAAGACACAGGCTCGGTGGTGGCTGCTCAGCCTTATCTCAGGCCTTCTGCAGACAGCCCCGTCCCCAGGAAAGGGGTGGATCAGCCTCGTCATCTGCGCCCCAGCGGGCTTGGGAACACATGTGGCCGAGCGGATTTCCCGGGGGGACGGCAGTCCGTCTCCTCCTTGGCAGGGTCCAGGGCATGGCCACAGAGAGGGGTTGGCCTGTTGGCCTTCCTGCCCGGTCTGCACCTTCTGGGTGCTACGATCTTGCCAAACGTGCTAGGGGAAGGGGCTCCTTTCTCAAGTCCAAAGACAGGGCGTCAGGCATTTGACATTGGGAAGTCAAAGCATTATCATTTCCAGAACGTTCTGGTGGATTATAAGGACTGGCCAGTACATTCTAACATAGATGGTCACCATAGCTCTCAATGACAGCAGGAGATCCGAGGTAGGGGTGTTGTCCTCAGGGTCTTAATGTCCAACTGGGCACTCCAAAGATTAAAGGCACACAGCTGCGGCAGTCTGGGAGGGCTTCCTGGAAGAAGAGAGACAGCGTTGTGACTTGAAGGATTCCCAAGATCCAGAGGTGGTTGGTGGAGGTCTTGGAGGCAGAGGGGGACAATTCTGTGGACGGGGAGTGGGTAGTGCCGTAGGACTTCATGTAAATGGTGGAGATGCTGGAAGCCCGCCCCCCATCTCCCCCTTTTGCCCCTGGATCAACCCCACTGTTCTGCAGATGAGGAGACTGAAGCCTACAGAGGGTCAGAGTCACAAGCAAGATAGAGGTCGGGGCAAGGCGAGGTGGGGGATGCCCCTGCCCACCGCCCAGGGGCCCCCACTTGCCGGCCCCTCCGCTCAGGGGCCCCTGGCCATCCCCGCGGCCCTCCGTCGTGATGCAGTTAATTGCTCTGTCTTGGTCACTCGGTCTTTGCTCTGTGTTACATGGGAGCGATTTGAAATCCTGACAGAAACACAGTGACCAGATTGACTCCATTTGGTGTGGCCCCGGATCTAATTAGATCCAATTAATACTCATGAAGGGGTCAGTGTCAGGGGTCGGCCCCGATCCGTCATCCAGCTCAGAAACCAGCCCTCTCCGGCTCCTCCATCCGGGCAGCGCCGTTCAGCCCAGGTGGGGAAGGACCCCTTCTCCCTGTTTTTTGCACTTTACGGGGGGCCTGGACGTTTCCAGGGGGGCCTGGGAACCCGCCCATTGTTAAAGTCTTTGCAGTGCATGTTCGTTTAAGCTTCTGTATTGAGATACAATTTACGTAACGTGAAAGAACCATTTTATAGTAAGCGTTTCAGTAGCTTCTAGAACGTGCACAATGTCGTGCCTGCCGCCTCTGTCCACCGCAAGAACATCCCCTCAGGAGGAAGCCCCCTTCCCCGTTTGCTGGCATCCCCCTGCCCCCGCCCCGGCAACCACTAACCTGCTTTCTGTCTCTATGGCTTTGTGCTTTCTGGACCTTTCATGGACGTGGTATCTCTGATGGGTGATCTGTGATGGGCCTCCTTCCCCTCGCGTGTTTTCCAGGTTCATCCACGGGTAACACGACCAGTACACCATCCTTTTTCATGACCAAATAATATTCCGTATGTGGGGCCCCCCCCACGCACTGTGTGGGTTCTGCCGCTAACGGGCATTTCAACCATCTCCACCCTCTGGCTACTCTGGATATCCACATGCAGGTTTGACTTCCGACACCCGTTTTCAGTGCTTTGGGGGCATATCCCCAAGAGGAGAACCTGCTAGTTGATGTCATTAACTTCATTTTACTTCAAAAACGTGGAGAGCTCTCCCTGGGTGCCAGTTCTATAGTCACAACAACCCCGAGTGGTAGGTACCGTTAGCGCCATTTTACAGATGAGAAAACTGAGTCTCGGCAGTTAGTCAGGATGTGAACGAGGCCGCCGCCCCACGGCAGCCGCCGCTAATGCGGAATGGAGACCAGCAGCTGGGGACGGTGACCCAGTTCTCAGGCCCAGAACACAGGCCCAGGAGGACGCGCTTGTGCCGACTATGCTTCCCAAGGCCAGCGTCTGTGTGTGTAGAGAGACGCGTCTGCTCAGAACATACTGGGGACGGGCCCTCTGCAGGCACCTTGCTGGCCTGGGGGCCATGCCCCGCGCAGGGCCGGCTGGGGTGCCCGGAGGAGCCCTCCGAGGCCCAGGAGTGGATGACAGTGGCGCGGGCTCTCCACCAGCTCTGCTGTCCTCGGCTGCTGGACTCCCGCAGAGCCCCTGCTTTCCACCGGGTGGGCGGGCGACTCATCCGCTGGGCATCGGTCACGCAGCCTCGGCCCCAGCCGGGGGCCACCCCCAGAATGTGGTTATCTCCCGGTCACACACCGCCGTGGGGCCGGGGCGCCCAGGCGGCTCCCTTGGCTTATCTCCCGCTTGTTGCTGTCTCCCCGGTCGCTCTGAGTCCAGCCTTATCTCGGCATCCCGGGCCCTTCCTCTCCCCAGAAGCCCCGGCAGGAGTGGGACGGAGGCCAGCCCCGGCAGGAGTGGGACGGGGGCCAGCCCCTGGCCGTCCTGGACCCTGAGGGTCAGAGTTTACTCCCCACACGAGGCCAGTCGGCCGTGCGGCCTCGGCTGTGGCCCTTGTGTTTGAGAGGACGCACAGTGATGCCCGCGGGCTTCTGGACATTCAGATCCCGTGGGCCTTGACCACCGGCTCAGGGTGGGCAGGAAGGACAGTGGTGGGGCCTGGGGGCATCCTATTGGGGACCACGGACGCAGAGCAGGTCAGAATGCTTCTGGATGAGACCAGACATCCTCCAGGCAAGGCCTCCTTCCCCCATCCAGCCGGGGGCCGTCACTAGGGGCCTCACCGTAGTCTCGTGGGCCCGGCGTGGGCCCCGGGGGCTCCCCGCCCGAGGGCACGTCCTCCCTCACACGCGCACGCACGGGCATTGCTCTCTGACACACACAGTCCTCTCTGAGGCTAGCCTGGGTGACCGCCGGTTTGCTCACAAGCTGCCCACAATGGACTATTCATGCTTCGTGGGTGTCTGTCTGCTTGGGGAGGGGAGCAGAAGCCAGGAGGAGACAGCAGCACGGCTTCGAGGCCTTGGCTGGGATAAGAAGTGACTTCCATTAAAGGGACCGTCCCCCACCCCCCACCGAGAGCAGAAAGTCATCCAGCTGGGGATGGGAGGACCCTACGTGCCTCTTCCCTGCAGGGCCTGGGGCCAGAGTGGATGGTTGGTCTCTAGGCCACAGGACCGTGTCCTTGGCCCGGAGGCTGCTCTCACCAGTCCTTGGTCCTTCCTCGTGGGCCTTGGCAGCCACCCCCAGCTCGGGTTCAGAGTCTGACGGGTTTTCCGCTCAGAATCTGGTTAACAGGGACAGTCCGTCTGGATCCAGGAGCCTGCCTTTCCCAAGCAGCTTCACCCTTCCTAGACGGTCTCTGCTGCCTCCCTTCGGGGTGGGCAGGGTGGGACAGACTCAGAGAGGGGTAGCCCAGTGAGGGCTGCCCAGCCCAGGCCCCCCGATCCAGAGCCCTGGAGACCCCCTCTGAGAGGAAAGGAATATGCTTCACGCTGGCTGAGACCCTCCCCCCACCCCCCATGAGGACGTGCTGGCGTGCCAGGATGGCTTTGATCTCAGAAGGGCCGGGCTCAGCTGGAAGAACCTCTCTCCGGCCCCGTAATGTAGCGGAGACCCAGGGCGCCGGCTTCCCTCCCTAGCTCTGCTGTTCCCTTGCTGTGTGACCTCAGATCACTCCCTCAACCTCTCTGAACTTTCATGCCCGCACCTATAAAACAGAACCGATGCTGTAGCGCCCAGCCAGGAAGATCACGTGAGCTCCCGCGGGGTGTTCAGCACTAAGCCTGCATGGAGTAGACGTCGCACATTACCACGAGAAGGGATTTCGGGGGCCTGTTCCTCATTCCTGGGTTTCCCTTCCGCTTCTTGTACAAGCTGGGACCCGTGCAGCCAGTGACTCAGCCCGCAGAAGGGCCAAGAGCTCACAGCCGGCCAGGCATGTGGGTGGAATGTTCTGGATCCCTGACAGGCTTCATCTTCAGGGTCCTTGATGAGCTCCGGCTAGTGGCCCAAGATAGAGGAAGAGAGTGACTTGAAAGGGGTCCTGCAGGGGCAGGTCCCAGGAGGGGCACACAACAGGCCTGTCCGGGTTTTATTTTTCGGTGCCTTTGGCAAGTGACCCAGGGAGGCGGGAGATCCGGGCCTGCTGTCCTCCTGGGGGCTCCGAGCATCCGCGCAGCTGGGGTAGCCTGCTGGGCACCTGCCCCCAGCCCCGCCGGGCACGGCCAGCCGTCTCCAGAGCTGCTTCCTCTCGTGGAGGGCTCTCTGGCTCCCATCACCTGCCCCGAGTCCTGGGGGCCTCCGCCAAATGGGAGACAAGCCCCTTCTCGGCCCACACTGGGCCAGGCAGAGCAGAGGTTTGGGGCGGGGGCTGCTGGCCAGTAGCGGCTTATCTGGGCAGGAGGCGGGGGTGGGGTGGGACACACGGTGACTGTGGCTCACGGCGTGGTCCCCGCTGGCAGAATCCACGGCCGCGCTGCTCAGGGACTCAGAGCTGCAGAGAGCCGGGGCCCGGTGGGAGACACCTGCCTGCTGCCCCCAGCCCTGGCCATGGGCTCCTTCTCGGGGGCCCTGGGGAGGGGTGGCAGGAGGCAAAGCTGAGAGCTAGAGCTAGGTGGGGCTCTGGCAGCGGAACCGGGTTGGGGGGGGTTGTCTGCCGCCCCCACGCCTGGCAAGTGGCCGCCCCCACCCCAGGGTCGGGCTGGCTGCTGATGGATGGTAATGAGACCCGGGGAGTCTGATGAAGTTCATTTTTCACCTGCGTGTGATTTTGCCTCCCCGCTCTCTCGAGGCAGCTGGTAATCCATCCTGGAGCCCTTCAGAGGCCTCGGCGGTAATGGGGTCATAGATCACTCCCTTGTGGAGACAGAGGTGGACAGGAGAGCCGAGCCATTAAGAATGACCGCTGGTGACCCCCCCGGGCTGGAATAACTCCGGCTCCAGCTCCAGACGGGGCCTGCCACGGCCCTGAACTTGGCTGAGGGTGGGAGAGGGCCAGGGGACCCTTTCAGGGTTGGTGTGCACCCCACGAGGGGAGCGCAGGGGAGGTTACGTCTTCCTAACTGTGGGGGTGAACTGCTGACCCAGAGGGAAGGCTGTCTGGGGTTTCCGGGGGCTGGGCCACAGCTGCCCCTTGGTCAAGGCCTGTGTCAGGTCAGGGTTGACAGGCGCCTGCTCAGAGCCCACCCCCACCTCCCACCCTGTTTGACATAGGCGACCGCCGGCTGCAGGCGGAATCCTTCGCTTGCCCCTCGCCCCTGCAGCTCAGCAGTGTGGCCCGCAGAGCAGAGCGAGACAGCAGATGCCCTAGGACACCCACAGTTACAGCTGATTCTGCCTCCGGCCCTAAACCAGGAGGGGTAGCTGATTCTGGGGGGGGGGGGGGTGCAGAAGACCCGTCCTGCCTGGTTGGAATCCTGCCCCCCTATCTTACGAGCTGTGCAAATGGGCAAGTCCTTTAGTCCTCTCTTGTCTCTGTTCCCCCGCCCCCCCTGTAAAGTGGGATAGTAACTCAGGGTTTTGTGATGATACAATGAGGTTTCACGTGGTGTGCTCCCAGCAGCGCCGGGTACCCAGCCCTCTGGAAGTGAGCGTGGTATTATTGTCGTCAGAGGCAGGATCGCGGGATCACAGCACAGGCTTGGATCCCTGCTGTGTGACCTTCCAGGAGATTCTTACCCTCTCTGGGCCTCAGTTTCTCAACCTGTAAAATGGTGGTGAGGGGATTGAACACGCTGATTTGTGAAAAGCCTTAGAAGGAGATCTGATGGAGCTCAGTGCCCAGGAAGGACCACCCCATGCTACCCTCCTAGGATGCTCCTTCCAGAACCTTCTTCTGGGGTTCTCATTAACAAATGCCACCCCAGCGGTGTATTGGGGAAGAAGAGAGGGCCAGAGCGGCCACGGCTCCCCCTGCAGTCGCTCCTACTTAGCTGGGTTTCCAGAAACGGGCACCCAAGAGCTGAAATGACTGGCCCTCCATCTGTCTTCTTTCCAAGGCCCGCCGGCTGGGCAGCCCCCTGCTTCCCTCACTGCGGGAGCCCAGAGGGCCAGCCAGGTAGGGCGAGCCCGAGGGACCGCATGCGCCTGGCCCGCCCTCTGGCCTCTGCAGTGGGCGGGCGGTGCCCTTGACCTCCTCCAGGACCAGTCAGAGCCTGGGGTGGGTGTGCTAGGGTGAGCTGGGCCTACAATGGGCATTTGTATCCAGCAGAACCGCACTGGGGAGGGAGAAGGGAGGCTCCTGGTCAGTAGGCCTAGACGGTGGGACTTTTGACCGGGCCTCTTTATGGGAGCCCGCCAATCCTCGAGGCAGCCCTGCAGTGATACAGCATCTATGTGGGGAAACCGAGGCACGCAAGTTTCTGGAACCCACCAGGGCCACGCGGCATCACACATCAGGTCCTCTTGTGCCGGTTCCCCTGAGTTCTTGCCGATCTGACTATGGGGCACTCTGGAACCACCTAAAGACCACAGAGAGCAGTCCTGGGTGACAGCACTCCGTGTGACAGTCGTGGTCTCTCGTGTCGGCTGCCTGGTCCAGGCCTGGGGAGGGTGTGAGCTGCCCCTAGCACCTGCGGGCCCGGCCTCCAGGCCGCACCAGTTTCCCAGAATTGCTCCTTCACAGTGCCCAGCCTCCTCTCCCCCATCCTCCACACGCCGCCCCACCCCGCTAGCACTGACCTCCTGTGGTCCACTGACTCCTGGTCCTGCTGAGGGGCCTTTGCATGTGGAAATGGCCTGGAATTCCCTTTCCCTGGAAGTTTGCCTGACTGGTTCCTTCTGCCCTTCAGGCTTTAGCGCAAATGTCACTTCCTCAAGGAGGCCTTCCTGGATTGCCTTCCTCACAGACTCACTCGCTGTCTTATCGCCTTGATTTGCTTTCTTCCTCATACTGGGCACTAATGACCCCAAACTCTCTCATTCATTGATTTCCTTTAAAAAAAAAAAATCTGTCTCCCTTGGCTGGAAGGTAGGTGTCGTGAGAGCTTGTCCATTCCTTCTGTTCACTGGCACGCCCGCAGCTCACGGGGTAGTGCCTGGGGCATAGTAGGTGCTCACTGAACGCTTACTGGCTGCACACGCGGGTGACTGGAAGGATGGGTGTGTGGACAGAGGAAGAAGGGAGGGTGGGTACTTGGATGGAAGGAAGGAAGGACGTTTTAAGGGTGGACGGATGGGTGGATGGAAGGAAGAGAGAGAAGGTAAGGCAGCAGACATCTAGGCTTCTTTCCTCTCCCTGACCCGGTCCTAACCATCAATGAGGGGCAGTGGGAGGTGGTCGGGTTACGACCGGCGGCCGGCAGGTGGGTTAGACGAAACACCTCTAGGCAAGGCCACAGGTACATCGCGAGCCCTCGGGGGTGGAGGAAAGCTGGGTCCCATGGGGCGCTCTCTGAACCTCGAAGTCACTGTTGCTGATGGGCTGAGGGAACTCAGCCCCCCGAGGCCTCTCCCAGGTGCTGGGGAGAGGAGGCGTGGCCCGCTGCCAGCCACCAGTCTGGGCTTGTGTGATGGAGCGGAGCCTCCCTACGAAGCTGCCAGCATCCCCCCGGGCGTGTGGGGGTGGCGGTCACGTGTGTTTGCCTGGGCTGTGCGTGCAGGTGGTATGAAACCTGGCCGGCACACATCCCTTCAGGGGGCCTTGTGTCTGCTTTTGTCCCCGCACCCCACCCACTGCGGTGACTCCCCTGCAGACCCTAAAACAAGGACGAGGCCGCTGTCCTCTTTTGTGTAAATGAGAATAATCCTAAACAGTCCTGGAGCCCATCCCTCCCCGTGCTAACCGCACCGCCGAGTCTCACCTCCCTGTGCTCTTGCTCCCATTTCACGGAGGAGCAAACTGAGGCCCAGAGAGGGGCATCGTTCGCAAGCAGTCACGTGGTGGGGAGGCCCGAGCTTAGTGCCTGGTGTGGACTGGGGCCTGAAGTCTCCCAAAGACCCCGCAGAGTCCGGCCCTTTGCCCATCCTACACGGGAGGAAACAGGGAGCTGAGAGGGATAGGGGGCCGGCGCCAGCAGCCGGGCCCAGGGCTGCGCCATCGGTGTCGGCCATGTACTTCTACGTCCCTAGAAGCCAGGACCGTCGCTGGCACATAGTAGGTGTTCAGGAAACACTCAGCGCCTCTCGTTTGGTGAGGCCACAGACACGGCTCTGTTGGTCATTGAGGCCTGCGACCGGAGGTGCGCGGCAGGAGGTGGAGACAGGCTCTTCGTCTTCAGGCCGGAAGGTCAGGGTCAGCTCTGCATAAAGTGGGGGCGCCCGCGCCCAGGTGGGTGGGGGCTGCAGACTGGCTAGGAGCCCCCCTGGAGCCCGAATTCCGAGAGCCAGCTCTGGGTCCCGCCATATAACATGATGATCGGTTAGGGTCAAGCTGTGGTCCCATAACTTGTTGGAAGACGTTTCAGAACAATAAAGGTGTCTGGCTTTATATCTGCCCATATTTTATCCCAGCTTTAGCCTCTCCCGCTTACTCGCCGTGGATTTACTGTGCGTATATTTGCAGCGGGGGCAGTGGATGTGCCGCCCCCCCCCCCCCCGCCCGCCTTGGGGAGCGCGGTCCCACCACAGTGCCCACGCCGGCCTCCGCCTGCTCGAACACTGGCCTCCCGGCTCCTCTGACAGCCGGAGCCGTCTCCGGAAGCAAAGGTTACGGGCCTGGGAATGTTATGACATTACGGTTCGTGTCTGCACTCAAGATGCGCGGCTGGCAGCGAGCGGGGCTCCGGGCGGGGACGTGGGGGGATTGATAGTGGGAGGGGGGCCTCGGTGACGGCGCCTCCCAGCCCCGCCGCCGGCACCCCGGGAACTGGCAGAACACGGGCGCCAGCCTCCCTGGCTGCGGCTGCCGCCACGGCTTGATGCTGTCAGCGCTTGGCGGGGAGGGAGTCCCCGGCTGTCAGGCCAGCACGCTCCAGCGGCGGCTGTGACCCAACAAGACAGAAGCGGGCAGGGCAGCCCGCGGTGCAGGACCCGGCCACCTGGGCGCCGCACCACCTGCCCGAGGTTTAGGGATGTGGTCTGCCCCAGCCACCCCGTGAGACGGGCAGTGGCAGCCCTTGTCGGGGGGCAATAGCGACTTGCCGTGTGGGTGTCCTGGGGCGGCCTCGAGAGAAGGCCACGCGCTGGGGGGCTTCAAACGCAAGTCCTGGAGGCGGGGGTCCAAGATCGAGGTGTGGGCAGAGCCGCGCCCCCTCGGAAGGCTCTCAGGTGGATCCTTCCTTTTCTCTTCTTTTTCGGCTTCTGGTGCATCCAGCCATCCTGGGTGTCCCCCAGCTCATGGCCACGTCCCTCCAGTGGCTGCCTCTGCCTGCACACGATCCCCTCCCTTTGTATGTGTCTGTGTCCAAATGCCCCTGGGCGCTCCCAGGTCCAGTATGACCAGCTTTTAATGTGCAAAGACCCTATTTCCATCCGAGATCAAATAGAACTCACAGGCTCCAGGTGGACATGACTTCGGGGGGACACTATTCACCCCAGTACCCTTGCCCTCAGTCGCTGTAGCAGGTGCTTCTGGGCCCCGCCAGCATCTCGGCCCACAGCTCCCCTGCAGAGAGGTCCGTAGAACCCCATGGCTTCCGGATGTTTCTGCTCCGTGCTGTTAGCTGGCTGTGCTCCCACTCCCAGTAGGGGGTTCATGTCCCCGGGAGCCACTCCCACCGGAGAAGGAAAGGCATTGGGGGATGGGGATAAATACCCCAGCAGCCCTGCTCACGGTGGCCCCTCGGTGGCTGTCCCCCCTTCCCCGTCTCACCGCTTCCCTCCCTCACTTCCTGGAGCCTCCCCTCCAATAAACTCCTAGCACCTGAATCCTTATCTCAGGCTCTGCTTCTGGGGGAATCTCAAATTAAGACAATACAAGGAATAAACATAACCAAACAGCACCCCCCCCATAACTGAGGCAGTTAACTATTTAATGCCCACAGAAGGCCCGAAGGCAGGGTTGCCAGATTTAGAAAGAAAAACGAAACCGGAGCCCAGTTACATCTCGACCTCAGATAAACAACGGATACATTTTTGTATAAGTATGTCCCATGTAATATTTGGGATATACTCACACTAGAAATTATTCTTTGGGGAGGGGGAGGAGCGATGGAGAGTGATAGCTGATGGGTGTGGGGTTTCTTTCTTGGGGGGGACCAGGATTTTCTAGAATGGACTGTAGCGATAGTTGCCCAGAGCTGTGAGTAGACCAGAAACCATGGAGTCTGAGTTGCTTCTCCCGGAAGGGGAAGGATGTGTTCACTTCCGCTGCATCAGGGGCCCCTGGCTGCAGAGGGCCCGAGGAGAGGCGGTGGTCTCCACCCTCCCTGGGCTCGAGGCCGAATGACCTGATGTCTGTGATTGACCATCACCCCCTTGAATCTTGCTAGCGGCTACGTCTGAGGTCACACAGCTCGGGCCAGCCCGGGACCGGGCACACAGTAGGTACTTAGCGTATGCTGCTGGAATGGCATCCATTCTGGAGCTGAAGGGCTGCCGAGGCAGCTGGAGGGGTCTGTTTACCTCATTGGACAGCGATGACCCCAGAGGGCCACCTGTGGCTGACGGAGGCAGGTCTGGAACCTTCCGGGACAGCCTTTCTTCGTGCTGTGGGTGATTTGCAGTCCCACAAAGGCCCCAGGGGGAGCCACACCCATGAGGTAGCCACTGACTCCAGGGCTCCAGTCTCTTTAGGGGTTCTCATCCAGAACCAGGCAGCCCCCCAGCCTGGTGGCCGGACCTGAGTTGGGGGGTTTGCAGCCCCCCAGCCCTGCCTGCCACCCTCCCAGGGCAGGTGGGCCTCATGGCCACGAGGGGGCAGCAGGGGCTTCGCTGCCTGCTCTGGGCCCCTTCATCTTGGTTCAGGCCCCCCCAGGTCTTGGTCTCAATGGGGGGGCCTTCGGGTCACGACGCAGGCAGCAGTGGAATGCGCCCCCCAGGGACCTTCTTGACACTTCTGCCTATCTACCTAGAAGCAAAGGAATTAATGAAATGCAGCCCTCCCTTGCATCAGGCTGACTGTCCTGCCTGCGGGCTGCTGACTTGGGGGTTTTGATTGTTGAGTTTTGCTTCTCCCCCACCTCCAAGAATGACTCGTCACCTGGCACAGGGGGCTGGCTGTCAGGTGATCCAGGATGGACCCCCCCCCCCCCCCGCCCCCGGGTCCAGGCTCCTGCCCTGCCTGCTGCCCACAGGCTTCTCCGAGGGTGGGAGCCTGCCAGAGGGAGGCAGGAGGGGGAGGGAAGGAGGTCAAGGCCTGAGAAATTAAATGTTCATAAATGTAGGCCCGGCACTCACAAAGTAGGGCAAAGCCATTAGTGCTCATTAAAGTTTAATACCTGTCGGAGCCCCTGCGGCCCCGGTGGAGACCGCTCTAATTTGATGGGTGTAGAGGGGAATTCTCAAATCATCATGGGGGCTGGGGCCTTGCTTTGCTCATGTGAACATGAAGACGACATTGGGCTTTGAGCTTCACCTTCGGGCCAGCGATGAGATGGGTCCTTGGGTTCACCGGTCTGGTGGGGGAAGGGGGGTGTCTGCCCTCGAGACCGTCGCCCGTGCCAGTCCTTGGGGGGGGGTCGCTGGTTTTGTCCTGGACAGCCCTTCCGCTCCTCTCCCCTCTGCGGGTTCACCTCAAGGTTCCAGGCCCTGCCAGCAGCCAGGTGCACTCTTTCCCCCACCGAAAGTCCCTGGGGGATTCGCTATGAGCTAGGCTAGAAGCCCCCTCATGCCCTCCCTCCCGCCACCGGCCCCAAGCATCTGTTTTCCTGCCGCAGAGTAAACCTTTCCGTCCTGTTTCCCATTGCCTCCAGAAAAGCCGCCTTTCCTGGGTACCAGGAAAATCAGTACAGTTTGTGGGCTCAGTGTGGGCTGAGTACTCCAGAAACTCAACCAAGAACAGGTTGGAAGCATCCCCAGAGGGCTTCCTGGAGGAAGTGGCACTCGAATGGGGCATCAGAGGACATAGGGGGGATTTAGCTGGGAGTTCTCAGTTGGGGAAGGTGAGCATGTGAGGAAGACAGAGGCTTGGGCACGTTGAAAAGGGGAGAGGCTGGAGGTTTGGGACACGGCAGTGGCAACAAGGTGGGAGATGAGCGGGAAGGAGGGTCTGGGGCAAGTTGAGACAGGCCCTGCACGCCAGGCTAAGAGTTTGGACATTGCCCTGAACCCCTGGTCTGAGAGGAGAATGGACCAGACCCAGGAAAATCAAGGGCTTCAGGGCAGTGTTGGCTACAGAACGAAAGGGAAGAAAGGAAGAAGCTAAGATCGGGACCTCCCTACCGTGCGCCAGGCTCTTCCATGCGAGAAAGGTGGCAGGACTCTCCCCATTTCACAGATGGACAGACTGAGGCCAGCGAGTGGGCCCAGTCTGCCCAAGGGTGGAGCAGGAATGCCAAGGGGTGTCTCCAAGCCGGCGGGCCCAGCCGGGCCGGACACAGGCTGGCGTATGTGCCCGCCGGAGACACTGTCCTCGTGGCCAGTGCCCAGGTCTGCGGCTCGAGCTTCTGGCCGGGCGCCATGCCCAGCCCTCACCGCAGCGGCTCCAGGCCTCCGTTCTCACCAGGGCTCCCAAGAAAACCCTTTGCATCTTTCGGCTCACCCTTAATAAATGCGCCTTCCATCTGTCACCTCCGCCCTCCCCTGCCCACACTCTCCGGGGGCCTGCCCAGAACAGCTCCTAAATCATCCACGGCCTGCCTGCTCCCGGCTTCCTCCTGGCTGCGCGCCGCCCTCCCCAGGCCGCAGCCCCTTTCCCAGGCTGGCCTGGAGCACAGCGAGCCCAGAATAGATCAGGAGAGAGAGGAAAACCGCAAACGCGCGGGCCTGCCGAGGGATGTCTTAGGAAGTCCCACAGGACTTGGGGTCGCCCCAGATTAGACCCAAGACCCCCGCCTGGCGCCTGGAGCTGCTTGTGTCCATTGAGCTCCCAGGTACCTCTGGGGTGTCTCCTCCTTCCTCTGGAACGTTCTCTCCGGTATGAATAGGGCCGTTGAGAGCGTGGTCTCAGAGCCTCAGCCTGTCCGGCTCACTCGGCTCACGTGCTGCGTGGAAGGCTGTCTGATCCCCTGAGAAGAGGTGGATGTAAACAGCCCCATCCCTTCTGCTCCCCAGCCTGCCCCCCCAGCCTCTTCTGCGCAGGCTCGGGCTGATGCGGGGTAGGGGGGGAGTGGGCGGGAGTATCCTGTTTTAAGAGGCAGGAACTATTCGGGCCGCAGGCCCCAGGGCAGACAGGCCCAGGCCTGAGCTCCAGACCGGGGCAGATTGCTGCCGTCGTGGTGCCAGCTCCCTTCCCGTGGCCCTGCTCCCCCACTTCCAGCTGCATGTGGGAGCCAGCCTCCCCACACCCCATACCCCTGCGCCCACTGCCAGGCACTAGCTGAGGAAACCACGGGGCCCAGGGCCCTGGGGGCTCCCTTTGCTCCCCCCACTGGGGAGGAAGGAGGCTCTGTGTGGTCCCAGGCGTCCGGGCCATTTCCAATTTCTCCCGAGGGGTCCGGGAGACTGTTTAGGGGCTGCCCGAGGGGCACGGGGCCCCCTGGGGGGTCACAGGCCTGGTGGGGACAGGCAGTGAGGATGGCATCCCAGGAGGCCACACGTGGAATGCTTTAGCACTGGGGAGCCTGGCCTCGGGCTGCCGCCTGTGACCCCAGGGGCAGTGAACCTCAGACGACAGGAGGGGGACCCGCTGGCTCAGAGGGGTGCAGGGGAAGTATGGAGCAGCTGGAAAAGGACAGGAGCCAGCACCCCAGGGCCCTCCCTTGCTCCCTGTCCCTGTGAAGTCCTGTGGGGGGGGGGGGAGGGAGCCGGGCAGGCTTGCTTTCTCCACGCACGCAGGGGTTCCAGTACATTCTCTGGTCCCATGGCAAAGCAGAGGGTTTCCTCCCCTTTCTCGGAAGGAGAAATAGAAGCTCAGAGAGGCAGAGTGCTGGACCCAGAGCCACACAGCAAGACTTGCCAGCCCACGAGCCCCGCCCCGACAGAGACACACAGACACACACACACACGCCCTCTCCTCTTTGTGCCTGACCCCCCCCCCCCCACCGTGAGCGTTGTGCTGTCCACGCCCCACGGGCAGGTGTCTGGTGTCGGTGTCCCCTTACTTCGTCCCCGCCCGGGGCATGCGGCCGCTGCGGCCCGGCTGGTGGAGGGACTAATTCTGGAGACGGAGCCCTCCTCCCAGCTCCTGGAGCTGTCACGTCGGAATTCACGAGGTTCCAAAGTCACCTTCTGGGCAGGGAGCCTAGGTTTCTGACTCAGCCCCGGGTCCTCCCCAGAGTTCCTGGCGGCGCGGGCGGCACCACCTGCAGGCCGTGCCACCATCTGGCCCCGCTCAAGGGCGCCCGTCAGCTTCACACCTTGGGCGTCTGCGCCCCAGCTTCTCGGGGGACCTGCCGGCCTCGTGCTGCGGGATGGAAATGACAAGGGAAGGGAGCCCCTCCTACAGGGATGCTGCGCAGTCCGGCGTTGTCCCCGGGACGCTCCCCTGAAGCCCCCACAGGACGAGGTGTGGGGTTCCAACGCCGAAGGAGCCCCGAGAGCTGGGGCCACCCCGACAACATCCCTTCACGGAATCCCAAGGTCCGGGCTCCACCCCACGAACCGATTAGTTTGGAAGCTGAGGGCGGGAGACTCCAGGCCGTGGTGTATTTTCAAAGCTCCTGGGTGATTCCTCGGCCCGCCCAGGCAAGAACCTCACACAGATGTTCCTTGGCGTTGTGGAGCGAGCCAGAGCCAGGTCTCTGAGGTTCGAACCCCGATCGTGGATGTTGGCTCTCTGCGCCTCAGTGTTCCCCTCTGCAAAATGGGCGTGACCGTGGTGCTGACTCCCACAGGTGGTGATGAGGGTCACGTGGGTTCCTGCCCGTGGAACGCAGAGTGCCTGCCGGGTAGGTGGGCCGGGCGCGTTAGTAATGTCATTCTCGGTCGGCGCGGGAAGCCAGGCAGGGATGTGCGAGCCCGCTCCCTCCCAGGTCGGGAGGCAGAGGCTTGGAGGTGGCCATCCCGGGTTCGGTCTCAGCTCCACGCTAGCTGATGCTGGGAAAACGGCGGCATCCCTGTCTGCGTGTGTGCAATGGGGATATACCTGCCCCTTAAGGCTGTAGCAGGCGTCGATCGAGGTGACACGGACCTCAGTGTCCTCAGCTGTGAAATGGGAGACTAGGCTAGGCTTGAGGGACCTAGTTCAGATTCCTGCAACTCTGGGGTCATAGCCATGGGGCAGAACCCAGCCGTTCAGCCTGGTGCCAGGTTCCTGGGCCAGGGGACATCCCTCCCGTGTCACCTGGTCCTGCTCAGAGGCATGTGTGCACGCACGGGGCGGGTGGGGGATGTGTAGATGCATGTGGACTATGTGTGGAAATGTGTGTGATGCATGTTGTGTGTATGTGCACTTGTGTGTAATGGGGCGTGTGTGGCTGTGTGCCATGTGTGGTTCACGTGTGTACCGCGTGCACAAAGGATTGTAAAGACGTGGGTGGGTACATGTGTGTGGCGTGAATGTGCAGTGCACAGGTGTGCGTGGACGTGCGTGTGCGGTGCAGGAGGGGGCCCTCGGGAGCGGCGTCAGCCTCTTCTCCGGGCCCTCACACTCACAGGGATCGGTCCCGTTCTCAGGCCCTGCAGGGTTCCCCCACCCCCAGCTCCGAGCCCTCCCCAGCTGCCTGCCACCCCAGCAGGGGCCCCTGCTGCCCAGGGGGGTTCAGTCCCCAGCAGGCGCAGAGCCTTTCCCGTGGCTCCCCGTGAAAGAGAGGACGCAGAATGATACAGCCACTCCCGCACCCCCACCTGGCCTCGGAGGAGGGCGCTGCCACTCAGCTGGACCCCACTCAGGGTTTCCTCTCCCTCCCTAGTCCCTGCAGACCCCTGGCTAAGCCCGACCAGGTTTCCCAGCTCTCCTGCCTCGGTTTCCTTACCTATAAAGTGCCATAATTGCAGTACCAAGTCCTCTGAGCACCTTTTGGGGGCCAGGCTCTGCCCTGGGCTGTCGGTGAGGCAGACTGAGCCTCGGCCCTTGTGGGCCTGCAGATTCTGGTAAGTCTGGGGGAGGAACGAATGAGGAATATGCACAAAGCTCCGAGAAACGGCCCGTGCAGGTAGCAAGCGCTCTTCCCTCCCAACTCCCTTCTTGCTGACAGCTGAGAGGTCCCTGCTGGCCGGGGGCAGACCCTAGACCCGCAGGCCCAGCTTGCAGCCGGGCTCCTGAGGGCCTGGCCTGGCTCTGGAAGGCATGAGGTCAAGCCACTGCCGGCGGGGGGTCCCTCCCTGAGCAGGCCCGGAGCCAACCCAGGCGGCTTCCTGCAGGGGCCTCGGGTTATGGCCACCCCGAACCCCTGGCAGTTATCAGCGGCGTCACCAAGCCAGCACCTTGAATAATTAATGCTAATTCTTCGAAAGTCAGGAAAAAATATGGAATTATCCACCAAACGTTGCTTCAGCCCTCCCCACTCCGTTGAGGATTCAAGAACATCAAAGATATGGGAAAACAAGGAATGTATGTGTGTGTGTGTGTGTGAGAGATTGGGCATAGATCTGTCTGTGTGTCTAGGGGTCTGAGTGTGTCTGTGTGTGTGGTCATGTACCTTACATCTCTGTGTGGGTTACATGGTTGTATGTATCTGTGTGCCTGGGCGTTTATGAGGTTGTATGTCTTGTATGATTGTGGTTGTATATTGGCGTGTGACTGTGTGTGTCTCTGTGTCTGTGTGTGCGATCGTGTGTCCATGTATGTGTCTGTGCACCTGTATGATTGTATCTGTATGGCTCTGTGTGTGTGTGTGTGCACACATGTGCGTGTGCACGCCCACTTGGAAGGAGGCTCAGCCAACCCGGCTCAAACCATGCAAATCTCTGTTTGCGAGAGGAGGGGCTGGGCCTGAGGCCTGGTTTGAGCATCCAAATTAGCAAGAGTGCAAATCCGGAGACCCTGCGCCCTGCCCCTCCTCGTGGCCCCAGAGACACCTCCCCGCCCCGACGTCTCCACACGGATTGCAAACTGTGGAAGCGTGAATGGGGAGCAGAGGGTGCCCAGAACCCAAGAAGCTGGCTTTCTGACCCCTCCCAGGTGGGCCCTGGTGACGGGTGGGGGGCAGGGGCGGAGGGGGGCGGGGGGGCGCCAAGGGGAACCGGCCCAGGCAGGAGAGGGAGTGAGCCTGCTGTCATGCATTATTCAGCAGCTCCTGATTTCTCATTATTCTCCCTGATACTTTTACAACCTGTCAGTAAATAAAAAGATTCTACATTATTTATAGAAACGGAGCAGAATTGGCCACGAGGATTTAGTATTGCTATTATTAGAGAGTCCTTGGGACCGTCAGGACGGGGTGGGGCAGGTGGGGCACTGGGCGGGGTTCAGAGCTCCCGGCGCCCCAGCTGGAGGGGAGTGCGGTTTGGCTTGCTGACCTCAGGGGGTACATGGTGACCTTCTTGTGGACGACTGCCCCGAACTCAGGCACCGGGGGGACCAGCGGGCCCGGAGGCAGGTGGCTGTCTACCTGGCTGGCGCGTGGGTCCTCCTCGGGGAGACCGCAGCCGGTCCCACCCCCTCCGCCCCTCCCAGGGCAGGCACCCAAGGTGCTGCCGGCCGCGGCCACAGGGTGCTGGGAGGGGACTGCCCCTGTGGGGGCGCGCGGAGGCTGCGTGCTGAGTGGGCTGCTGCCGAGTGTGCAGGAGGCCCTGCTCGCCAGCCTTCTGTGTACACAAGGCTCCGCACACGGGGTCGAGGGCAAGGCACGCCTTCTGGGGGTTGGTGGCATTTACGGTCCCTTTGTCCTCACACCGGCAGGCCCCGGGTACGGTCAGGGTTTGGGAATGGCAGCTGCAGACAGGTCAGGGGACGGAGGGTCCCCGGCGTGGGGTGTCCCACTCTTTACCTTCCCAGACACCGAATCCTGCCCAGGCGCCACCTCCGGCACGTCCCTGACACCTTCCCGAGGCTTCAGCAGTTAGGACGTGGCCGGGGCAGACCGGCGCCGCCCTGTTGGTAGTGCCGTGTTTCTCAATCTGGGTTCCGCCTGCACTCTCCCGGAATTTTTAAACTCTGTGCCCTCCGTTCTGACGGCAGTCTAAATGGAATTAACATGAGCATATATTGGCGTTTCCGGGGCCCTTGGGTCCCGGGACTGTAGTCAGTCCCATCCACACGGAGCTCACCTCGGGACAACGGGGAGTCCCACACACCGGGGCTCTCAGACTGGAGCCTGGACCCGTCGTGGGGTAACCATTCCCCCCCTCCCCCGAGTCCTCCGGTCCCCAGGCTGAGAAGCCCTATTCCGGAGAGGGCAAGAACTGTAGGCCACTGACCTGTAAGCCCGGCGTCCAGCACATAGTAGGTGCCCTACAGGGTCTGATGTTGAGTCGGTTACGAAGTTAGCCGTCCCTTGGAGGAGGCGTAGCCAGGACTGTGGTGTTTCTGAGCCCAGAGGTGCTGAGGGGTCCCTGGGGGGCAGAAGTCAGTCAGGGAAGCTGGCCGTGAAGGGGAAGGCTGGGGTGGGCCTGGAAGGAGTGAGCCTTGTTCACAGAGCAAAAGGACAGCCTCGCAGGTGAGAAGGAGCCCGGGGGGCGGCCGTGCTCAGAGCAGAGGCTGGAGATGGGAGCGGGGCCGCAAGATCCCAGGACAGGGCTCACCGAAGGAGGGGCCGCGGGGAACATCTGGGTGCGGCGGCTTGCTATCGCTGCGTAACAAATGACGCCCAAACTGAGTGGCTCTGAGCCAGTTTATGGTCCCCTAGTCTCTGTAGGTCAGGGGTCTGGGAGCAGCCTAGCATGACCTCCTGCTGCCAGACCCTCCCAAGCTCCAGGGGCTGGCCGGGGCTGCGGGCTCGTCTGAAGGACCCCCCTCCAGCTCACTCCCGCCTTCATTGGCAAGGCCCAGTGTGGCCGGGCTGAGACCAGAGTATGGGCAGAGCCCCTCTGGGGCTCTGGGGCATCCATTCCTGGCCTCTTGCAGCCTCGCGTGGGGCCAACGTGGCTCGGCTCGGGGGTGGGGGGGAGAAGGGGGCACCCGGCCTCCAAGGCCGGCATCTTCCTCCAAGGCCTCTGCTCCATCTCTGCTTGGCCTTTTCCCATGTGCGTCAAAGCTCCCTCTGCCTCCCTCTTAAAAGGAGGCACGTGATTGCATTTTGGATGATCCAGGCTAAGCCCCTAATTAAGAGCCTCAACTTCATCATACCTAAAGACTCCCTTTCTTTTTTTTTTTTTTGCTATATAGGGTAACATACTTACTTACAGGTCCCACGGCCTAGGACAGGGACATCTTCAGGGCCATTATTCAGCCCCATGTGACTGCTCTGGCCACACACTCATGAAGCCAGTCCTGGCATTTGTTCAAGTGCGGGTTACAAAGCTGAACATTTGCCCTCCATGTATGAAGTCAGGTTTCTGCTCACAGCAGTCCCGGCTTCTGGAAGGTTCCATGCTGCTGCTGCTGGGAACCCACACCCCTTCAAGCCCCAGCTGTTCTGCTTGCTTCCTGGCTGACCCATGAGGTCAGAGTGCTTGTTCCTGTTTGAAAGCCCTTGTGTTTGCACACACTCTGCCAACCCAGTGTGACACGTAGTGGCCGTCTTGCTTCTGTGGGTAGCTGGATCCCGGGCCCCGGCCCCAGAAGTGCAGAGCCCAGGCCTGGGATCTGCATGGTAGCAAACACCACAGGGATGCCTGCTGCTCCGGCCCAGGGGGGAGCCCCTGTTCTCCCAGCCCCCCCGTAGAGGGAGGTTAAAGCCCGGAGACCATGGGACTCCGGTGTCCCGAAACAGAACACCCTCTAGGTAGCCGGGGTGTGGGAAACAAAGTGTCCGTCGGGGGTTGGGGAAATAGGGAGATGAGCAGCTTCAAGGACGTCCCCCTGGGAGGAGCAGGGGCGGCCCTGGGCCCTCGGACGGGACGTTGCTGAAGACGCAAAGGTTCACATCACCACTTCCCCCAGCTGTCACTCGCAAGGACAGCAGCCCACTCTTCCAGTAGAGTTTGGAGCCATCTTTAATCATCAGCATCGGTGACACATGATGCCAGGGCAATGGTGCACCTTGGGTCCCTGTGGTTCCCAAGCTTCCATGAGCCCACGTCCTTCCAATCACTTTTCGCACACACTTCCAGAAGATGTGACTTTACATGCAAGGTATAGGCTACGGGCCTCATGAAACGGACCCCAGAAGAGCAATTCGGAAAGGATTCAGAAGTTAGTTCTAGGAATGGTCACTCCCAGAACACCACGGAAGGTGTGCATGCTCCCTGGCCTGCCCTGACCTTGGAGACCACTGCTCCGTGGAGCGAGACATCCGGCCAGACACGAGGCAGGGAGGGGCCTGTTTATGGGACCGACAGGGAGAACACATGCTTGATTGCCAAATGACTGGTACAATCAAATGTTTCTCAAACGTTTTCTTTTTTAAGATTTTATTTTATTTTAAAGAGAGAGTACATGTGCTTGAGCAGGGGGAGGGACAGAGGGAGAGAGAACTTCAAGCAGACTCTGCGCTGAGCTCAGAGCCCGACGTGGGGCTCGATCCCACGACCCCGAGAGCACGACTTGAGCCGAAACCAAGAGTGGGATGCTTAAGGGGCAGAGCTCCCCAGGGGCCCCTGTTTCTCAGGCTTTTCGGTCTGTAATCCACGATGCGAGTTTTATGTTTTAGATCATGACCCAGGCCTCACATGCACAGACGCGTCCTTGAAGCAAGGCTTCCCGGACTCTGGTGTTTTCCACTGTGTTTTGTACCATTCACAGAGTGGGCTTCACAAACTCCCCACGGGCCTCAGCTTGCCATGTGAACAGCAGAGGGGTGTGAAGGTTCGTACTGTGCGACTTTGGTGAAGGCAGAAGTTGTTGCGAATTAGACAGGCGTAGATATTAGCATCACTTAACTGTTACACTTGGGAATCTCCTCTCCCCAGCCGTCGGGGTTCCCCACGACCCCGAACACGGAAACTGCCGCATAGGGTAGCATCGAGGCATGAGGGCATGGACCAGTGACTGGCTGAGTAATGAAGCCAAGCTGGACCCAGAAGGTGGCCAGCATGCCCTGGGGATGAGCCGGCGAGGTAGGGTGGAGAGTGACCGCGTCCCCAGCCCCGGCTCCCCGGCCCTGCCCCCACCCCCACCCCAAGCCCAGAGGGACAGCCAGCCCTGTCTCCCTGCCAGCCCCATCCCGAGCCAGCCCGTCCCCGCCCGGTGGCCTCCGTTGACCCCCATAATTGGGATCTGCTGTTTGAAAGAAGATTCATTCTCTTTGTAGCTGACGACCCCACGGAAGAGCCGGGGAAAGTGGGAGGAGAGGCCCCCAGTGGTCTCGGGAACTTAACGGCTTGTTCCCCCCTGTCCTGAAGGTGCTTGCTGCCAGCCTGCTTGTGACAGTTTTATTAGCAGGCGGGCCCGCTAGAAGGATTGTAGGCTATTTACAGTGTGGAGGCCTTGGCTTTGCGAGGAGACAGTTAACATAAATTCACATGATAGATCCGTTATCACTTCATTGAACTTGTGGCAGACCCATCGAAGGCCGGGCAATAACACACTGTTTCCTGGGTTTGCACAGCCCTGGGATACATTAAATACACTTTATTTATGGCTTCGCCACTGCTAGGCTGTGGGCAGGAGAATGCAGCTTTTGCAACTACCGTCTAATTTTATGATGAGCGTTAAAGCTGGGCCTATAATTTGCACCTTTTTATTCATTAGACAGTGGTGCGGCCATAAGTTAGAAAGGCCCAGGGATTTAGATGCAGATCCAGAAGATAAACTATTGACAAGCCAGATGTATTTTTACATTAGAGCGCCTTTACAATAGTTTATGTTGAGAGTAGAATATAAATTGCGTTATTAAATATGAACCACTCTTGCAATCGGGGCTTGCCGGCAAGAAGGAGGGAGGGGGCCCACAGCCCGGCACTGGGAGGGGCCGCCTAATTTCTCAAGGTTGAATGTGTAATTCTGCGCCGGGGTTTTTTTTTTCCTCTTCGGACCCCACGTGGGAGCCAATGGTGTGATGGGGGGGGGGGAGCAGGGGCAGGCCGGCTCGCCGCGGAGCCGGGGGGAGGGCTGGGCCCTGCTTTCTGCCAGGCTCCTTCCGGGGACGTGGGTCTACCCCAGCTGCCCAGACACGAGTGCACAGGACCGCTCGCCGTCCAGAGACCTCCCGGGCCGACGGCGGTGACGTGTGTGGCCTCAATGGCCTGTGGGATGCTCCTCGGAATCTTACTGGACATTCCAGCAGCCTGTGGGTTTCCCTGCTGGGAGTTTGCCGGGAATGATGGAGCTCTTGGCGCTGCACTCCGATGGGTCCCCTGGTTCCTGGTCGTGGGACCGGCTCAGAGGCCCCAGAATGTGCGCCTAGCCCAGGGCTTCTGAGCCCTGCTGCTGGGGACCTTTGGGGCTGGGTCGTGCTCCGTGGGGGCGGTCCAGTGCGCTGGAGGATGTCACACAGCACCCCCCCACCCCCGTCTCCACCCGCTGGGTGCTCCAAGGCCCCCCCCCCCCCCCCGCCACCAGCTGTGATAGCCGGAAGCCGTCTCCAGATAGGGTGGTTATCTCCTGGGAGCAAAGCAGCCCCAGCCACAGCCACCCCTCTGTCCCGTCGGGCGTCTGAGTTT